>OZ018309.1:1404782-1469617 GCA_963969455.1 Arge pagana
CGAAAATAGACAAAGGAAACCGAGAATGGCAGCGGGTAAAAAAATGAGGAGATAAATAATCGTAGCCGTGATAGGAATCGGGTGCGTCGACCTCGGTTTCTCGCATGCATCTTCGAATCGTTTGGCGAAGCTCTTTACAATTTGCAATAGCTACTCCCATATCATACGGCTGCGTGCTCGGGTGGATCTTTCACCATGCACGCGATTCGAATTGCATTCCGGTGCCGATCCGCGTTCGTTAGTTTCGGTTGGATCTGTTTCCATTTTATTGCCCCCGATCTTCTGCGCCTCGGCGAAAAACCGCGAATCTCTTCGTGCGGGGTGTATCAAATCTGCCGTTCGAGACTTCGCGCTCTTGACCCACATCCGACGGAAAAAGTCCAACGTTTCGAACAAAAGATGTTGGCACGACTCGGGCGAAACCTGAGACACGGAAACACCGGCGTTCGGGTCAAACTTATCGGTATCTCGATCGTTTATCTCCGCACGATCTAGCACTTTCCCCGATGGGTCGAGATAGGAAGAAACAATAGCAGCGAAAATCGCGTCACATTTTTCACTCGAAGTGTTCGTCAAGGTCATTTCAAGGTCACCTTTTTATTTGTTTATCTACATGCTTTTTTCTAGTCTTATTGTTAGGTGTGCGCAAACTCGGAGTCTGGTCGTTCCAAACAGCGAGATCTCACCATTGAATCTGTAAGATATTGGAAATTTACGCCTACGCTTAAAGGAAATTAGATTTTGTATGTATAAATATATACATAAATAGACAGAAACGAGAAAGTAGTCGCGATTTTGACAGGCTTCGAAATTTGTGTAAGAGCAAACTCTTGTATCGGGGCTTCTGATATCGAGGAACGGTTGATGAAATCAGGATTTCGTCGTTCTCATCGACTTCCGCTACAACTTTGGCATAAATTAGGAATACAGTTCTTCTCCAAAAATAGCCAGGAGGAGGAAAAAAAACGAACGAACGAACCGCGAATCGTAGAACGAAAATAAATAGCGAAAATAAGGCTTTGGAAAATAATTCATTCGATTTGAAAAAAAAAATTAAAAAACTTTGCCATTGAAAACGTGACGTTTGTTCGTAAATTTGCGGATTTGGTAGTTTTTTTCCAGTTACTGATTCGAATATTTGGAAGCTTTGCGAAAAATGATGGCATTTCTGAACGGATAATTGTCATGGAATCGCGATGAACGCGCAAGGTGAATAATTGTGTAGCTTTTGTGCCGTAAAATGTGCAAAATGTGGAGTAATTATCGCTGACGAAATTGATGGTGACTAAACATCCGCGAGTGAATCGCAAAGGGGGGAGAAAAAAGGTGTAAAAAATTGAAAAAGAATCAATCAAGCGGATAACTGTATAAATAAATTGACGTTTTAATTGCGTGGATTGAAAAATGACGGAGAAAATAATTGCATGATCGGTCGAGAGAATATGATTCGCGATAGCATCTGGTGCGATCGTCGTTCCTCCTTTGTTTGGGTTATTGTTGTTATTATTGTTGTTGTCGTTATTATATTTTTTATTAGAAAATCGACCTTTGGGCAAAAGATGGCGCGGCGTTCGAAGGCTCATCGGTCTGTTGTAATTGGATTTCGAGTAAACGGTACAGAGAGTCGCATTTGTAATGAGTCTGTTACACGCGGACTTTTTCCTTCGCCTCGCCTCGCACCGTCTGGACCCCGAAGACGAAGAGAGCGAGAGATTTCTGGTACCGGTTTGGCGATGTTAATTAAAAGTCAACAATACCTGAGAACCGGGCCGGACGAAAAATGTGAGGTTGAAAAAAAATCGTCCCTTTTCCCGTACCAGAGCGCAGCAAAGCGTCGCGCGGTACGTGTCGAGACATTAGAAACCAGTTACACTTATCGGGACTAGTCAAACGCATCGCGTGTCTATTTTTTTTTTCTTTTAACGCCTTTCTCTATTTTTCCTTTGTCACTCGAGCTTACTCACGGATTTATCGAGCCACCGAACAACTGTACATTTCATACTTTCGTTGAGAAACGTGTTTGCCGAAGTTCCACCGCCAAAACCGGTAGGTATCGTCGCTCGATCCATTCACGATCTTTAAGATTTATGGACAGAGCGAACGCAAATCGATAAGATGAACTCGATTTTTTTTTATTCATCTAACTATTTATTTATCCATTTATCCATTTATTTATTTATTTATTTATCCATTTATCCATTTATCTATTTATTTATTTATCTATTTATTTATTTATCTATTTATTTATTTATTTATTTATTTATTTATTCATTTATTTACGTATTTATTTAATTTTTTGTTACGAATTACCGCCGCCATTTTGGAAGCTGGGAACATTTTCCTTTGAAAGATTGTTGGAACACTGAGAATTCAAAAGTGGTTTCTGAGAATCAAATTTGAGACGGTTCGGTCGCTCGATCGTTCCGCTCCTTTCACCGGAAAACGTAAACCGTTTATCCGGTTCAGCGCTCGAATGGTTCGAGCGATTCGCCTCAAATTCGATCGAGAGAGTGTGTTTGACTGTTGGGTGATTCAGTGAGATTTTTAACAAAATTGCATGGTTGGTTAGAAAACGGCAGCTCATTATTCGAAAAGCAGGATTATTCGTTTCGCTAATTTCCGGCCGCCATTTTGTAACCCGCCGCCATTTTGTAGCCCGCCGCCATTTTGTCATACCCGCACGCAAGATGGATGCCACGGATGCAGGGAGTAACACGCGCGAGACGCAAGAAGCGATCGAGTCGAACGAGCAAATCGAGATAAAGGAGATGAACAACGTGAATGAAACGAATTATAATCCTATACAACGTCTATAACGAGCCTGAGAAGAATGAATGCAAAAAAAGTGAATGTAGCAGAGGAGGTGAATCAGATGATGCGAATGAGCGATATAGACGCGGTCTGTAATAAATTATTTCTGAAAAATAATAACAATAAGCCTGAAGGAGTCTTCCATAGCCAAAAAAAACTAACCCTATAAATAATACCGATACCAAAAATTGCTAAAACACTATCAGCACTAAAAATTGTTATTTCCTAGGCATAAGAATTTTTAACGTTTTGCTATATGGTCTCGAACTGTTATCAGCCAGTAAAGAAGACTGGATCAAGTCAAATATATAAACTGTTGTATAAAATCTTATATTTTTATGATATAGTCATCAATTATAGCATTTTAGCACCGTTATTGGCCAACGTTTCACTCGTAAAAGAGAAAAAAAAATTCATTTAGTTTTATGTTAGTTTTGAGGTTATTTATTCAACCTTAAGTTCTTAGCGCGGCCTGTGTACAGGTGAATTCTATTCCCCCGCGTACGAATTATTTATAGTACTGATAAGTTCACATCTAGTACACTGGAATGAACAACGTGCATACAGAGTTTGGTGAAAACCGTGAGTGTGTCAGGTATTAAGAGAAAAAATGCTACGTAGATGCGGATATGAGACAGGAAGCGCGATAAAACACTGACCTAGTGCCCTGGAGTGGATAATTAAATAGTAAAATTTTACGAAGACCAGTGTCATCTGGATGGGAATGAACGGAGTGGAGTGTTCGGCTTTGATTTGTTGGTATTCGGTGTTGCTAGCACCGTACACCGTACGGTTTGCCGAAAATCGTCGTTTCGAGTGCTCGTCGCTAATTCGCGTTGCGGAAGACCTCCCGGTAGAACGCTCCGACGACGGTTCCATTACCGTGTCAAATGCGTAATGTTCGCGAGAAAAAAAAACAGAATAAAAAGTAAGTGGTCGTCGCGCATTTGTCGCGAATTAGCGTCGCCGCGAAGGAGATGCGAGTGAAAAGAAGAGAAACAAAAAATGAGAGAAACGGAGAAGAAAAGTGCACGCGGGGTAGAACCGGTCGTGTGGTATTTCGAAATGAGAATGATTTGACTTCTTCTATCGAAATTAATCAGCCTTAATTGAACGTGGGGATAGGCATTCGTGCCGCTCGATCGATCCAATTGATGTTGATTTACCGACGCCTCGCGCGCCGCGGCGACTCTTGCAACTGTTAAGTGTCGACGTTAGCGTCACTCGAATCATTCGAGGAATGCTCGTTGGCGCTAGTCGAACGACTCGGCGACGCGGGGAAAAAAGGAAGTAAAAAGAGGAAAAAACAAAACACACTCGAGGATCATCGGATATGTGGAAATTCTTTTAACATTCTGTACGTTCGTTCGGTCGACCGTTTATAGCACATTTCGATTGTCCGAGACCGTTAGTCGATGCATAAATGACTAGTAGGACCCACTTTCGTCGCGTTTCCATCGCGATTCCTTCGACACACTTGAGGTGACCCGCTGGAGGATAGTAGGTACGTACATATAGGTATTCGATCTACAATCTCGCGGGTCGTTAGCGTCGAGTACGTCACGACGACAAATGAAACGACGCGGAACGGAAAAGCCACGGACAACGCTAGAATACACGAGACACGATACGATTGAATGGAACCATTGAGAAGAGATATTGGATCGTTCGTATATATATATATATATATACGTGCATATCTTATCGTCGAAGTAAGAAAGATGATTGGCAGGGAAATGAAAATTGTGCAGCGAGCAAACATCGCAACGAAGAGGTGCCGCGTACAGTTGAGCTAGCGTGTTTCGCGTTGTGTTCCGCGACGCATCGTGTTCGAGTTAGTTACGGTTTCGTCGAAGGCAGTCGATCGAAATGTGCGAATCAGACGATTCGAAACGCGTAGAGCTCCCGTTTTATGCGTTTTTTACGGCTCGACTGCGATGAGATTTCTACTCGCGTTGCCAACTTTGAGTGGGTCGTTCGGTCGCTGCTCAATTCCGTGTCGTCCGTCGGCAACCTCGGGACACGTAACGCGAGGAGAGTTCCGCGCGCACAACCCATATGGAGAAGCTCGTAAAGCATCGCGACCCATGCGACTCGGATTCCCCTCCCCGACATCGTTTGCTTGCAAGAATGGTACGTAGCTCGGGGTGGTGGCACGAACGAACAGAGATGCGAGGTTAGGTGGCAGCGCCACCTGGTCGCGTCGCCTCGAGACTTACTTAGGCACCGCGGGGACCTCTCACCTCGCGCTTTCGATACGACTCGGCTTTTATCGAGATCATTCCCGATAAGGTAGATGAAACAGGTAGCCGCGCGCTTAATTTTTCTTTTTCTTGACAATGAAAGAAATGTTGCCGACATGTGGCCAGTGTAGTCCGTATCGCGTGTACATCAGGGACATGTCACGTGGCGCTATAAATATCGTGCGGAAATGTTACGTAGCTATACTCTACGTAGATCGTAGATTCTTCGAGATGCGAAATATGTTTCAATAATGCTCCGGGCGTCTTGTAATTTCCAGTACGTTGGCGGAAATATTTCTGCAATATTTCTTCTCCCAGGGAAACATGTCAAATATGTGACCAACGTGATTTGCCAATGTGCAAAACACGGGAATTTTTTTCTTTCGTTTCCTATCGTTTCCCACGATCGAGCCGTGTCGAGCAATGACTCGTACCGTTTTTGTCAAATGTTCAACGATTTTGACATCTCACAATGTTGGTATTCCTGTCGACCAGAAACGTCGCACGATTCGATGCAGATGCTACACTACACTATATCGTCGACGCTCCGCCTGTCCCCTGCGAGAACGACGTCTCGGTACTCGCCATCTGTTGGCGATTGGCAGAAATATTTGACCCTTTTATTACTCGCGCGAGATGCTATAAAACGACAATCGCGGGACAATTATAATTGCCCATTATAATTTGTCAATTATAATTGACAGACTATACATAGTCTGTCATTATCTTTTTTATCGTAGGATTGACATTTGTTACGAACTGTTGCCGATGCAGTTCCAACGGATTTATAAATTGTATAAAATATTGGTATAATTCGTATGCCGCGAAATATTGTTCTGTGCATCGTGAGAAATTTGGTTCTCAAGGGGAATCCATCCGGCGATAAATTCCAATTGGACGTGGCTGAAGGCACAGGAAAACAATTGGAATTTCGTGTTCTGGGTAAAAAAGTTGGGTGAAGAAAAATTGAAGGAGAAAAAGGCAAGTAATGCGCGAAACGAGCGTACAAGTGAACGCGGAATAAGTGGAATCGCGAGGCAGGAGACCGGCGGCAATGTTGAATGAAGTGAATTTTTTTTGTATCCTTTCTTTTTCCGTTTTTCTTCGTTGTTGTTGTTTTTTTAACCACGCAGGAGCATAAATCAGCGAGGAAGTATGATAATATAGTTGGATCACGGTCGATAATTTAGACCAGTTTGAAACGATCCGGCTGCGAGAATAATTACCATAAATTGAAAACTGAAAGCACAACGTTTCGCGAACTATGATTATAGTATTTACTACCTTGTAACCACCGGAGCTTACCGCGACCTGACACCGTCTCGATCCGTGCACGTATACAGTTGAAGAGTTATAAGAAAAGAGTTGTGTCGTTGATCGATGAACTGGTTCGCGAGAGCGACACCGATGAGAACAACCATCGTACGTGAAAGAACAAAAGCTGAATTGATAGCAAACACGTCCGTTCGGTAATAACTGTAATTTGCGTGATTTTCTTCTCCTCGATAGTTTCGTCCTCGATAATGTTAATATCGGGTCTTCGATACGATGGTATTCTCGGTTGCATACAATTATCATCAGCGATGCTCGAGGAATTTTGCAGCAGTGAAAAAAAGCTTTGATTTTTGTCAGACCCAACTTGGCGGAATCGAGCAAAACGCTACCTACCGCGAAAATTGCCGGATAAATAGAAGATTTTTTTCGCGGTCGAAGGTATCTACGAAGAAGCGGCGAAAAACGAGAGTCGTCGAATAATTCGATGAGATTCGATTATATGGGATGGGAAAAACATTTTTTTGGGGCCCGCGAGGTCCGAAATTTTTGATTCCCGTGAGAAGCGTCTGGTTAGATGAATAACGCGTTGTAAATGAGATTTTACGTGTAGAAATTATTGATGTCGATTGAAAATCAATAATCTCTGGGTAGCAATCATCTCGTGTAATTTAGACGATGATCACAGACGAGAGGTGTGTAATTAAGCGTCCTCGGAGGGCGATTAACAGTTATTGTTCGTTATCTGTTTGGAAATTATACGGTAGCTTCTCGCGTATATATATATATATATATATATATATATATATATATATATACGGGGTGGTCCATTTTAATCGCCCCAGACGAATATCTCGGAAACTAAGGAAGATGCGAGAAAAAGTTGGATATAAAACTTGGAGGGTTTCCTGGCGAAAAGTCGATGATGCTATCTATTGACTTCTGGATTCCGCCATTTCCGACATTTCTCTAGAAACTTCGAACGTCAGGAGGGGAACGAATGTCCTGGCTTCGAGCAACCGATGGCAAAGACCTCATTGGACAAAAAATAAAAAAATGTGTAGGAAAAAAAACAATTTTGTTTTTAAATAATTTTTTTTTGTACAAAAAATTATAATTTTTTTTTGCTGTTCGTCTAATTTAGTTTTCGATCTCGCGATTGATACCGCAAAGCCAGAACAATCGTTCCCCATCTAAAACGCGAAGTTCCTAGCGAAATCTCGGAAATGGTTGGATCCCGAAGTCGACACGTGTCATCGTCGTCTTTTTCCCTCGAAACCCTTTAAATTTTGTATTCCACTTTTTCGTGTGGCTTTTTTAGTTTTCGAGATATTTGGCCGGCGCGATTAAAATGGACCACCCTGTATATACACACGCGTCTCCGGGCGCGTGCCTTCAATGTAGCAACATCGATACGATATCTATATTAATATAGAAAAGATGCTATCAGTTCACCGTCCAACTGCCAAGACCTGTGATATAGTATATGACACCACGCATAAATCATTCTTGACTGTTGATAAATGTATGCCGCGAGACACTCGTCGAACGAGATTCTGCCCGTCGACCACTACATTGACCGAGCTTCCGTCGCAGAACAGTCAGCGTGGATTAACGAGAATTTCAAATGTGTGAATCATTACAGAAGTATCGTTAACGTGTTTTCCAAACACCCTAATTTTTCCTCAATACTGCGAATGCATTTCTCATGTATAGCTTTTTCTCGTAATATTCAATGCAATTGCAATATTTCGCTAATGTTTTACGCGATTTAGCTGCGTGTGGTGCATGTTCGAGCGTCTATCTTGTTACGGCTAACTACATTTTTCGCGGCCACTTTTGCTAACCCCGACAACTTTCACGAACGCGTTAACGATCTACGGAATGCTAATCCAACGGTGGCGAAAATATCGATTTACGCAGAAGACTTTGGTTGGCTAATAAGAACGAGTCGTGTCTGGAAAGCTCACGAACCGACCAAATCCATGTAATGATTAGATGCCCGGATGGTTGACTACGTATGTACATATGTAGAGATAACGGTCGACTCCACGTATTTTTGACCAGCTGCTCGTGACACTGAGACAGATTTTTTGCGTACAAATTTTACAATACTGCGTTGTCTTTCGAAATTGGAATCTTTGTCGAGCTTTTCTAGGACGCTACTGTATCGACCGAGGCATTTTACCAACCAGCAATAGCAAGTTTGCTGTAGCATGTTTATTAAGAAACGCTCGTTCTTCCGATTATATCTTCTTCTTAGTTTGGGTGGATATATCTCCGTTGTACGTAGTAGGGGATAAGTTCCAAATGTACCAATATTTCTTCAGTTTTCACGAAACGTTACCCTTGCAGGGAAGATTCAGCTGCGCATGTGCGACATTGTCCCGTCGCAGCAGGAAAGCGCGCGCGGCGGCGACGTGTTGAGTCTTCGACGCTAGCGCCACCGCTCCAGCGGCGGCGAAACTCGTAACTCTGTCAACGTGCGATCCGATGATACTTAGCTTACCCATATTTCTGTTCGGCGAATGACTTGTTAAAGATGAAACCTTAATTCTTATCGTTTTTACTTTCACTATTTTTCGGAATCAGTGATAACTGGGGACCTCGCTGTTGTCAAGAAACTATTATATCATCTTGATGCTCGAATCATTATCCCATAATTATGGTACCCCCGGTATATATGGCTGCGTTCAGTCAAAACTGGTCAAAACGCCTTTCAGACCCCCGTTGAGGGAGAGTGATATGTCGATGATAATGAGAAGTCCTGCTATTTCGAAGCATATCGTCGCTTCTGCAAAATTCACGAGGAAGGACAAGGCTTTCGAAGAACTCTACGAATTGCAAGAATAATCAATTATCGTTGTTGCTACAATTTTTTTTCAGTTGCATCGACTCAGTTCTACCACAAAGAGCATTTCTATTCCAAATTGTCGGTGAGTCAAAATTCTATTGCAAGCTGAATTCTCATTTTTGACCTCTTAATTATCATGCCTCTACAAAACAAGCTGATCGATACCATCTTCGTATTGGTCGCGACCGGCTAAGTTGTACATCCTTAGAACGCGTGTCTATTCTTTGGACAACAATTTTTATTCGTGATTTTATTCGAGTAGTCCGCACGAACTTCTTTTGCCAGAATACAATAAATACATACAATGCCATAAGTGCATTGTACGAAGCATAAACAAATGGCTTTTAGCAGTAAACACGATGAACTAGCTAATCTGCCAGAAAAATCGATAAACCCACGCCTCATAAGATCCGCTGTGATAACTGAATACAAATCTCGTTCGGTATGTTTTCTGATAATGAAACACACGAAGGATGAATAGACTTGAATACGACTTCTGTTCATCCTATTTGAAGTGATTTTTGATACGGGATATAATTTTGGTTATCCACACCAACTTCTCTGCAAGTCCAACATAAGTTTCTTTAGTCTCGTAATGATAACTCATCTGGTTGGAACTCGAGAAACATGATGGGGTGGTACAGTTTGTTGAATTTCAAATAATCGTTATACCTGTTCCAAAAGCGGTAATAATTGGAATACATTGTGCTAAATTTCATTATGGCAAAGTTTCTAGTTCTGAGTACGCGACAGCTATTCTGACTTCAAATGCTACGCCATATACGTATGTAGGTACTTCTAGTGCTACGTTTTCCAAGTTCAGGTTTCTCATCATTTGGTAAATGGGAATACAAACTCTTGCTAGGATATCTTGCATTAAGATCCTTGAAATGTTCAAATTTCAGGGATCATCATGATGCATGAGACAGTGAAGCATGAATGTTGGGGATCCTGGAGATTATTCTAGATCTTGAATCGGCGAACTGAAAGTGTTTACCGTACTGTGGTCATTTTCCCTATTCTCATCCCAGTCTTCGACCCATTGCACGATGCATTGTGACATTTCTAACGAGTAATAGCACGAAAAATGAGCTGACAGGAATAAAAAGCCCTGAATTGACTAATATACTAATTAGTATTCAGCACAATCATTATTTTTTATCACATATCTAAAATATGAACACAAAAGTTGTATATCGATGAATAAAATGTGCTTTTATTTGTGGGAAAAGTATTTTGAAAAATGCTTTTATTAATGGATAGCTAGTTTTCGGTGCTATTATTCGTTAGAGCCGTCGATATATAAAATATTGCTCCATGGCTCCTACATAGATCATAAGTAACATATTTCTTCTTGTATCAGAGTATTTTAGTTATACAATGTATATCAATGTTGACTGCGTGAAATTGACCACTTTCGTTGGTGTGTTGCATAGAATCGACCTACAATGCTGCCAACACGCTTGAAGTGCGACGAATGAAGCTCATCCGGAAAGAGATACCAAGTAAACGAGATAAGAAGAAGCTGGCAGACGATACATAGGTGTCGAAGATTTTTCTTGTTTCCCTGTCTTCGGGCTCCCGGTGAGAAAATACGCAGATTTAGAATTATCAGCGTAGGAATTGACTAGAAGAAAAAAAAAAGGATGAAAAGATTGCCTGTTTTCACAATACCCGGTAATATGGCTGCGTTCAATTGTTGTTCGTAGCGCCATCTAGGTCTACATTACCGACGGAGTCGCAACGGCTGGAAATATGCCATGATGGCTGATGAGTGAGAACTTGATGAAGTAGTCTGCTGATAGAAGATCATTCATGCAAAGAAACCGAGTATATCTGTTAAAGGATGGAAAACGAAACGCAGATTGGAACTACGGTAAGAGAGAATCTACTGCATACGGTACCTTCGCTACGAGTATCGCTGATTCGTCCTATTCCAAAGTTGTTCTACCATTGTAATCTAGTTTGTACGTAGACTGTCATTTGTCAAATTGACTCTATGACTCTCAATATCCAAGTACTGTGTTTATAATTTCACAATGCCACGCTATCTCATTCTTATCGTGCGAAGCACGTCATGAGACACGTTCGGTTGTGGGATATGGTCGTTTAATGAAGCGCTGCTCCGCCGTTCGTAGGGTGAGGAAAGGCGAAAGAATAACGACGAAGAGGTCTTCCTTCCAAAACTGCGGAAGAATAGGCGAATCGAATGTCGATGGGGCATGAAATATTACGTAACTGTCAAAAATGCTGTATTCGATACGAGGGATGACCATTTTCTACCTCCTCCCCCTCCGTCGTCTGACAATTTCGAGGACCACTGCGAAGTGTTGTATGCTTGTAAACAATGTAAAGATTGGTAAGCTATCATTCCGATTCATTACAATGAAAGAGATTCTACGATTGAAGTTGCGTTATTCTTCTGCCCATCTAAGAGACGTATAAAAAATGATCCCTGTGAAATCACATTTGTTTCAGTTTTCGTTTTAAAAGCAGCTTGGAAGAGCACGTGGCGAGGCGCAGCTGGATCTTGGGATATTGGTGTGTCGATTGTTTTGCCGCTCCCTGCACGCACCAATCGAACAATGAGGCGCAATGCGCGGCATGCATCGGCGATCAAAACCAGAAAAAACGTTCGATGCGAGGAAAGGGTTTACAGAAGGGCCAAAAACTCGGTTTCGTTACGATCTTCTACAACCAATGCCAATTCTTTGCTCATTTAAGAAGTCATCAGGCAAGAGTCGTCGACATGTCTGATATCATGCTGATGCCATGGCCAGTGGACGTGCAAGTGAGCGAGTACTCGGACCTAGAACGAGCTTGCACCGTCGTAATGGATCGCATGTTCTTGAAGAGAATCCATATCATGGATTGGCTGCGCGTAAAGAGCTTAGGTGAAAAATGGTGGAAGTATTTTGTTCCCAACTCGACCCACGCTGATGAACAATTTTTGGCCAAGATTTTCTCGTCGTCCGAAACCTTGAACAAGAATAGTGAAAAAAAGTCTTCCGAAGACGGGGTCGTTGTTTCGAATTGTTCCACAACTGATATGTCGAATGTCTTGCAATCTATCGAGTCTGTTGTAAACAATTCGCGCGGTGAAAGGTCATCGACGAGTTTGGACAGTTCGAAAAGTGTGGGTGTAGAAAATGCTAGCCTCGCGAATGGGGAAAAAGAAAAAAGTAAATTAACTAAAAACGTGGAAAGAAATAAGGAGGCAGAGATTGGCTGTCCAAATACCGACATTGCCTTTGTCGATTGCGGTTCGGTGGAGACTGTTTGCCCGCCGGACGTTGCTATCATATTGCCGGCTAAGAAAAGTAACTTATCGAACACTACCAGTGCGAGCGACTCGCTCGTTAGGTTTTCTAAGCATTCTCCGCAGCCCACTTACGTATCGAGCTCCTCGACGAGTCTTGGGAAAATTGCGGTTACTCAGTCCGTGCAGTCGCTGCAAGCAAATTTCAAGCCAAAAATTTCTGTGCGCCAGTTCGCAAGCGAGCCAACCAGAAGTGTAGCGACGCTGAGCAAACGTTCGTCAACGTTGATAAAAGATTCGACGACGACGGTGCCCAATAAATGCCTCACTCTTGCGAAAGATGCTGCCTCGAAATCTGAAGGGTCGAAAAATTCCACGACTTCGGTGCTTTCTGGGAAAAAGTCATCGGGGATCTTGACGTTGCAAGGTTCCAAGAACACGGATCTTCCCAAGATCTTGGGTCGCTTACCGCCGAGCATGATACATGGTAAGAAAATCGTGTTCATCAGCGCGAATTCGGAACCGTTGACTGTTCTGCCTAAAACCGGGGCATCCGGTCAGAATGTATTTCAAATTCGATCTGAAACCGACCGACCGATCATCAAACTTGCTCCGATGACGGTGAGCTCCACCTCTGGTAGCGATGTCGCGGCTAGAAATGAGTCAGCCAACAATCCTGCTGCGTCGATGACGAGAGCAGCCTGCGGCTCGCCGGCGAAAGACATGCCGCTGGAGGAAAAATTGATTTTCAAGAACGGCAAGACTTATTTGGTTCGGCAAGCCAAGAGCTCGAGTAACGTGAAGCTGCGGACGATAACGAAGCCGATCAAAGTCTCATCTGTCGGGTCAAATCTCTCCCAAAAGTACAATACTCCGATACCGATAAAACCAAAGTCGAGCCAACAAACAACTACGGTCGTGACGCTGCCTTCGATTTCTAAAAATTCCATTACCGAGCCACAGTCGAATCAGAAAGATGGCTCCTGCGAGGAAACTGCATCCGTCGGAGAAGACAACCAGCCACCAAGAGCCGACAACTCCTCGAACGCGGTAACGAAAATCCGTAGAATATACAGGTGGGCTCCGGTGGTCTCAAAATGTAGGCAGCACATGGTCCACGGCTTATCGCAGCTTAGTCAGAAAAAGCTACGCAGGCGTATCGATCATTTGACCACAGTAAACGCAGTCTTTTACAAGCAGATGGGTCCAGCTAGCGAATTGGTGATATCTGGGAACGTGGAAGCCTACAAACATCTGCAAAACGCGCTGAACAAGTCGACAGGTAGAATAGATCAGGAGGATGACGACCTCTACGACGTTATGAGGAATCTGAAGGTCACCGAAAAGACTGGCCAATGTTTCACCTGCAGCAGACCTCTGAAACCGATATCTTTCTTGGTCGGTGTATCCAAACCACCATCCAGAATCCAGGAATACTGCAAATGCCAAGATTACGTGTGCCATTTGTGCAATTTGTTCCAAGGTAACTTCACGAGGTGGAAGGCTCACTTGAACTTCCACAGAAAACAGAGCCCGTTCATCTGTCCCGAATGCTTTCACAAGTTCCCCACGTTCCATCGCCTCGAGGCACACATTTGGACCACCTGCTTTCACGTTCTGGCAAGAAGATGGTTCAGTTGCAGGATATGTCAGATCGACGGTTTCTTGGATATGGAATCAATGACCAAACACTTCATTCTCACCCATGCGAAATTGAAACTGTCTTGCCCCAACTGCAACATATTTTTGTCATCGAAGAACAATCTGGAGATCCATCAAAAGGAATGTCATGCGGACGTCCTCGATACCCTTAAGCCTGTTCATCTGGTCGCTTGTGCCATCGGCTACTGTATCGTTCGGTTGGAGAATTATAGGGCACACATGATCGATCATATCGGAATACTCAAGATGCTCTACTACAAATGTCCTTTCTGCAGCTTCTTGAGTAAAGTGGTGCAAAAGGGAAGAGAACAGATCAAGTATCATCTATTCACCGAACACGCCCACAACCTTTCGGAACTCTTGAGCCCCGAAACTTTTGCAGAAATTATGACCACGAATCAGAAACGCGAATACCTGAATTCAATCAACTCCGCCGTTTCGTCTACGAATACCAACTCCAGAAATAACGAAAATGTCACCCAGGTCGAGGAGAATTTTACCATTTTCTTATCCGACACCGTCGAGACGCAGAAAGAAGAATCGGATCCTCGAGATGACGATGCGTGCCTCGAGGATTCAACTTCTTCAACCGTGAACTTTACTCAGTCCCAATCCGAGACGTTCGACACCACGACGCTAGGGGAACAAACAAAATTACCAAAAATTGTCGACGTACGATCCATTTTATCCGACAGTTGCTTAGATCTCGACGACGAATTACTCCAGACCCATTGGTCGAAGAGCAAGAAGGTGTACAGCAAGAAACGAAATTCTTCGAATGGTACTTCATGTTCGCGGTCGTTGCTCATTGTGAATCAGTTGAAAGAGGCTGACGGCAAAGAACTCGCTGCCAATAATTCAGAGCCGCAGAAAATTCCCTCGACATCCAAATCTACGAAGACATCTGTGCCAGAACTCTTCGATTCCGAAGAGGAAACGTGTCATTCCGGAACAATTCTTGCGCAGGAAGAGTCCTGTCCACCGAATGGCGATGCGACGATCCTCGAGAAGAGTGAATGCTATCGGTCGACGTCCTCGCAGGAAAGCAAAGGAAAGGAGATGGAAGAAACCGATGACTGTATCGTATCAGCCATTGCAGATTCCACAACTTTGCCCAAGTCTTTCCTAGAAGATCTACCACAGCGGACGACGAATTCTGAGAGCACGAGGATCTCTCTCGAAAGAGAAAAACTATCAGATTCTCAGGACACGTCGAAGAGTACTGGACTTCCAGAATCGTGTGTTCCAGATTTGACGGATCCAGCGTTACAGAAAAATGGGCTGAGAGCGCAGCTGCCAACGCCGTCGAGCGTCTCCCACGTCGAGGAGAAGATGCCATCGTCGAACTTAGTTCTGAAATCGATGGACAACAACAACAAGGAGAAGAAACACCGGTGGCGGATAGCATTGAACGCTCCGCTGGCATCGTCAGAGGTGATCGATTACTCCTGTCACCTGTGCGGCGAGTGCATCAACACGTCTTGGTCAGTGGTCAGGCAGCATTTCGAGTCGGTGCATGCAGGTGAGTGTAAGTTGGTCGTAGTAACACCGAGGCTCTTGAGAATGACCGCAGATTTCATCGACGATGGTTACAAAGAAGTATTGAGCCCCAAGAAGCGAAAGTCTGATGGTACCCAGTCGGCAACGAAGCGAAGGCGAAGATGGAACCCGAAGAAGCACGTCGAGAAGGATAACATGGACCTCGGTCTCTGCGTACAGCCAGAATCCGTTCAGGACCGCGAGGGAAACTTCAAATGCAAGAAGTGCGAGCATTGTTTCAACGACATTTCGCAGCTGCGGACTCACATAGCCACGAACCACAGGCTCAAAGACCATTACTTGATGTGTCTCGAGTGCGGTGAAAATTTCGTCGTTGAACCGAGTCTGCGGATGCATCTGAAGGCTTTCCATGGGATTCTTGATCCGGAGCTTCACATGCGACAGAACGACGTTTACTCGAGGGAGGTGAACGGCAACCTGGACTGCGAACCTAGTACCGGAATACCGAACCAATGCCACGTCTGCAAAGCAGTCTTCGAGGACAAATCAGCGGTCGATAAGCACTTGAGGGTCCACGGCATGGCTTTTCTGAACCGCAAGCGACTGGAAGCTCGTAACGCTGCCAGAAATTCCGAAAAGAGAATCAGACTGGACCCGGTGTCGAGTGACAATTCTGAAGTGAAAACCACGAACGTTAATAGAAGTGAAATTATTGAACATAAAAAAGCTGAAACTGTGTTATAGAAGATCAGGCCTTATCGAGGGATCGTTTATTTATTTGTTTAGATTAATTAATTCTATCGCTTTATTTTCTACTCGACAAATACCATCTGTGGAATAAGTTTGATGCAATAATCAAAGGCTTCGTGCGAATCGATCATCGTTGTTCTTTATTCGCTGTTCGTTCGACTCGAAAGTCTGACTACTCGATGATCTATGTCCATAATCCGTTGTCGTTTTGATTCCATGACTTCCGTGATACTTCAGAGTAATCTCAAGTATTCGAATTCATGGAAAAAAGATTTGGAATAAAACTTCTCCTTTTTGTCATATTCTCCCTAACGAATGCTGCAAATCAGACCAGAAAAATGATCATTTTTCGTTTTATTTATTCCAAGTCAAAAAAACAGACGTATTTTTGGTACAGTCGCCGATCGAAAAAAAATTAGTAAAAATAAAGCGAGACTTGAAAGCTTGAGAAGATACATTTTTCAGCGTTAAATAAAATTTGTTGATCATTTTATACTTATAAAGTAGCACCGCGTTATGAACATCGAGGATCGTTGTTTGCATATCATTTGTAATGTTCGTTGCGAAATTCGTTATTTCGTCGGTTTGCTCGCTTGGCGAAAGGAAACACGAGGAAAAATGTCGGTGTGCCATGGAAAATGCATGTTTATCGTACGAGTGTCTCCTTTCTTCGCAGCCGCAACCGGAGCATCAAAATACGAATAGTTATGATCATTTTATTTATCCATTAGAGACTGAATAAAAAAATGTAACGTTGACTGTTAAAACGAGCCTGTAGAATTTCTAAATCCCATTCCAATCGAAACCCTGTCTCCAAGGACGTTTATTTTTTCTGCCCATTTTATCAAAAACTCAAAATTTGGCTGCCAAAATTATTTGGACCAGCGCCGAAATTTGCGAGAGCAGTCGACCAAATTTGCTGCACGTTAAACGCATCAGCGACGAACAGACATGGGAGAGAAAACGTTTTAGCAAAAAATCCCCAATTTTCGGGGAAACAAAAATTTGGGAAAAATATTTCGCTCAGTTTTCCATGAAAATTGGTCTGGAATTTTTTCCCCTTTTATAGTTATTTTCCAGAGCTTTGCTACTTTTTTGCAAAATATTGCATCGAGGGATTTGCAGAAATTGCGGATTTTGGCCAATATTTTTGGTTCGGAAAATCGAAATTCCTCGGTTGCACCTGGAGGAGCGCTTACCGACCGTCGTCAATGAAACCTACCAGCCACATCTCGATACCAACGACTGGTCAATTTTCACCGATCGTGAACACAAAAATATCTGCAATTTCGACACTGGTATTTGCACGAATTTTGGAAATACCTTTCCAAACATTTTTTGACCGTTTTTCGGAAATTATTATTACCAGAGGCGTGGATAAATTTTGAGACTGAGATTCGGAAATCATAAATCTGCGACAACTACTTGGATACCAAAAACCTATATCCAACAGATAACTCTGAGCCGCCTGTTTTACGACGACTTATCAGATCGCAGTGCAGATATTTGTGAGTTAGCTATTTTACGGTGTCTGCAAGATATCAGTAGCCTGCATCTTTTTAGAGACTTTCGATTGGTGCGCATTTTAGATTACAATAAATACGGACAGCTTCATTATTTTGTTAACCATCGAACGAAGAGTTTCGAACAGTTTTTAATTCAATCGTCAATTTGTTTATGCAGAAAAAGAGACCCTAATACTTTCAATATGCTGGGAGAACGTTCTACACGCGTCTGTTTTTTTTTTTGTCTGCGTGGAAGCATTTTGGGCCGAAGATTTTACTTGATACGAGCATCAAATAACAAAAATGTTGGAAATAAAAAAAATAAAAATGAACGTTCATTGTTTCGTGGGTTGTACGATGTAGAGCGAAAAACCGTTCTGGCGATCGCGTGTACCCATGTGAATAATATGCTTTCCGAAATTGGCTACTCAAAGGCATCTCTCACGTGTCTAAAAAAGTTCGTAACCTCCTCAGATTTTTGATATCCGTTGCGAGATACTTGGCGCGGATGTCTTTCAGATATCCAGCGGGCTTCGATCAACGGATATCTAAAAAAGATCTGCTCGTGGATATCTCTTCGACGACTGAGAACAGAAATGAAAAAACGCGGCGACTCTTCGATTTCCACTTGATGTCTGACGGAGTTTTGGAAATAGGTATCCAAAAAGTATCGGATTTCGGATTAGTTACGATGACTAATATGGGATGTGGGTAATTTCGACCGGTTTAGGGTATCTTTGGGTCATCTTAAAGATACCTTTAGGATGATAGTTCCTAAAAAAGTCATCTATGAGACATCTTCCCGACGAATTCTCTCGGATATTCGTAAAATGGGTGTCTGGCAGAATGCTGCGATGTAATTCATTACTGCTATCGCAATGTTTAATGTAAAAATGGTGAAAAAAGTTGGAAAAAATATTTGAATGATTGATATTAATTCGCTTGATATTCGTTTTGTGGCCAGAAAATTGCGAATTTAATTATGCACACGTACATTTTGTACGGATGTTTGCTTTTACGAGACGATGAACACGCGACGCGCATCGTTAGGACATTTTCACGCGAGTTCGAAGTTTTCGTAGGAAATTGCGTTCTCCGAGAAACGGAATGAAAAATGAAACGAGTTTTCCCGTCGTTTCACGATCACGGATGGATTTACAACCGCGTAATCGTTCGTTGCTCGGTGTCTCGCAGTTCCACGTCTATAATTATCGGAACAATTTTCGACTCGGCGTCGAGTCGTTTGTCAAGTCATTTGTAGCGGAGTTTCCGAGAGCAGCTTTCGCAACTTGTTTCTGGCGGCGAGAAAAAGCGGGGCGAGGAGTCGAAGGGAGGCGAAGAAAAAAGGGGGCGAAACGCGCGCACAGAAATGTGCCCGGCGCGAATAACGCTGCGGTTTGCCTGTCGGATCAAAGTAGATGCGACGTTGATAACTCTTTCGTGCCTCTCGATGGGCATTCATCGCCGGAGACAAAGGGAATCGCGCTCGACGAGAAATTCGTATCTATCTCCGGACCTCTTTGCCTCTCGCGCAGAGAATATCGAGGGAATCGGCGCTTCGCGATCGCGAATCACACACGTTTCATCGAAATTCCCCAGATTTTTCCCCCTCGTTTCCCGAACGAACAAAACGAAGAGAAAATTCGTACCCAAAAAACTCGAGTATCTTTCGATTGGTTTTTTTTTTTCAGGAAGAGACGAGCGAGATTCGAATGAAAGCGAATGAGTTTCGATGACAGATGTCGCCACTTTAGATAATCCGAAGCTTTTACAGTAATCTAATCAGTATCATTAAATATGGAATACATTTAATAATCGATACAACGCGGGTACATATCGCCTAAATGAAAGCCCACCTGTGTGATAACTGTAACTAACTCCTGGTAACTAATTGCTGATAAGACATTTCCATTCTGGATCAGCTTGGACAACGCGATACGTGTGTTTACACGTATGTACATTCGTAGAACAAATATCCTGCCCACCGCGACGGGAAAATTATCGCCCCGCGGTGATAAATCACACGAGAGCGGAGTGATCGAAACGTGAATCCGAACGAAATTCAACGTCCCGACTCGATCGTGCATCGCAACGGAGTCGAAACTACGAATAAACTTCCGTTTATTCTCGACGCGCAGAGATACAAAAGCATTTACAAAATTAAGGAATAACTGAAAAACTGAATAACAGAATGGATAAATGAGTAAATGAGTAAATGAGCAAATGAGCAAACGAGCAAATGAGTAAGCGAGTAGATGAGTAAATGAGTGAACGAGTAAATGAGTAAACGAGTAATCGAGTAAATAAGCGAATGAGTAAATAAGAAAGTGAGTAAGTGAGTAAATGAGCAAACGAGTCAACGAGTAAATGAGTAAATAAGTGAATGAGTACATAAGAAAGTGAGTAAGTGAGTAAATAAGTAAGTGAGCGAATGAGTAAACGAGTAAATGAGTTAGTGAGTAAGTGAGTAAATCAGTAATCGAGTAAATGAGTAAACGAGCAAAAGAGCAAACAAGTAAGTGAGTAAATAAGTAAACTAGTAAACGAGTAAGTGAGTAAGTGAGTAAATATGTGATCGAGTAAATGAGTAAACGAGCAAAAGAGCAAAGGAGTAAACAAGTAAGTGAGTAAATGAGTAGGCGAATAAGTGAGTAAATGAGTAATTGAGTAGATGAGTAAATAAAAAAACAATAAATACATAAACGAATGAAAATGAAACAAAAGGTAAAAAATGACAGGGAAAACCCATGGAATTTTCATTGGAAAAAAACAGGATTAGAAATCTCGATTTATTAGGACGCAAATTTTAGTGTTCCCACGAAAAAGGTAGCTTTTTCGTCGTAGATAAAAATTTACGACATTTGAAGAAACGAGAATTAGATTCCAGTGTCCCGATAGAACGACGGAGAGAGAATTTAAAATCATGAATTTTGTGGATCGCGTAATCGAAAAGGAAGAAAAATTGCGGGCATACGAAGATACGGGAGGTTTGATCGCTACTTGATGAGATTGGAAAACTTGAGCAGGAGCTCAAGAAGTAAATAAGAAGGAAAAAAAAAAAAATAAGACCGACTTCGTTGAGTAAAAATTGGAGAGTGAGGGAGAATGAGCTGGAAAAGGAAATTGAATCGTGAGAATGGGAAAAAATGTAAGATCCGTGTACGAGCACGTTGAAAAGTGAGCTCAAGGCTCATCTGTAGGTAGGAGGTATACTGGTACCACTTTCGCGGGATAAATAATAAATGGCGGCGCGGTTTTGCGAGCAGCCGTAGAAAAGTCGGGAAAAAATGGAATGCGAGATAGTAAAGAAAATTCCCCCGCAACAGTGTGGCGTCGAGGGTTGCGTGGGAAAGTAGCGGAAGTGACGTCTTATGTCACGAAATCGTAAAATTCGGACCAGCGTCAACCCGCGGTCCCCTTGTTAAGGCTTCGATGGCTGCATATTGACGGTTATCGATCACCGTATTGCGAACCCTTACGAATTTTATGGTAATATCCGCCGGTCCGAGTGCCTCGCGGCATTAGGAGAATCATAACCTCTAAATAAAAAAACACCCCCGACCGCGCCGAATCCGAGGAAAGGACCGGTGTGCGTCGCGGCAATTTGCAACGAACAATTTTCGGCTGAAAAACCCACCGGAAGTCGCCTCGCGAGTTCGGAGTCGAATATGCGCGCGAAAGGAATCGAGGGGGCGGGGTAAATCGTCGCTGACCAATGAACGATCGGAGATTCGCGCATGCGCGCTGCGTTGCGCGGGAACACGCGCGCTTCGGGGATTAGGGAGCGATGTAGTTCCTTGGAAAAATCGGCTGTCGAGATCGCGTCCAATGTAACGCGATATCCGGCCGGTAAATATGCTCTAGGTGATCGTGCTAGATCCCGCGTTTCCTGGCTATGACGTGCAAACTTGGACGTATCGCGGCCTTACTTCGTAACATCGCCACTTCCAGAGCCAACATCGCCCTGTAATCTCGCCGTAAAAGAGTTATGTCTTCGCGTCGTACGGAGCAACGGCGAAGATAACGAATCCTAACCTAAAAAACACGCGACTCAAACGACATCTATCCGACGATTCGTTTTCTCCGATCGATTACCAACAACACATTTTTCCCGCGACTAGAATCCCCAATCTCAATTTGTAACTTGTTTTCAAAATACTCTCCGCGAAATACGTGTCGATTTTTCAAAATTCAAAATGGCGGATTTAAAATGGCGGGTTTAAAATGGCGACCAAAAAATGAAAATTTACGTTTTCAGAAGTTCATCGTTACTACCTCGTTTCTCGGTGGCAAATTTCGCAAACGTGTCGTAGAATCGCATGTTACATGATGTTTTTCCAAAATAATTTTTTTTTTACGATTTACGATTTTGGAAATGTTTTCGAGCAATTATCTCTCTGCAACGTTCCTAACTCACACGAACGTCGCGTCGCTTCAGAAATCGCGGCAGGCTGCAGTTCTATTCGTTCCAAATTCAAAATGGCGGACGCAATATGGCGGCCCGGGGATTTTTGCGGATTCCGATCGACGGTGAAATTTTCCTCCGAACTTCCATAGCTGATCTCGAATGTGCGATTGGCATTCGATTGGACGTTCGATTTTTTTTGAACCAACGGAGAAAGGTGGCGAAAATTGCCACGTGAATCACGTATTTTTGTGGTGACACGTGAATTTCGAGGATCAAAGTGGGCTACGAGGCGACGCACTTCAAAGGAAACGGCTAACAATATCGTCGGGCATCGAAAACTGTACCTAATATTAATATTTGGACAAAATCTAATCTCCGTTATAATCACACGTAGAAAACTAGTTGGACGGAGAAAGGCCCCAATTTTAAACTCAGGTCTGTCTCGATATGATGGATGATCTTTTTGTAGACCTAATGCCGGTGATCCGGCGCAGATGTAACGTTAAACGCATCGCGCGCGCCGAAACGCTTCACGTTTTTCCACAACGACTCGTCGGATCGCTTATTCTGACCCACGATCGTCGAATAATATCAAAAGCGCTGCAAAAAAAATCAGGAATAACGTTTCTGAAGAAAAAAAAATTCAGGAATAACGTTTCTGAAAAAAAATATTCAGGAATAACGTTTCTGAAAAAAAAAATATTCAGGAATAACGTTTCTGAAAAATAAAAAATTTCCTCCAAATCCGTTTTAATCACTGATAATTTCAGCGAACGTGAATCCAAAATTGTACCGC
This sequence comes from Arge pagana, assembly GCA_963969455.1. Lineage (NCBI taxonomy): Eukaryota > Metazoa > Arthropoda > Insecta > Hymenoptera > Argidae > Arge > Arge pagana. Next base: position 1,427,843 of record OZ018309.1, read on the forward strand.
CTGAGGAGAAAAATATCATCACCAATTTGTCGCAGCATCCCGAAATCCAAGAGTCAATATTAAAAATAGTAGAAACTGTATCGATATAAAATATCAAATCGAAATCTTTCAACCCTGCGATTCCAAAAACGTTCTCATCGTCGAATTATTCGAGCACTCGCTTTTTGAGAAAATGAGTTGAAAGAGAAACAAGTCAATAAAATTAGCACGCACTAGAGATATAGTTAGGCAACGAAAACCATTTCGTATCGCTGATTCTCACATGATCATGAAATTTATCTCCGTTTTTCGATGGTTCGTCACAGTAAAAAAATGTACGTCATTGCGCGAAGTGTGAAAAATTGTGGGTAGAATATTTTGGATTACAGCGTGTTGATTAGTGTTGTTCTCACCGTCCGATTTTCAACGCACAAAAATGTTATCTGATACTGAAGCAACACTTTTTAAATGTTGCTCTAACATTGGTTTGCGTTACCGTTAACATTGAGCTGTGTCACGCTTAACATAGAGATGTGTTAAGCGCTGCACACGGAGTGTGTTGAAATAAGACGGGTTTCGTGTCAAAAATGTCGTTGACACAAATTTTTGTGTTAAGTGTGACGGAGTTTTTGTTTCTATGTACAAACATGATTTTGGGGGTGAAAAAAGACTCGTAGGAAAATCCGCGCAGCGTAGGTCGTCGTGACTGAGCATTCGTTGGATACGATTGACCTTGAAAACCAAATGAATTTGGAAAAATGGTATCGAAGAGGATGAAAAAAAAAGATTGGAAAAAAAATAGGAGCGGGGTTCGGCGCGTCGATCGATGGGCGATGGGGAATAAATCGGTGGGCCGAAAAAAGGAGAAAGACAGCGAGAGAGAGAGAGAGAGAGAGAGAGAGAGAGAGAGAGGCGGAGGTAAAAAACGTATTTGGGCTGAGCGATCTGAATGCAAATTTGAAACGTGAAAGGATTACGACGCGTCAGCGCGATGACTGAACGAGTGATTGTTGGCAGGGCCTAATACTTTGAATAGTTCGCATTTACAATGGGCTTTATTGGCGGGAAAACTGAGGGGGGTACTCCGAGCTGGGAGGACATCCATCACGCGGTGTCAACCTGATTGTCTTCCGTTCGGAGCGTGGCTGACAAAGTTTTGTACCGAAACGTCGATTGGAATGCGTTTTACGCGGGATATCCGCGAAAATCCGGGCGAGCGGGTTCCGCTTGTTTTTTGGGCTCGCGCGCGCTGCTCTTTCGATCTCGGTGTCGCGACGCTCGGTTTCGAAAATCGGCGATTTGCCGGCGTTCGCCTGGACGCGCCGCGCGAGACAATATTATCTCGGCTTCCGAATTTATCCGTACGCGATGTGTACCGCTTCGCTATTGTGCTGTATTAAAATTAGCTTTTCTAATGTATTTAGCTCGAAAGTGGCATGCGACGAAACGACATCCAGTCTCTCGTTAAAGATACATTTTCTACCCTCGCGATTCGGCGTGCATTTAAGACGTTTCCAAATTACTCTCCTCTCCTCCTCGCTTCCCGTCGACGCAATTTTTTTCCTTTTTCTCTCCCAAACTCGCTACGCCTACGAAAAATTCATCGGCTTCGTCTTCCATATTTTCATCGACGGGGAAAAACAAGTCACTGCGGTGTGAAAGAAAAGAACTCGATTTCAAGCGAAAGGGAGGAAACTCGTGAAACGAACGAATACAAACGATCGAAGTTGACAGGTTATACGTCTTAATGTCCTTGTCAACGTCGTGTCGTCCGGTGAAACTGACAAACATAACGATTTGATTAAAAGAAGAATCAACGAAAGGGAAATTATCAGCCGAATATGGTAGATCTTACAAATCGTACGTCATTGTATACCTAATATTTACATTAATAAACAAATGAATGAATGGACAAATGAGTAAATAAGCAAATGAGTAAATGAGTAAATGAGTAAATGAGTAAACGAGTAAACGAGTAAACGAGTAAACGAGTAAACGAGTAAATGAGTAAATGAGTAAATGAGTAAATGAGTAAATGAATAAATAAGTAAATGAGTAGATGAGTAGATGAATAAATGAGTAAATGAGTAGATGAGTGGAATGACTAGATGAGTTAATGTGTAAATGTATAAATGAGTAAATGAGTAAATGGGTAAATGAGTAAATGAGTAAATGAGTAAATGAGTAGATGAGTAGATGAGTAAAATGAGTAGATGAGTAGGTGAGTAAAATGAGTAGATGAGTAGGTGAGTAGATGAGTAAATGAGTAAATAGATAAAGTCATTCGCTGAAAGAATGTTTTTCTATTCAAACGGGTCCGTCGTTTATTTTTGAACGACATAAATTAAAGAATGCTCGTGTCGGTTGAATGAGCATCGATAACTCGTGCATGGGAAGTTACTGAATCTTGAGGAAAATTCAGCTGAAAGTTCATTGTCATTTCTATCTATGGATTTACGAAATTCGATAATAGTCGTTTGTTAAATTCCATTGCCGTGGTAACTTCTGGAAAAGCGTCATTGTCGACGCGTTTTTAGGATAAATAAGATGTATCGATGAGAAATTTCGTCCCATTGGCGTACATTCATTTTTCCACGCGGTGATCTCGCATCCGCGCTCGTATTTCTTCCGCTTGAGTGCGCCTCGATCTCGACAGATGGCGACACTCGCGTCGTTTCGAGTCGAGTTACTTGTGCGGAGGATTGAGATCGCACGATGGTGTACGGCGATCGCTTAGGCGTGTACGGTGATGGATTTTCAAAAGCATGCTGCGAGAGTTGCGCGTAAATTTATTGAAATAAGTGTTCTCTTTCCGCAACTTTCGTTTCTAATCCGAGCTTAACGCTGAAGCGACGCTGTTTCGTTTGATTTCGCAATTTTTTGTGAAAAAGTTCGAATACTTTTCCCATTTTCACCTTCGATCGCGCGCGGATCGAGCGGCGCGACGAGAGTGGGAAATCTCGTCGTTGCAGCGCCGATCGTAACGAACGTATAATTCATGGGAGCAGTTATTTTCGGAAAGGTTGTATTATTATAAACGGTAATTTGTTACCGGTACACCTATGGCTACGGACACCCGTCGACCACATTCGCGGTGATCATAACGGCGTGTTATCGGATAAATAAAACAGATAGCCGACCGACAGCCACGCCGCGAGGGTGGAACTCGATTACACCCAACACCCTTGCTACTGCATTTTTCCATCAGAAACTACGACCAACAGCGCGGTGTTGTTATTTATCCACGCTTATTAAACCCCGCTCAATAATCCTCGAACAAACATTCGACGCCAGCTGTCAAAAAATCATAAAACCCTGTCGAATGTTCCCAATCGTTCCTACAATTTACAACAATCTCGATTTATACCACTTTTCCAAACATCGAGTCCATTTCACGCGGTAAAAAAACGTTATCGCACAGAATTATCACCCAGTGGTATGACACCACCTATAAATACTTCCATCTCCTGATGCTATAGACTTTTTTTCATTTTTCCCTTCTAAGTAAGTCTGTTTAGCACTTTTCCTGGTTTCTTCAACCCGCTGCGTGTCATTTTTTCAGCCTGTTTCTCACTTCTGTCACGATGGCTTCGACGATTGGTTGAGTTTTCGAAAAAAAAATTATTTGTAATATTGATTTTGAAGTAGAATACTAAATTACAAAATAAACAGTTAGGCATAAAAAATGTGTACCTAGGAGTTTTAGAGGGGAATTTGGCGAATCTTGGAGTGAAGTCTAAAGAGGATATAGTTCTCGGTGGCTGCAACAGTTAGGACCTGGGTCATCTGGGGTTGACGCTCGCGAATCCTATCTATCCTCCGAACATCCTGTATATTGCTCCCACGTTACATTCGAGTTGCAGGTTCCGCGAGCGTTACATCGGTGGTGGATCGCAGTTGTAGCCGATAGTTTGCTGGTACACGGTTCGTGGCTGGTCGATAAGCGAGACATCTACCTGCCTGTCTCGCACGGATTAAGTCGGGCCGGGAATATAAAATCTTGCCCATTGTACAGCGCGCACAATGCTTATCAACAAGGATCAGCTCATTGCGGAACAGAACGGAACATTGGGGTCTGCAGTTCGCGTAGCGCACGTAGAGATGCCCGGACGTATTGGTTGTACATGCACGTAGCTGAATGGTCGCCCGCGCCGCGCGTATCGCTCTCCATAAGCCGTAAGATACACTCGGCACGTTCCATGGATGATGCTGAGGAAAGACCATGCGGGGTGAAACGCCGTTCATCCCCGCGCCGAGGGAAGCGGCGGAATCCGCGGAAGAGACCGAGGAGCTAGAAGGCGAGAGGATCCAGGCGAAGAAGTGGAAAGTGTGATCGAGGTGATAAATGCGACGGTAGAAGAGACCGGGGAGAACGGTGCGGAGTTGCTCACGAAGTTGGAATGACTTCTTTGGAAGGAAGTTGGAGGTGTTTCGTTTTAATGAGACAAAGAAGATGGATGCATTGCCCGAAGCGGGAACGTCGATGGACATTGTTATTATTATTGCTGTACTCGTTGACACGTCCACGAGTTATCGGTCAACGGTCATCGCGCCCGGCGAAGCTATACGATGAATAGATAGCGTCGTGCACGCTCGTCGCGTGGGTTTTTACGGATGTTGATCCGCGTAGCCCTAGATCCGCGTAGGTATTAGTTCCCCTGTCCAGTCGGCATTAATTCCACTAATTGGGAGCGGCCCGGTCGTTTCGGTCGCGGGCGGGCGATGCTCCTCCGCAGCCGCCAGACACCTCGACTTTGCGCAGCCCGCTCGTTCCCGGGGATCCTGTCAGTCTTGGATGAAGGAGAGATCGGAGAATCGGTCGATACACTTCGAACGGATCGATGCGACTATCTTCGCCAGAGGAGATACGATCTATCTTGGATAGAATACGGACAATTCCTCTCCCAGTTCTTTGTTACTTGCCGCGACGAGCCGGAATGGAGAGGAGTTCTCTACGCCTGGGTCCGATCTAACGTGGAGCACCGTGTATCGTATGCGTAGGTACGCAGCGTGCTTTGGAGGCATCGAAGACGGATCTCTCGTCGCTTCGAGTCCGAAAAGATGAGAGCTGTGGCAGCCTCCGCGGCAGGAGTCGATGAGACGTGAACGACGGGAGACGAGTAGACTGTTGGGCGCAGAATGTGTTTTGTGGAAGAACACGAGGTGTTCTTTATTGGGAAATCGGGCGGTTAGTTTCGTGGCCGTTTCGCGCCGGTCCATGCGACGGTACGCGTGTGGGAGCGAGGCGGCAAGCGTCCGAGGAAGAGGCAGGCGAGGGGTCCGGTGTATTTTTGGGGTTGGGTCAGGTCAAGGGATCAGCTGTATCGCGTAGTGCGTACAACGCCGAGGGTTCCTCTTCGCGAATCTGGGTCACCGGGACGACGAGGGGGGTCGTCGTGGCGGGATACTACGACTAGTAACCGAAGGTCTCCGGGGTTCCGGGGAAAAATAGGGGAACCCTCGCTACTTCGTTGCCTGGCAGCGTCGTAGGTAGTACCTACGTTGGATGGTACGTGATTTCGAAGGTTACGGGCGGCTGCCTCGAGTCTCCATCGGTGGGTGGAAGTTTGGCTCGAAGGCAAATTGGAAGGTCGGCTCCGCGACCAGATTGATCCACGTTGAGTCAGAGACGCGTACTCCCCGAGCGTGTATTCCCAATCGCCAGCGATAGCTAAGGCTACGGGACTATTGCGCCGGAAGGAGTAGTCTAAGAGCGTCCGCGCATCGATTACCGCCGGACGCCTGTCTACTGTACACCTGTGTACCTACATTCGCGAGGAAGAATCGCGTAAAACGTGTAGATTGCTGTCACGCGTGATCAGATGTCTACACGATGAAGAAATCTGGATCCGCGCAAAGGACACACGATCGAGTGGGACCAGCCGTACTTAGTTACGGCGATTCTATGGTCTCAAGATTCAGAAGCAGAGGAGAGACTCCTTTGTTTTTCTCGCGTTGCTCTCTTCATATCCGGCTACATCGTGGAAATGATCTCGTTGACGAGATCCGTGAAGGCGTTTGGTTGTACCGAGGCTCGACACGGTATATTCGATGCAGGCATATTCGTCGTTGGCCACTCGTCGGATGCCTCCGACCATGCGGGTAGTTTGTGGCGCTCCTCCACGCGGATGAAGCAGCTTCCGATGATGCCAAGTGAATCTTTCTAGTGCATATCCGATGTTCGCTCGTTGTCTCGTGGATTCGTATACGTAGGTACATTCGTGATCGCGTGGTTTGGATCGGGGTGAAACGCGATCGCCGGAGCAGCAGCTCTCTTCGGTCGCAGACAGTTCGATGGACGAGGAGGAGGAGGAGGAGGAGGAGGAGGAAGCGGGGGCGGTGGAGGAGGGGGGCGGAGGGGGCGGCGGAGGAAGAGGAGGAGGAGGGGGGAGGAGAGGAGGAGGAGGTCAAAGAAAAGAGGAGAGTCTGGCGTGGTACGCGGTGTTGAAGAGCTGAATTCGGAATATTCGGTGTAACCGGCAGAGGTGAGAGACGAGACGGAAATCTGGTCGAATTTGAAACTTGGGAGCGGTTGAGGTATAGCTGGAGGAAATTAGTAGCCGCAGACTCTGCTGGTAGCTCGTACTCGAATCGATAGACGGCTGAAGGCGTCGCGACGGTTGTATCCCGTGGGAGGAAGTTTGAGGTGGAAAAAGTACGAGGAACGTCCACGTTTGTGGCAATCTTCGTCGTGACACGCCGCCATTAAGATGCGAGATTAAAAATGGAAGATTCGCGTCAGCTGTCTCTTTGTCAAGACGAGTTCATAAATTCCGGAGCTTGGCTCGTCGCTGTCCCGCGATTTTCAGACTGTCTTGCTTCGGTGCGTCAGCGGAGAAATATTGCCCGACTCCGGAACGATGTTCGCGGCAATGTGTTTCAGCAGCACCGTTTGTCAGGCTCCGTCTCGTTGTCCCCGCGAGCAATCGTGTACCAGCCCCTCCCCCTGGATTCAGCGGACTCCGAACGGTTTCCATGGTTCTTGATTCGCTTGTTCGGTCCTCGTAGCCGCGCGGACGTCCAAGGTACCGAGCTTTCGGCAAACCAGCTCGGTGCTGGGTTCCAAACATTTTTCACGCGCGACGGTCTCCGGCTGACGCGTACGCAGCTCGGCATGGCGTCGGAGAGACGGAAGACGAACGGAGAGACCGAGACCAGGGGAGGAAGAGGAGCCGAGTCGTTCGTGGCGAAAAGGAGGTCCGGTTCCCGCAGGAAATGGGAATAAAATCGGGCAGCATCGGGAAATCCGGCGGGCAGGACGTTCGGAGCTGAATGACGAAGACGAGGAGGACGAGGGCTCGTGGACGAGGAGGGCTCGTGGGAGGAGGGGAAACGGAGGTCCGGAGTATACGGAGGAGGACAGGCACACGGAGGTTCGGAGGATGGTGAACCGCCCCGCGTCGCCCCCCGCCCCCCGCCGCCCCCGCACCCGGCAGGTATCGATTCGAACGCGGGCGACATTCTTTGGTGCCTTGGCGAGAGACAGAATAAGTCTCGTAGTCGTCCAGCATAGTTGCGCCGGTTCGGGGCTAGAGGGGGGAAAAAAGAAGGAGCCCGGTCGCGGTGGGGTTCCAACGGCAATAGCACACCCGAGCAGCGGCAGCCCCCCGCGCGGCCCGCGCGCGAAGATCCGATTCCCCACTCGAACTCGCGACGGCGGGCTCCAGTCCCGCCAGGTCGCGTACGAGTCTCGGCTGGTTTCCCCTCAGCGTCAGCGCCGCGGAGTTGTGTTCCTGGGCCGCGTCTTGGTGGGGGGTTCCGCTGGTGGGTTCCGCGGAGGCGTGGCCGGGTGGGGCCGCGCGAGCCAACGGGAAGGTGGGAGGACCGGGTCTCGCAGCCAACGGGGCGCGAGGTGCGCGGTCAGAACGCCCATCCTCCCCGGTCGCCGGCTCCCACTGATGTTTTTATTTATTACATCTGTGACTGGGGAAGGGAAATACTCCCAACTGGACTGCGAGCGAGCGGCTGCTACTTCGAGAACGAGCGACGCGTTCCTGCGTACGGGTTCCGTCGACGTTTCCGAAACGCCCGTTTCCGCGTAGAGAACCAGTTATCGTTACCGCGTAGACGTCGCCGAGTCATTAGAGAGTTTTAGTATCGTGAGTCGTGGTTAGTGCGGGTGTTACCACGCCAGTGATACGAACGGTGCGAAGGGACACGGTACATCGAGACGGCCGGCCCCCTCTCTCTCCATCTCGCTCTACCTCTATCTCTCTCTCTCTCTCTCTCTTTCTCTCTCTCTCTCTCTCTCTCTCTCTCTGCCTCTCTCTCTCTCTGCCTCTCTCTCTCGACACCCAAAACATCGGCTCGAGTCGCGCGGAGTTTTCCATGCCAGTGCAGGTTGAACCGGGATACCGTCGTCGCGATTCGTACAGAGTGCAGTGCAATTATCCCGTGATCGGTTTCCCCCGCGTGCGTCACGGTGTGCACGTCGGAAAATCGGAGGACTTGCCGATAGCCGCGACGTGGACGAGAGTGCCGGGGCTAAAACGCTAGTTGTTTGTTGGTTGTTACGTGAAAGTGACATTCGTCGGTTGTAAAAACAGTGGTACGAGAGATCGTGGCTTGGTGCAAGGGTGCTCCCCGTACAAGGGTACCCTCGTCGTCGAGCGCCGCGACGCTTGACGTTTGATGTTGACGCAAGCATCGTCGGGCGAGTCGATCGGAAATTTGGGAGACAGGGTGTCGGGGTGTTAGATGGTTCGCTGACTGTTCCGTTCGCATTCGAGTCGAGACTCGAAGGGGGGTGGAGGAGTGTGCCCGATGCCGCGGTGGTGAGAAGGACCGGGTAGTTCGTTACGAGGTGCGTTTAGAATATAAGAGTCGTGTCGTTCGGGGTAGGGTGAGAGAGAAGTCGTCCTCAAGGCACGAGCCTGTCCCAAGCATCGCGTAACTCATGGACCACGGAGCGATGGACAGCTCGTCCGAACACAGCAGTCGCGCTAGCCCGGTAACTGGTAGCCCGAAACATCCAGCGCACAGTCCGTCGAATCAGAATCAACCGCAGCAGCATCACGGTTCTCAGCACCAGACGCCGCAGCAATCGCACCAGCAATCCCATCCGCGAGATCAGCTGCGCGACCAGATCCGCGAGCAGCAGCAGCAGCAGCAGCAACAGCAGCAACAGCAGCAGCAGCAACAGCAACAGCAACAGCTGCAACAACAGCACCGGGGTGTTCCCACGCCGGGTTCACCTACGAGAGGATCGCCACCTCAGGGCTTGCCGTTGAGCCCGCCGCCATTGTCGGCAGGAGGTGGACCGGGAGCACCACCGGGAATGGTACCGCGAATGTCCGGATTACCACCGCCGGGTCTTGGCCTTTTGGGTCAGCTCGGCGGGATGCTCGGTGGACATCACGGTTCCCCGCTGGAGCTGATGGCCGCTCATCACGGAGTCCTGCCGCCCAGATCCTACAACAGTCCTCCCCCGATCAGTTCCAGCGATCCAACGGCCAACGAGTGCAAGCTGGTCGATTATCGCGGTCAAAAAGTGGCGGCGTTCATAATCGGAGGTGACACGATGCTGTGTCTACCCCAGGCGTTCGAGTTGTTTCTGAAACACCTCGTCGGTGGTCTTCATACGGTCTACACGAAGCTGAAGAGACTGGACATCGTACCGTTGGTATGCAACGTCGAACAAGTTAGGATCCTCCGCGGTTTGGGAGCAATTCAACCGGGCGTAAACAGATGCAAGCTGCTGAGCTGCAAGGACTTTGACGTGCTCTACAGGGACTGCACCACCGCCAGGTAAGATACTTACGCGTCTCACTCGTACCGGACCCCGAGCCGCTTCCCGGTTCGCGTGTCTCCGGCTTGCGAGCCCACCATCGGTGATCTACCGGTGTTGGTACACCCACCCATGGTTCCCTCGGTTCCCGGCAATTCGTCTGTAAATAGATACCGTGGATCCTCGCGGTACGAATAAACGAGACGCCGCGGAATCGCGGGAGATGATGGAGAAACGAGATAGTACCGCGTCGTGATCCGAACCGGTTCTTATTACCGAGTTGGCTTCCGCGGTTCTCGCAAACAGAAGCTAAAATCGTTCGCATATATTAATACCACGCTGCCAGATGTCGCCTCTGGGCAACAGTTCATCTTCGGTGAATCCTTTCCTTTGCCCTTACGCTACGGTTAACTATATTTTATCCATCTACGTGTGCGTCCGCGCATGCACGTGCCACTAGAGATTGGATAACGTCAACGTTCTCAAACGAACTAGCATCCCTTCCACTCCGCTCCTCCTAGCTCCAGCGGTCTATCTATCGCATGAGTCGTGCCGCTTGTGGCCACTAGGCGAGGCCCTCCGAAGGGGCCCTCTTCAGCCAACTCCGTGTCCCCGTCCCAACTTAAGACACTCGGCGTCTCTGGATCTGGGCTAACGCGGATATCCCAAAGATGGGAGAAAATCTGTAATCGTGCTAATCCTCGTCGCGTAACAACGGGTGGGGCCACGCGTCAAGGTTACCCAACTCTTTCGAGAGAATCCGTCGCCGCGAGCAGAGAATTCCGCTCGGGGACGCGTGCCGTGGTTTAGATTTCTGGGATTGTCACCAAACTCCGCACAACAGGTGTCTCTTTCAGCGGAGTTTCTCTCAATGAATTCCCCCTCGTTCTCGGCTGTAGTAGGACTCACCCACCCGCGTAGCAGACGGCAGACGAAACGTAATGGTAAACGGAACACGACGGGGGGATCGCGGCAGGAAATGTATTGTCGCAGTCGTCGAATTGATCTCATCCGCGTCTCATCCCAACGATCGTGGGGGCAGGGGGCTTCTGGTGAAGAAACGTTGGTCGTTCTCCGTAGTACTCGCGACTCCTCGCCGTAGTTTGCCCGCGTCTGTGTCTTCAGCTTTGGCCTGGGTCGGATCTTACCGCGACTTTGCACGGGATGCGACAATAGATACGCAGTTGGAAATGCGCAGTGGCACTGGCAATAGAAACGGATTCCGGCGCGGGAGACAGACCGTGGAGAGACAGAGAGACTCGGAATGGTGAAAGAGAGAGGGAGATGCCAGACTACTGTAGGGATCCCAATAATCCCAACTGAAAGTCACGAGAGGCAGAACGGCGCGGGCCGTCGGACCGCGAGGTCGCGGCCACTTCCGGGTTTATTCCAATGCTGGGATCGCAGCGTTCCTCGCCGTTAAAACTGTCTCCATCCCAGACTCCTCCATATCATCGAAGCACAAATTCGAGAATCCCCTAATTCTTCTGAGAACTGTCATCAAACTTGTGCTATCGTATGTCTTCAATTTCGCGATCCGTGCACCAGGCAAAATCGGGGTAACCGCTTATTCACGGAATCACGAATCTCCCCGTCGCAACGAGCCGTGTCTCCGTTCTAGTGCCGCTCCAAGGCAACTAATCCTTAACATTCTCTAGTCGCGGCACCAACTTCGTTTTTTGACTCGACTCGCCGAGGCAGCAGGCACAGAAGTAGATAGATGCCAAACGCCAGTCCTTCTTTCCCAACTATCTCGGTGTAATTTTGATGGAAGTACCTAAATGCGGGTTGTTCACGCGAGAGTACCGCTAAAACCTTTCAATTCCACCTCACCACCAGTATGTTCTGGAATCGCGAGTCGATTTCCCTCAAAGTAGCACAGGAAGTCTGTGGCAGAAAAACTTGGAAGATCCTCATCCCTGCCAGTAGGTACTCCACACGGACTATCAAAAACGTCTAGCATCTTTTCGCCATCTCCATCCCTTCCTGCCCCCCAGTAATCACGATGCAACGCTAGGAGGGCCAACACACCTCGATTCCAGTGGTCCCACCGATTTGTCGGTGCTTTTCTTGCATCGGCTGGAAAATCTGGATGCGTCGTCCGTTTTCCGTCGTTATTTCGCTGTTCGTCGCACAGGCGTGGTTCGTAGGCGGTCTACGTGTCGGAACGAGACGGGGTTTATAACGCGGATGGTCCCAAAGCTCCGCGACGGTGTGACGTAAGTGGCGTGATGCCGTTGCGCGGACACGGTCACGTTTCGAAGGTGCGAAAAGCCGGTGGAGGTGGAGTTGGGAGAGCGAAAGATCGCTCGTACGAGGATCATTGGCGGAAGTTGAAATTGTTGACCCGGTATCGCGTTGCGGCGTGAAACGGGCGTCGCAGATGTTATCTTCCGATGGAATATAATTGCATCTATAGGAGTATTAATAATTGTAAGCTGTAATGCGGCTCCTTTGTATGCGCGACGGTTAACGAGACGCGTCAATTATATTAATTAATTTGCCCAACCAAGTCAAATGAACAATCAGCCGTTCGCGGGCCTGTTACGGTCTCTCTAATTGGTATGTAGAATTTTCCACTATCCCGCGAAGAAAAAAAAGAGATAGATTTGCTGTATGCATATTTTGTCTCTCTCTCCCGCTCTTTGTCTCTCTCTCTCTGTCCGTCTTTCCCATTCGACTCGTCGATACTTCGGTCTGGATGCGACCAAAGAAGGGTGGTGCGCAATTTACCCGTCGCTCCGCGCGCTACCCGCTCGTGTTTTCTTCAGGCTCGAAAGGCCACTTGGAACCGTGGGAGTAGGTACACTGCAACTTTACGCCCCTGCACCGTAATTCTATGCGCTATTAGCCGTTTAATTATTAATTGTGCATAGATTAATTGCCTCTCGTGATTCCCGTAACGACGCGCCGACGTTAAAATTGCAGTTTACACGACTGCAACAACTTTCTGCCGCGGCGAGCTCCTGCCATTCGCGTCAAACTTTGTTCCGAACAACTTCCAATGTTCATTTTTCCACAAATTTACAATCCGCGAATCGGCGGCACGTTACCGTGAAAACGAGAACATCGCTGCTGCTGCGAGGATCCTTGGAAAATTTTGGTGGGCGAAAAAAACAATTTTGAGAGGAAAATAAGGAAAGGAAAATAAAAATGAACGAGCAAAAAAATACATTTTTTTTTCTAAAATTCTGTTCCTGTTAAAATTAACGCTGCTGTTTCCGGGTTTAGCGAGAGGCTCGCGACGTAGTTTTGTCTCCCGCGTTTGGTAAAACGATACCTGGTCGATCAGTTGATTTGAAAATATCGTAAAAAGTAGAAATGTTTCTATTAACCGGATGAAATTTCATTTAAGTGTACCTATTGCCGTTTCATTTCAGGCTACTCGTCGTTTTTTCCCCGTTTTTTCTCATCTTCTTCTTTGTACTCGATGCAATTGTATCGGTTTCACGTTGTAGGCAGCTGCCCTCCGCTTTTTTCCGCCCGTTTTCGAGGGGTCCTCGGGGAATAGGAAGGAGGCCTCGGGGCTCCCAGGTTCACCAAGGGATGCTCGACGCTGCACGAGTAGCTTTTACGGATATAATATGTGCAAGGGTTCCTTTCATTGTTGATTTTCTGCTTTCGATACAGATCCCCGAGCAGTGGGATGAGAGCTTTTTTTTTTAATTTTATTTTTTCACTTCTACGTCGTTTTTGCACCTTCTCACAGAAAGTATCCGCGCGATACTCTCGATACTTGGAAACGTTTCGCGGGTTAATTCTCTCCCCGCTTGGAATTGTTTAGTTCGTTGAATTCTAATTAAAAACACAAATCTAAAGATTTTACGCAACCCCTGCTCGACCGGTCTTTAATTCTCTTTAATTAATAATCCGCAATAAGTAATAATAAAGCGAGTTTGTAATCCGACCAGTGCCGAGCTCGCCGTTCTTAATTCTAGATAATTAATACAAAGACAAACACCAAGGATTAAATTCGCGCTGTCCCCCGCTTCCACGGACCTTCGGCAACGATCACCCCTTGTCACCGAAACGAAACTTTTGGAAAAGATAAACCAAGAATTTCCACTTCCGAAACTTGAATGTTCCTCGTTTCGCGAATTTCATTTCCTTGTTTTCCGAAAATCCCACTTGACGTGTATTTTCATAAACTGAAATTCGTATAAAACCGAGTTGATACGACGAACACGCCAAAGAAAATTATTCTACTCGACGTTGAGTACAACGCTGACGAAGAATCTGACTCAAGTTGGTTTCTTACCGACTGATACGACTGATACGACTAGAAATGGCAGACTTTTGTTGCTGTTGTTGCTTGGAGAACGAAACTACGACTCGATACGACGGCGCAGAAGAGCGCTGGGAGCGCGATGCTGAATTTAGAGGGAGGAAGAGGGGGAGAGAGAGGAAATTCGTCGGTCGCGAATAATTTGCTACGAGGACAAATACGACGCGAAATTGGAGCGACCTCGTCGCGTCGTATATTGTTCGCCGCTGCGCGGTCGGCGGGAACCAAAGAGTGGATGTCGTGACAATAGTTGTTCAAATGTATCCATACGGACGTCAGAGAGCGTCGCGTCTGGGTGAAAGAACCGACGGTTCACGAAGCGGCGGATATAATCAGAAACTTGTCGATGGCAGCGGAGAGAACCGAGATGCAAGTCATCGCATCGGCGAGAGACGGAACGAGAGAAACGCGCGCGCGCAAGCGGGACGGAGGATATCTCTCGATGAAATTTCGACTTCTCTCCTCCCAAGGTCATCATACCATTGTACCAACAATCCCGAGCTCCCGTTCCCTTCGCCACCATCTTCGCGTCATTGTTCCGACGTCGAGACGGAACTCTGCTCCGACCGCGTGAACGAGATTCGTACGATCGTTTGAAAAATCTGTCGTCGTCGACCAATCACAGGATCGTAGCCGCACCAACGACGACCGCGTCGCGATAAGAAGTTTTTTTTTCCAAGGACATACGACGTTGGTCAAGGACATATGATTTTTTCAACTGGATACGACGTTCTTCGAGAAATTCGGTTTTCAAGGTCGAACGACGTGTTTCCAGGACATACGACATGGTTCCAAGGCATAGGTACCCAAGATCATTTTCTCAGGGACTAGATGCTTCGTTTTGCAAGGAGGTACCACGATTTTGGAGGGGAAACGGTGTTTTTCAAGGAGAGACGACCACTAAGAGGAGAAACGACATTTTCAAGGTCATGCGACTTGGGCTTAGGAGATGCGGAAGCAGCCAGAAGTAGGCCTTACGACAGGATACGACACGGCGCAACGTAACGTCAGGAACGTGGTACGACGTGGCGAAACGGCGAGCGAGTACCGAGGCGATAGGATACGAGTTCGAAGTAGGAGATACGACACGCGTGATACGATGATATCGACGCGCGGTGTGACAAGATACAAGTACTATTACAAATACGCGATACAACATGATACCGCGCGACGATGTCGTGAATATACGATGCGACAGGATACGGAGTTCGAAGCAAGCGATACGACACGATACGATCCGATTATCATCCCGCGATGAGATGACACGCGTTTCGTCGCGATGTACGCGTATTTCACGCGCCATCTCCGAGGGGTTATTGCGAGCAGGCGATGAAATACCGATGTCGCCATCGGATATGGCGGAGGAGGCGAGGAGAGACGCGGCGTTACGAGTACGCGAATCGACGTGGTGAACCGAAGTTCGCGATAACAAGTGACGGGGCGAGGCGACGCCGAGAGTAGGTACACCGAGAGAGTACCCGTGCGATACGACGCGGAGTTCCGACGCGAGAGGCGTAGAAAATACGACGGGACACGAACCGTCGCGTATCTTTTGTTTTCGCGTCACATCGATTGTTTCGCGCAAAACCACTGACCCACATACAACGGGAGCGCGAAAACAGCTGACTGTAACGACGGTCACTCCCCCCCCCCCCCCCCCCCCCCCGGATACGCATCCCTCGTACCGCTCGCTCTCTCTCTCTCTCGCCGAACCGAAATCCTCATCCTCTTACACCCTCGACTACACTGGTCCGACTCCGCGTCCTTTGGGGTTGAATCTCTCCCCTCGCAGAGAAGCGTCGAGTTATCCCAACCACTCCTGTTACCCGAAGTCACACGCGATACGCTTGTTTCTCCCGACGAACCTCGAGAAAATCGCTTTGTCCCCGAGATACGCGTACCAGATTTCCCCGAATTTATGCTCTCACACTTCTCTTCCCTCTTCAACCTGCAGCCAGCGCGGTCACCACCCCATTCGTCATATCAACTCAACACCGAACACGACTCTCGTATTTCTCCGTTCTACTCGTCTTTGTCCACAAAAAAAAAAAATAATACAATCAAACTTAAAATAAAGAGAGGATTACTAAGACCGTCCTCTACCCCTTGTTACCCCTTCGCTAGAGGTTTTTCGGGACACCAATTTGCTCAACCTCGGTCGGTCATTTCTGAATCATATCACGGAATCGCTCGCGAACTGTAGAATCGAACGCACAAACCATACGGTTTACAAAGGTTCGCGTGAGAACTCCGTTCGTTTTCAAGTTTGCGCGTCAATCACCGCCGACACACTATAGGCCGACGACGACGACGGCGACGACGGCGGCGGCGGCGGCGGAGGCGGCTTCGCGTAGTGTATGTAACCTCGATTTTCGACCTCGTACGAGGCGTGTTAGCCAAATGCAAGTTAAGTTCCGCGCCTGCCTAATACCATCCCCTCCGTATCCTCGCAGCGTCCATCCAACGATATTCGGATTACCTACTACCGAGCGCGTGGTCTGGTTGTTACGTCACGTCACGTTAACAACCCCAAGGGGAATCGAGTCATCTTTGGAATCGTTAGAAGAGAGCGCGTGCGGTAGCATAGCGTGAGGCACGCCAAGATACGCACCGCTGACTTTACACTCGAAGCATACCTACCGCCACTCGACTCGCGCGTTGCGTTTGCTTTGCACGACGCGATCGCGCGCGTTGGACGGATACCTGCACGTTTTTGCATCCATAACCGCGTGCTCGAGGATTATTTCTACGGGTCCAATTATTCACTCCATGGGAAAGGATACTCGCCGAGGGAAAATCGCGATATCCGAATGCTATGTGGCGAAGTGAGAAGCCGAAAAAACGGATGAAGATCGAATTGAGGATAGCGAATATTGAGGATAGTTGAGAAGCTAAAAATAACGGGGACGAGCTTTTTTTTTCTGGCGAAGGAAATCCGGGACGAATCGGAGAAAACGGTGGAAAATGAAAGTGTAATCGGTTTAGAATGTAAAATTGCATTTTACATTCGGCTGACGACGGGGAAATCGCGGAAGCAGTGCAGACATTGTATTGGTAATTGGAGAAAACTGTGGAAAATCGTGGGCATCGGGAAGATTCTCACGCAGCGGGCGAAGAGAGGAAGGTGAAGCGAGAGTGTTTACGAGTACCTAGCCGGGGCGAGGAGGAAGATTGAGAGAGAAGGATTTCGATCGGTGTGTCCAAGGGTCGAATTATTTGGTTGTTCGTCGAAGCGGGAAAAAGACGAGGCGGACAGAAGGGCGGAGCGGAGGCGAGTCTGTCGACGTTGTAATCCGATGATATTACCTATATTATGATAATACCAACGTTTACGTATCGATTGTGTCGGCCATCTTGACATATGGTGTACGTGTAACTTTGTCCCCCGATGGTTGGCAGCCGTGGCGTAATCCATCCGATCGAGAACGACGGACGACGCGAGGGACATGCTGAAATGCTGAGATGCTGAGCTGCTGAAAGGTTGAAATACTGGATTGCTCCAATGCTGGAATGCTGAGCTGCTGAAATACTGAAACGCTAGAATGCCGGAGTGCTGAGATGCTCAAATGCTGGAATGCTGAGCTGCTGAAATACTGAAATGCTAGAATGCTGGAGTGCTGAGATGCTCAAATGCTGAAATGCTGAGCTGCTGAAATACTGAAATGCTAGAATGCTGGAGTGCTGAGATGCTCAAATGCTGAAATGCTGGAATGCTCAGCTGCTGAAATACTGAAATGCTAAAATACTGAAATGCTAAAATGCTGGAGTGCTGAGATGCTGAAATGCTGAAATGAAGGAATGCTAGAATGCTGGAGTGCTGAGATGCTGATATGCTGAAATGCTGGAATGCTGAAATTTTGAAATGCCGAGGTGCTGAGATGTTTAAATGCTGAAATGCTGATATGCTGAGATGCTTATAGATCGTTCGGTTGCGAGAACGACGCGGAAGTCGGTCTTCGTCGCGAGTTTTTTTTTCTTCCGTTGTTTTTGTTTCGCAAACCGATGGCGCCGCGACGCGAGGATTTTTCCGTCGGTGAAGTGGTGGAAATTCATCCGGCATTAAATTGGGACTTAATTCCCGAACTGTTGTTGCGTGACTGGCGGTAAAACCGTTTCGAATCGCATTACGAGCTTCTTGCGGAGACTCGTAGCCTCGAGGTTCCGTCGAGTACGATCCTCCGGATCCCCCGTAGGATTTTCATTTCGCTCTGGCGAGGGAATTTCCAGCCCGGTTCGTTCCGTTTTCGCATACCGAGACGCCGATCCACCTTCGACTTCGGAATGCTCGGGGCTACGAGCGCGGTGCAAGATCACGCGGGGTGACCTTGAATCGGTCGAAATCGACCTTCTATTATGTCTTCGGGTCGCTCACATCGATCGATCCCGATACGACGCGTATCCTCTCGCTGCCTCGACGAATCGACAAAGAAATAGAGACGGAGAGACAATCCGTGGAGCAGAACGAATATGTAAATAACGCGAAGCGTTCTTCTCTCGCGGCTTCGGCCTCGTCGTTTGCTTCTTATCGCTCGAATCGGCGGTGAAGTAATTCCAATTTTACGACGACTCGACGCGTCTGGCGAACTTCACTGCTCGCTTCGTTGGGCAAAAACAGAAAAACCAACAAAAAAAAATCCAGCCCCGCGCCAATTTCCAAAACGGTTGGAAATCGCGTGACAGACCTTGCCAAGTGCGCTGAAGGTCAGTTTAGGGTGGAGAAAGCTGAAATAAATTGGTGACTTAACCTGAGCGCGAGAAGATTTGCCTACAAAATTTGCAATTGTCGACAATTGGGCACGGGCAACGAAGCTATCGCGAAAAAAACACGTCAAACATCTAGAAAAAAAATGTCCTCATCTCGAGGAATTTAAAAAATCAGGGAAAGCAGGGAAAATTGGGATTTTCAAGGTCAGATTCGTTTTGGGATCCGTTGCGGCTGCAACTTCCGGCGGAAAAATTCTGGAGGAAGGAGCTAGAGAGGTGAAGCAGTGTTCTTGGTACCTGTGAAAACCGCGTGACGATTCGTCGAGATTTGCGACGGTGACGTCGATGAGAACGGATAGGCGTCGAGGTCGATGATCGAATTCGGAGTTCGCGGGTCGCGTCGACCGAGAGATGTTTTTCCTGCGAAAATCTGGACACGTAGTTGAAAAGTGGGGCTCGTTCCCTTCAAAACGAGCCCTTGGGGGCGACGATGCGATTTTTCCTCCTCGAGTTATTCGACCTTGAAGAGAAGAGAGTAAAAAAATTGAAAAAAATAGATTGATTTTTTTTTTTTGGCGTGTCGTGGGGAAAAATAAAGATCGAGGTGACCGAGCGCCACGTGGTATAATTTACTCCGTTGGAAGTAATCGTCGCGAGGGAAAAGCGAAATAAAGGTGAAAATGCAAATGAAGAATGTCGGGGGAAACGATCGCGGAGAAAACGAACGGCGTGGATTTCCTCGCACCCCTGCGGAATGGTAATAATTATACGTATGCGGCGGGAATGTTGGATAAAAATGTATACGAATCTAGATGCTCGGCAGGTAATTATCGGTTGCCGCTGACGTGAATATGAACGTTTATTCAAATGTGACCGCTGTGAAACGAGGCGAGGAGGTCGGGACGGCTACACACGTAATGCGGACATTACCGTCGGATTCAATTGTCGAACGTGAAAAATGCCTCTCCCAACAGGTCATTAGTTTCCCATCGATCCTCCTCGTTTTCCCTGTTTCACGTTTCCCAACGGCAACGAATCTCCGCGAAATCGACAGCTTCGTACGAGACGGCGGAAAAATCCTGTCTTCTTCACTTTCCCTCGCCTTTTCCCGGCACAATTTCACATTTCTTCCTTTCTCGGTCGATCGTTTCCCCAATTTTATTTTTACCTACCCCTTTCATATTGACCCTCATTCTTAGTTTCGGTCTCGTTCCATTTTCTATCAATTTTCCAATAGGGAAATGATTTTCTAATAGGAAAATTATTAGAAAACGAAATGTAATCCTTCTAATCCTAATCCTTTTCCCTGTTTTCATAGTTACTTTACTTTTTGTTTTTGTTTAAATTCTCGTTTGAATTTTGATGTAGTTTTTTTCAGTTTTCCAATAGGGAATTAATTTTCTAATAGGAAAGATATTAAAAAACGAAATGTAATCCTTCTAATCCTAATCCTTTTGCCTGTTTTCAAAGTTACTTTGCTTTTTGTTTTTGTTTAAATTCTCGTTTAAATTTTCATTTCGTTTTTTATCAGTTTTTCAATAGGGAATTAATTTTTTAATAGGGAAATTATTAACAAACGAAATGTAATCCTTCTAATCCTACTCCTTTTCCCTGTTTTCATAGTTACTTTACTTTTTGTTTTTGTTTAAATTCTCGTTTGAATTTTGATTTAGTTTTTTATCAGTTTTTCAATAGGGAATTGATTTTTTAACAGGGAAATTATTGCAGAACGAAATGTATTCTTTCTAATCCTGATCCTTCTCCCTGCTTCTAGAGTTACTTTGCTCTTCGTTTTTTTTTACATTCTCGTTTAAATTTTGATTTCATTTTTTATCAGTTTTTCAATAGGGAATTAATTTTTTAATAGGAAATTTATTGGAAAACGAAATGTATTCCTTCTAATCCTTGTATCCTTCCTCCTGTTTTGGAAGGATACTTTTCTCTCCAGTTTTTATTTATTCTTGTTTAAATTTTTATTTCGTTTTTTATCAGTTTTCCAATAGTGAATTAGTTTTTTAATAGGAAAATTATTGGAAAACGAAGTGTATTCCTTCTAATTCCAGTCCTTCTCCCTGTTTCCAAAGTTACTTTGCTCTTCCCTTTTGTTTTGATTCCTGTTTAAATTCCGATGTTCGAGTCAACGAGGAAAAAACCGGAATCCGAGTGTCGAAATGGGTGACGACGAAATTGTAGACAGATGGAAGAGGCGAATGAAAAAAAACGGGGTAAAAAATAAAAATAAATGCGCGGTCCTCGTCGCGGTGCGCGAGTATAATTCGAGGAGTCGAGATAATCGCGAACGATGTGTAATTATATCATTGTTCAAAATTACCGACCAGCCTCGGAAGGCTCTCATTTCAAAGAGGGTTGGATCTCGCGGTCTAGCCTTGCTTCTTACTCGCGGCTCGGCGTGCAACGAACCGCACGATGCACCGTGGCAGCGGCGTGTCCGGATCTTCAACGAACCTGAGGTGTTATTAGGGACTGACATTGATACATTCAACCGTGGCCACCGCAGTGGCGTAGCTCGTACTTCGAGGAACGCGAAGGGAAAATCGCGAAATTCGATTCTCCCTTTCTCCATGTCTCTTCACCCCTCCGAGATCCGGCGACGACGATTATTTGTGCCGCAGAATCCAAGAAATAGAAAATAAAAAATCCTGAGAACCTGAAACCGCGGTAAAAAACCCAAACGAAGAGAAAATCGCTCGTAACAAAAAAAATTACGAAGGCGACAGAAAAATCGAGCGATGCTGTAAAAAATGGCAAAGAAAGGAACGTTATTTTGTGATTCATTTGGACAAGTTTAATTTGTTCGGAAAAGTGTAGGTACGCGGAGGGAAATCGTGCGAAAAGGTTGGGCAAAAAAAATGCGAAAGGCGGGAGAAAGGAAAAGGAGAAAAATGAACGGCGAGATGGAAAATTCGTCGCGATACCGTTTGACAGATGTTGGGCCGAGGCTAAGAAGCGAATCGGTGGATAAAAACGTTGTTTAAAGTTGGCTGAATATGACACGGCTTTGGTTGATTGTCGAGGGGGGGTAAAAAAAGATTCGGTAACCATTTTGTTTCATGTGCATTACCGCGACGGGACAAAAAGATCGTTTAAGTCACAACCGCGGCAAGAACGTTTCTCGTAGCTTCGATTTATCTCCGTCTCCGTTCGGCCGAATCATCGACGACAACAAAACATTGTTTGACTTGAGTATCCTTTTTTCCCCGCTTCTTCTTCATCCTCGCCGTTTTTTCGACGCGCGAACCGTGAAGCGTCGCGGCGACGAGAAAAACGCTACGGGGATAGCGGCTGGGTCGAGGAGGGTTCGCGAGGGAGGATTTCGAGGGCTGGTTAACGAGGGGATATTTCAGTTTTCCAAAAACCGAAGTTTCGTCGAGCCAGCATTTTTTTCTGCACGGTGTCCGAGAGAATTCGTCGGGAAGATGTGTCACAGACGACTTTGTTAGGAACTCTCATCCTAAAGGTATCTTTAAGATGACCCAAAGATAGCCTAAACCGGTCGAAATTACCCACATCCCATATTAGTAATCGTAACTAATCCGAAATCCGATACTTTTTGGATACCTATTTCCAAAACTCCGTCAGACGTCAAGTGGAAATCGAAGAGTCGCTGCGTTTTTTCATTTCTGTTCTCGGTCGTCGAAGAGATATCCACGAGCAGATCTTTTTTAGATATCCGTTGATCGAAGCCCGCTGGATATCTGAAAGACATTCGCGCCAAGTATCTCGCAACGGATATCAAAAATCTGAGGAGGTTACGAACTTTTTTAGACACGTGAGAGATGCCTTTGAGTAGCCAATTTCGGAAAGCATATTATTCACATGGGTACACGCGATCGCCAGAACGGTTTTTCGCTCTACATCGTACAACCCACGAAACAATGAACGTTCATTTTTATTTTTTTTATTTCGAACATTTTAGTTATTTGATGCTCGTATCAAGTAAAAGCTTCGGCCCAAAATGCTTCCACGCACCCAAAAAAAAGACGCGCGCGGCACGTTAAAAAGCTCGGTGTCCCTTTTTCCGAGAAATAATGGAAATAACAAAAATCGTGCCGGAAAAATACGGATCTGGGTGATTTTAGATCGTGATTCGTGCATTTGGAACGGGTTAAAAAAAACTGTTGAATTAATGGCTGGCAAGAGTAACAAAACGAAAAAATAAGAATTCAGTGAACGAGGAGCATAAGAAACCAAAAAACAATCGTAAATGACGAAGCGTTTCGTTATTTCGCTTCCATCGAGATCATCGTCGATAAGCCACGAAGGGATTGAAACGAAATACAAACACGTAGCTTCTTATTAACGTATACATATAGATACCTCGAATCGAACCGTATCTCCGGAGTGGGAACGAAGGAAAGAAAATCCGTCGCTCTGCCTCTCCTCTTTCCACCATCTCCTCAGTGTCCATTATTTTTATTCCCCCACTCCCACTTAAATTCGTTTCCGAAAAAAATCTCGTCACCGTCCTCTGATTTCTAGGTATTGCATCGTTTCTCCTTTCTACTCATTCCAAAAAGCTTCCTGCTTCTCCCACGAAGCGGAGTCCCGAGTTCTCCTCCCCCCGTGAAATATCGTGTATTTTGGGCGAATAAAAATACATACGCGTTACAGATCTCGTGATTCACCGTCCTCGATGAAAATCCTCGTCATCGGTTACTCGTAGTCGCGTGTGCCTGTGTATATTCTCATTTCTCGGCGCCAGCATCAGCCTGTTCCTTCTTCTTCTTCTTCTTGTCTCATTCTGAAAAGAAGAAGGTGGCGTGTTCTTCAGCTTCGTCTATTGTTTTTCCATCCCTTTTCGATTTATTCCTCGGTGATGAATCAGTTTCGTGTGTGTGTGCGCGCACATCTCTCTCTCTCTCTCTCTCTCTCTCTGTCTGTCTCTTCTCGTTTTCTCTCTCTCTCTGACATCGCAGAAAGAGTCAAGAGTCGAGATTACTTTTGTGGGCGGGTCTCTTTCTGTCAGAGCCTCCGCTGCTGCGCGTTGACTGAGAGGGAGATTCGAGACGTTGAAGGTGCATCCGCAGCAGCGAGTCGAAGCGGACGAAGAAGCGAGACGAAGAGGCGGAGGAGCGAAATAAGTAAAGAAAAGAACGCGGGGTACTACACACGCAGGCTCGGTGGACGGACGGTCAGGTGAATACAGACAGACAGAGAGGGAGAGGGAGAGAGACGCGTATCGATGATCCTCGTCCTCTTCGTGTAGGTACTCGAAGAGGCTGGAATAAAGATGCGATGTATAGTTTCTACCGGCTCAGGTAGAAACATTTACGCTTAATCTTCATTTTAGTCTCGTCTACGTCAACGAACCACGAGAACCATCCTCGTCTCACCGCGGTTTGATTTAAATTAGAAACGGAGGTACCTATCTGGATGCTTGCATACATTCGTATTTATACATAAATCTCCACTAATTATTGCTCCAATCATTATCATTATTTACTCGAACCGTCGTAAAAAGCAGAACTCCTCTTCTATCGCGGATCGAGAAACTCGATTTTACCTTTTTCATCCTCCTTCTCCCATCTTCTGAAAAACTCTGCCGCAAATTTTTCCTCCCTTCAGTCTTCCGCTCGCCCACAAGTCTTCCCTGTTCTCGTTCTCATAACTTCTCATTTCCTCACATATTTTCAAGACCCTTACAAGCATACCGTTTTTATGCCGACTAGTTTCCTGCTTTACCGACGACTAGAATAAATTTGGTAACGACGCAAATTCTGCAAAAGTATGAATTGTCTCCTCGTTGCTGTTTTATCGTTTACCGTTCCCTCGCATAACTACCTCCAAAAGTACCTCTGCAAAGATACCATTATTTCCACAACCTCCTGAATTACCAACAACTTCAATACAATTTTTGCGATAGAAGGTACAAATCATATTTTGAAAAATCCCGCCTTTGCGCATTTTTCAATACAAAAATAGGACGTTGCCAAGCTTATATTGCACTTCGCATCTACAACCATTTTTTTATTTAATAATCCACAGAAAAAATTACAACAGCATTTTTTTTCACAATTTCATAAAGTTTCCGACTTCTTTCTGAGTATCAAATCCGCTGATAAACTTTGCTGCAATAAATAGAAAATAATAATAATAATAATGAGACGGAAGAAAAATTCAAGGAAAAAAATAAGAAAAAAAGGAAAAAGGTCGAGGAAACATCTCGATAGCATGGAAGCGATCGCGATAAAATTTCGAGCGGCGGCATACTTAGTTCGGTTACGGAATCGAGTTCTATAGTGAGAATAAAAAGGCGCATAGCTTCGCGGCCCCTGCAGCTGATAAAGATGGTTATACGAGGCGAGTAAAACTGCCTGGCACAACATCGCCGCGTTATTTATTAGTAATTGTAAAAATGATGCGCCTAAAACAATATCATTAGCAGCGCGCGGCGCGGCGCAGCGGCGGAGGGAGGAGGAGAGGAGCGAGTTCTACGGAGGGATCGAAGCTCGTGTCATCTGTGAAAACAGTGCCTTTAATTGGCGGGATATTTATTGTAATTTTAAACACGTGAGTGTTCGGGGCTCGTAGATACGGCGTCGACGCGATTCTCCCTTCTCGCCCTTCGCCCGTTCGCTCCTGCTTTATTTTACTACCTCGTGCCTTATAACTCCAAAGATTTATTCAAATTCCAAACGTTGTACAAATAACCGCCTCACGTGCGCAACACGCGAACGCATATTTCACCGCTGAATTATCATTTTTACGCCTTGTCATTTCTGCTTTTTCTCATTTTGCCTTTCGAAGAATCCGCGCGTGCATCGTCACTTTCCGGAACGCGCGCGATTCCAGCTCTACTTTTCTCTCTCTTTCTCTCTCTCTCTCTCTCTCTCGATAATGCTCCCGGAAAATCTTCGAGGCAGCGAAATTTCACTGGTTTCCGGTAGAAATCGCGCTATTTTAACTAGCGAGACTCCCACTGCTCGAAACCAGGTCAAATCTCGCTTGTTTTCCAGCGATATTTGTAGAAATGGGAATTCAAAATAATTTAACTTCTCCATTTATTTAGAAAAGTTTCATATTTTACAAAAATACAACGACGCACGTGGAAAATAAATGAGATTAAAGGGAATTTTCCTGGTTTTTCAGTGCAGATTTTTTCACTGGTTTAATCAGTGACATTTTCACTGGTTTATTCTCAGAGAGTACACCGCTAAAATTGTGCGTCATCGTGTAAAGTGTATAAATTTGCGTGTAGAATATCCAACATTTTAGCGTGTTTATCAGTGTTATTCTCGCACACTGAGCGAAATATCTAGTTCTAGAAATATCTATCTAGTAAAATAATTAATTTTTGCGCGTTGGAAGTGGATTAGAAAATTTTTAGGAAGATGACGAGTGACGCGCAAAAGTGCGAAAAATCGAGAAAAGTATGAGGAGGGTGGAGGAAAATCTTGGCTGTCCGTTGAAAAGGTGCGGGGAAAATCTGTAAAATCTTCGGACGCGTTTTCGGATACTTTGCCACATCGGAGGTTTTTTCTCCCTCGACTCGTAATTTCGAACAGCGTATCGGCGAAGGCGTTTTTGCCACGGGTTTCGAAATTCGCCGCGGCGAAGTAATTAGGTCGGTCGAAATTCTGAGAATCATTGTTTTAACATTTTTTATTTTTTCACGAATCGAGAATCTGCCGCGCCGCCCTTATCCGCCGTCCATCTTTCATCTTCCGTTCCATACCTGTTAGCGTCCCGGTCTTTCGCGGCGGGAAAGTCGAAATTGCGGTAGCTTTTCTCGAGCGTCGATCATTAGTATTTGACGATAGGTTTTTCTAAGACCTCTATTCTCTCCGAATATCTCAGGTATAAAGGCCGGGCGTTGCATTAATAGTTTTCCTTCCATTGCCCCCTGTCTGTCTCTGAGCGAGCGACTCGGCATCGTCGTTAGCAAAAATGCTTTTCTTCAAAATCGGGAGGCGAGCTTTTTTTCCCTTCCGCGTCGTTTCCTCGATCGAAATTCGCCAGCGGACTCGGCGGTGCCCCGAGAAGACGCGATCGCCGCGATGAAAGCGTGACTTTGGTTGAGATGATCGAGTGAGTCTTCGAGGGAAATAATCACGGTAACGATAAACTGTGAAATAGAGGCAGACGAGAGATGATAAATATACGAGCGAGACGGAAAGGCACCGAAAGGGACTGGCGAGCCGGCGAGAGAGGGAGAGAGAGAGAGAGAGAGAGAGAGAGGAACTCTTCTAATCCCAGAAAAATCAAAAACAAAAGCCGCCCGAAGCGGCAGCGAGGGACGATTTGTTCGCTCTGCGGGAGATCGACTTAACGAAAATAAGCCACCTTCTCACACAATTCACGCGCAGTCAGAGTGCACGGGGAAGAGGGAGAAAAAGAAACTGAATACAAATAGAAATCGTTAATAGGTTTGTTTCTATGAATACCCACCTATCTGCTCGCATAGACGCTCTGTCCCACGAAATATACCATGCACGCTTACGCCCTCGAACACCTGTAGTCCGCATCGCTCACTGTAATACACGCTAACAAAATTTGTGGAAAACGTAACATGAAAATTTGTGATACCGACTTTTTTGTAACACAAAATTAGCGTTACTCAACACACTTCGTGTGTAGTGGCGAGGTAGTACAGCTGTGTAGTGAAAGTAGTACAGCTCTGTGCTGACAGTAACACGAATCAGCGTTAGAGTAACATCGAAGAAGTGTTACTTTAGTGCCAAATAACATTTGGGTGTGTTGGAAAACGCACTGTGGGGACAACGCTAATCAACACACTAAAATGCTAAATATTCTGCACACAAATTTGTACATTTTTACGTAAAAATCTGTGATATCGCGTGTTGGGATAACGTAGTAGCACTATATGTTGAGAGTGACACAGCTGTGTGTTGGAAGTAACACGAAGTATGCTAGAGCAGCATTAAAACAGTGTTACTTCAGTGTCGCGTAACATCTCTGTGTGTCGAAAATCGGACTGTGCGAACAACACTAATAAACACACTAAAAGATTGAATATTCTACACGCATATTTGTACACTTTACCTAACGATGGATCATTTTATACTGTACACACAGCCAAAATATCTCTGTCAAATGCAACACAAAAAGGTGTCATCTCAACTTTTTTTTTTTTACACAAAATTGGTCTTATTTCATTACACTTAGCGTGTAGTGATAAAGTAGTAGCACCATAAGTTGAGAGTACCTAACACAGCTGTGTGTTGGAAGTAACACGAACAATGCTAGCTTGGCATTAAAAAAGTGTTACTTCGGTGTCGCGTAACATTTCTGTGTGTCGTAAACCGGACTGTGAGAACAACGCTAATCAACACTAGTATCAACTGACCAATAATGCACTATCAATAAAATTCGAGCTCGTCGTGCGACTACCGCACGATGCAACGCAGTTGAGTTTTGAATTCCTATTGGCAGAAAATATGCGGATTATGCTACGTCATTGAAAATAATGATTATAAAAATGGCGAAGTTTCTAGTGATTTTCGTGCACATTTCTGTTGCTGAATACGCAATAATCATCCGTTTGACGTCGAATTCGATGAAAATCCCGGAGCCACTTTTTTTCCTACGCACAACGTAAATTGCATGTGTTAGTAGCGATAATTTTTTCTCATTACACGTGACTTAAAGACGAACAAAAGCGTTTTTTATCGGTAAACAAAAGTGCGTACGGTGATTTTATTGCAGGTAGTCCTCGGTTTTGGCTCTTTTTGCTGCTTTTATTCGCGCGTAGTAGAAAATCGTTGGCATTATCCGTTCGACTCGCCGATTAGCGATATCGCTGCGAGTCGTCTCTGTTTTTCGCGCAAACGCAGTCGCACTATCGCGAACATTTCAATTCCCGCGCGACGTGTGAATTCGAGATCGTGGCTGCACAAATCGTCGTCGAAAATCGCTTCCCATAGCCTCGAAGATCCGTAGACGGAGAGTTAGGTACGGCATATCGATCAATGACACGCGCGGCGGGCACAATGCGCGCTCCGATCCCCGTTCCCGGCGTATCTCTCTCCGTTCCCCATTACCTCATTGTTGCTATTCCCCGTAACGTTGTTCCGACTGTTGTTATTGTTATTATTGTGCTTATTATTGCTGCTACCAGTGGGATCGGTGTTATTGGCCTCTTCGCTTCTTTTTCACGCTCATTCCGGTCATCAGTCATTCCGTATAAATATTAAATTCGCTAAAAAACCGATCGCCACGGAGGGTTGAACCTGCAGTGTCATTCAGCTAAACAAAAACGTCGCAGCTGACCGAACATTTCTTCCTCCGTTCGATCGCACGCCGCACTTTTGCCCCCTCGATGCTTACCTTTTCACGTTGCCGATCCGGATCCGTCGCAACCGTCGAAATCCCTTCGCCACGTCGTAACAGGCTAGATAAATGCCGACCCGATGATACGAGATCGCGCGGTGGTAGAAAAAAAAGGAGAGAAAAAAAAGACTGTCGCCGCTGCGCGAGTGATTTTTCGGAAACGAGCTTTTTCCTACCGATTGAAATATCACGCGTCACCTTGAATAGAACGTCCGAGTTCACCTGGAATCGCTCGGTGTTTCGTGCTCGTTTTTGGCAAACAGGCCTCGGGAAAATCTGATTCCAATTTGAAAAAAAAAAACAAACTAGTTTTCCACACTTTTTTTTTATTACCCATTTGATCGCGCGCGAGCATTGTCGCATAAATATTCGGATATTTCTTGCAACGATGCGGTTTATTACGGTACAAATTCACCGCAAATCATTCGCTCGACACGCCTCGATTGATCATAACGAGAAGAGTTGCGCAACTTCGGCGTGTCCGTTCCTATAATCGTCCGTCGCATGACCATGAATATCGTCGCGACATGAAATAAATACGATCAGACCTATTGGAAAAAAATAAACAAACACAACGAAAAAAAACCCAGAGAAACGCGGAATTCATGTTATTTTCTAACTACAGACATATCAGTACCGTTTTCATCGATACTAATTTTTACCAATTTCTACCGATTTTTACCAATTTCTACCAATTTCTACCAATACCTACCGATTTTTACCGATTTCTAGCAATTTCTACCGATTTTTACCAATTTCTACCAATACTTACCGATTTTTACCGATTTCTACCAATTTCTACCGATTTTTACCGATTTCTAGCAATTTATACAGATTTTTACCGATTTTGTACAATTTTTGCCAATTTTTGTTACCAATTTTTACCGATTTTTACCGATTTTTACCGACTTTTACCGATTTTTACCGATTTTTACCGACTTTTACCGATTTTTACCGATTTTTACCGACTTTTATCGATTTCTATCGATTCATACCGGACCTCGCGGATTTGTCAACATAATAGCATGTTTCTTAGTCGCGCGATCGCGTTCCATCGACGCGCGCCTGATCGTTAAAATGTGACGAATGAGACGTGGTTTTTTTCTTCTTCCGAGGCAGCGACCGACGGACGTTGAAGGAGAGTCGTTAACGCGTGCTCGAGTCAACGTTGCGCCGAGTTTACGTCGCATTCGATTATTCTAATATCTAACGAGGGCGAGGGATCGGTATTAAATTGAATCCAGCAGGCGATCGACCTTGATGTTAAATGGCGATAAGACATATAGCTACGCGCATGCTTGTATCCTTGTGAAATAAAGTTCGTTGTTCGTTCCCGCGCTTGTTCCTCGTGCACGATATTCCTATCTAATCCCTGTCACATTATTGCCATGCATATTCGTACGGGTCTCCGTATTCGCTTTCGCGCGCGAAATACCCGCGAGCGTATTTGCATCACGTTCGATCGCGTCGACGGTGAATCGCGTCGAATTTGCAAATTCCGCTCGATTCCGAAGATCATGCTCAATCCACGAGCCGCGTGCTCGAGAGCGATTTCCCCACGCGAAACAGATCTCGAATCCACTTTTTACAACTGTCCTAAGATTTGCAAAATAAGAATAGCACGTGATTCGAGAATCGCAACGATAACGATTTTTCGTGCCGATTTCTCGCCCCATCGAGTAGTGGGAAATCGTCGAACGGACGAAGAATCGTTGCAATGATAAATAATGTGTCACGCTGAACAGTACGAGCAAAATCGAAGATCAGAGTGAAGAAATTAGCATGATTTGTTCACTCTGAACGATTCCAGAGGAGTGGAAAAGACCCGTTGAAAAGAAAGAAAAACAATCCTCCCACGAGGAGTGTGAGGAAATGAGAAAACAAATAGAAAACCAAAAAACCAGGAAATCGAAATCGGTGAAAGAAAAAATATTTTCTATTATTTTTTTCAGATGTCTCGCAATGAAAGCAACAGACAGGTATGACTACAGAGAATTATCTCGCTCGCCTATCGAGACCTGGTAGACCTTGATCGATAGTCCCTCTGCTCGGTATATCGATATTACTCGAAATTCAAAATTCCCGCCCATCTTCACACCTAACTTCTCTCGCATCTTCTCCTCTTCGGCTTTTCTATAGGTACGTGTTTGCACAAAATAATTTCTACTTTTCTCTACCCACTCCTAACTCGCCATCTTTCTCACTTATGCTCTGTCTTGCCCGTTATCGTCTCTCCTTTTTTTTCTCTCGCATACACAAAAACGAACAAGAACAAACATTTGTATGAGCTACTTGGATGTCGTAGGTTTGTTGCATCGGCTTTTTATTTATTGCTGGTATTCGTTTTCATTGATGTTGAAGAGCGACGCGATCGCCTTTGTTCAGTGCAAAGAGTAGAATAGGATAGGCTAGGTTCGTTGCTCTCGGCTAAGACTTTTTTTCCATCGAGGAAATATCCACGCGTGCTAATCAGGTTACACGTAACCTATAAATATCGTCCGGTACCTACGATACACCTTTGGTTGCCCTTAATATATGCCTCGGTCATTCGCGCGTGCATATTACAACTTTACGCTCCAACGGAGTAACGAGACACCGCGGTGGCCATTTTGCGCGCGCCATGTTAGGCGACAGACGCGCGTTTCTTGGATGACGGAGCTCCGAGGTGTAGCGTCTCCGTTCCAACCGACGCGAATCGACCGATACGTTGAGTACGTTCCCCGCAGATCGGCCCCCCGACCCCCTTGCACCCCTCCGACCTAGACTCGAAGTTGGAAATTCGAAATTCGAATTTCGAGCGTGGTTTAACCGACTTCGCGGAAAATGGCGGCCATTTTGTCCAGATTCGGAGGGGAATTTTCGTGGTGTTGCGAAAAATGGAACACTTAAGCTTCGTCGAGGAACTCGTCCATTTTGAACGAGTAATGCGTCACGCACCGAGAATCGCGACTGGCCTGCCCCATTGAGTCATGCGCGTGTTCGTCAACCCCATTTTCGTGTGGGTCGGATCGGCAACGGTTTGTCCGGTTCCTCGAGTATCTCGAAGCTCGTTGTCCCTCTGCCCAAATCCGACGCAGCAGGAGCAGTAGGTACCAATGGCGGATTATAAAAAGTGTAGGTACAATAAGTGATACCGAAATGAAACCACGCCTCCGAATCACTTCCATAGGTATAAGTGCGTTCGGGCTCCTCGTGCCGCTTCTGTTTCCTACAATGCTGAGTCTACGCTGCTCCGTTCCCTTCGGCCCCCCCCCCCCCCCCCCCCGAAACAGTCGCGTTCCACCCCTCGATCCCAGCGAGTTCTGGTTCCACCCTTTAATCCCTCGGTGCCCCTCGCGTACCCCGCTGCCCCTGTTTTCCAGCTCTATCCGTCTATCCGCTGATCCCTGGGTCCCTCTTCCGTCCACCCCTGGTCACCCTCCGCGCGTTCTCCTCACCTCTGGTACCCCTCTAGGAGTGCCCCGGTTCCACCCCGCTGCTTCGAGCACGTGGTGAGATGAAAGGGACTCCATCGTTGTTCCCTTGTTGCTGAGAGTACGTTTACTGTTACGAAATAATTACAAGCCCAATATTACTCTGCGACGAGGAGACGAGGATCTATTGGTTGCCCCCGTTGCCTCTGACACTCGGCTCGTTACGTTGCAAACAACCATATCGAGATCTATTCGAACCGAACCAAACTAAACGTTACCCACGCCAGTCGATACCCCCTCCTCCCCCCAAAACCGTCCCAACGACGTTAAAAGTGGGAAACAAAGAACCACTATGATTATCTTCCATCACGCTATTTCGTGAAACTATCGTCGAACAACGCTAATTCCTTGCTCCATTGCACATGATTCATCGCGTGCTCTCAGCTGTTCGCGACCAGATTCAAATTCTATCGGCAACTCGCAACTCGTCCTTGCGTCAACCCTGACTCTCTCATTCGAAATGCCAAATCTGCCTTAAGATTCCTGCTAGGTAGATTCTCCGCATCTCTTCACGACTATCGGCTATAGTTCCCAAGTTGAGCCCAGGCTGTCCTCGTGGTGAACCCTTGGACTCCTCCTTCGTTCGGTTTCGATCTGCCACCTTGTCCTTCCGTCTAGATTCGCTTATGCCAGATTCGTTCTCCAACGAGAAGAGCTCCAACTGCGTACAGCAGTCTTGCGTCACAGAACCATCGGCCTAACAGGTTTTCATGCGGGAAAACAGCCTTGGCAAGTCGCATGCCTGCACCCCAAACTTTTTGGCGCGATCTTCCGAGACAGGGTACCAGACTTGTCCCCAGGAAGAGTTGGCCACGGAGAACGAGCCAGTCGCTCCGTAGCCCAAAGTTCCACAGTCCAGAGTACACAGAGAGCAGAGAGAGAGAGAGAGAGACAGAGAGAAAGAGGCGAGAGGCGTTCAGTCGTAGAGAGTGGAAGCAAATAGGCTTCCAGGAGGCACGATGCCTAAATGAGACGTACGTGGATCGGAGACGAGCGAGCCGAGGCGTATTATACGAGAAACGGACACGTGATATGTGCGGTCGAACAAAACACTACACGGTAAGGTAATTATGTCTACAACGTTCGCATGAATTCCAACGGTAGTCGGCCACTCGAGTCGGCATGGCACTCGGAGAAGTTTGATACTCGTAGCTGAGCCGTGTCGGTAAGTTCACGCGAGAGAATCACAATGGAACTCTTATAAGCTCGAGGTAGGGGGGAGTTTGGATTAATTAGCAATTACCATACTTAGTACAACGGACACAATGATTACTAATGACAGAACAATTCCGCGAGGCTACTCCGTCCGTCTCAAGATATCTCGGATCTCTCTCGTGCCAAAGTCCCTCTCGCGCTCTCTTCGCCCTCTCATCGTCAGCCCACTTTTCGATGCTTCGGAATCGAGGCCGTTCAAGGGGCTGTGAGTACCGGTGGTGAAACCTCTACAGAAACTCTATGTCAAATTCACTCGAGTGATCTACTCACGGAGCATCGGGCCCTCCCTCTCTCTCTGAGTCTCTGCGTGTGCCTCTGTCTCTCCCTCTCTCTCTCTCTCTCTCTCTCTCTTTCTCGCAGCGTCGCGACGCGAAGGACTGCCTGCTAGGCCACGACGATTGCACGCAGCTATTCTTCGACGTCGCGCGCCCTAACAAAGCTTTCGTGTAGGTACCTCGCACGCTATCGAATTCGAAGTAGGTATTACGATCAACGGGACAATGATACTTCTTTGCCACTCGGCCGACGCACGCGCCTTTCTTCAAGGTCTCTACTCAAACCTGGAAGGATTACCGCTAACAATCGTGCTTTTACGCTCGGCACTCCTAACGAAGCCTTCCGGTTGTAAACACTCGTTTGTAATCGCCATCTGTTGTTTCATAGATCCGACTTGATTAAAGAATCGCGATGCGCGTTGATGAAAAGATACGCGGTTGGTTTCCCACTACAACAAGACGGAATACCAAAGACCTCTCTGATTCTCCGTTTACCTCTCTGATTCCTCCCACAACTATTCCATCATCCCCTCGATTTTTGGCATTTTTCAAACAATTTTCTTCCTCGCCTTTTCTGTTTGTCCATCTTCTACCTACTCTACCCACCTTCTGCTCTTCCCACCACACCTTGTTCTAGATCTTTGTCTTTGTCCAATATCGCTGCACGGAGACGACAAAAATTGTAGCTCCTGCCATCCTCTGATAGCACTTATCGCTATCGCGGCTAGCAAACTATCAACACGCCGATACACGAACTCCGTGTAGCTGCATTAACTATGTTACACGGTAACAGTGACCATCTTGGTTTCGCAGCTGGCGTCATCATTTTTCTCACCCAGCTACCATTCTCGTAATACAGGTTAGCATCTCAATAGTCAATGCTACGATCAAAAATAATGGCACTTCCTATATTAACATAATAGCTCTAGCTTCATTGATTTGGTAGTACTTATCGTATTATCATAACAGATGTTACCCTTTTTTCGTCGCGTACGGACTTGATAACATATATCTTTCGGTATCTTGCTCTCCGCCTTGAAGAAAAAAGCAGCGGTCTGCTTTACCGACCGAGAGGTATGGATCAGAGTCGCAAATAATGCATTATTCCATTAGTAACGCTTCGTCGATTGCGGTCTCGATTGATTTTCTGACGAGTAACGCATTGACTGGAAATGATCCGTTATTTTTTCAGCGTCCAAGAAATTACCCATTTTTTCCAACGAACAATGCATCGTCGTAACGATACATCTTCGATGTAAGTAACGGACTGCTAATTAATGGAAGGAAAAATCGGTCGCGTCGAAAACTACGCTATTTGCTGTATCTTCGAGTATTTTACCGGAAGTTGGTTCGAAATTTCGTGAAGGTGGCGAAAATTTCGGGTATTTTTGCGGCTGGTCGCGGTTTTACGGCTCGAAGGTGGTATCGAAGGTGTTCTAATTAGACGGAAGTTGCGGGAAGCCGAAAGATACGCGGCGTACGAGGTGAAACGTGATTTGATACGGTGGCAATTAGTATGACCGCAGGATTACGTCCGCGGGCTTACGGAGACCCAGTCTGGCGCACGTTCGCGCGCGAGCCGCCCAAAGCGGACACGCACTCGAATTCGAATCAATTTTCCGGAACGACGAGGAAAAGAGGAGAAATCTGCGCGGCGAGCGTCGAATGCTGAAAAATCAGTTATTCTCCCGCTTATCGTACGCCAATCGCTGAACAACCGCTCCAAGGCTGTAGGCCACGGTAGCATGAAGGTGTTCCAGCGCCGCGATGGTAATCGGATACTCCCCACACGCGAATGCGAGAAAATCATTTTGCCGATGGGCAAAAAGTTCGATATTATCGGACGGAAATTACGAATCGAGGGTCGAGGGCGGAATAACGGTGCAAATTCGAAAACTCTGATTTTCACAAAATCCAGCATATCGTGGGAAACCGACATAAAACGCGGTCCCAGCGAAATACTTCCAACGATTATCAGCAAATCCATTTTTTTCGTACTATTTTCCACCCTTTTTCAGATTTTCTCCAACTTTTTCCCTCTTCCAGTCCGTTGCTCATTTTTTTTCTCATTTTTTCTCCAATTTTTTCACCCTTCTCCAGATTTTGTCGACTTTTTTTGAGCCCGTTTTCCAATTTTGCCTGATTTTTTTAGGGTTTTTCCAACCCTTTTCAGATATTTTCCACATTTGCTTCTCTTTTGCGCCTGTTTGCCACTTTTTTCTAATATAATTATCGGCGACGTCTTCGATCTCATTATTTAAATTCACGAGTCTCGTGTCTGAGGATAAAAAAAATCGAGACCGCAACAGTTTCATAATAAACCGGTTTGCAAGAATGAATAAAAATGTAATTTGCATTTTTCCCCTTGAACTTTCCAAAATTCTAGGCAGCAACGTATGATTATCATAGTTAGAAGGTCAGCTCCAGTCGGAAATTCTGTAATTTTCAGATCTTCCAATTCTGAAAATCATACGTTGCTGCGTAGAATTTTGGAAAGCTTCAAGAATATACGATAGTTAGTCGTGAAAATCGAACTAGTTACAGGTAATTTCAATTTGAATAAAGAAAATTAAAAGAATCCGAATAGCAACATTTGAGAGGGTTGGAAATGTTGTTCTCAAGCAGCCTAGTAAACAGGGAGGGTGGAGTAAAAAATTGGGTAAATAAATAAACGAAACGATGGGAAGGGAAAAAGGAGCCTCGGAGTATCTCATCTCGTCGCGGCACCGAAAATGTGACATCGAAACGTACACCCGTGTATTTTTGTGCTTCGGCGTCGGTCTATTTCAAAGGTTTTTTTCTTCCCGACCGCGTTGAAAGCTGTCGCATAATCGCGCCACGGGTGTCGTTTTACATTGAAAAAGGTGGCCGAGTTCTCGCCCCCGTTTGTCACAACAGCAGGACACCGTCGTCGCCTCGTCGTCCGTTCTCGTTGTCCTCTCCTCTCGCTCTCGCTGCCCGCGTCTCCCCGCGTTCATCCCTCTCTCGCCACCCCAATTTGACAAACGCCTCGCCGTGCGAGCTTTTACGTACCTAGGCGAGCCGTGTTTTTTTTTTTTTTTTTATTCGACGGACGCGGAAAGAGGATGATGATTCTGGGCGCAGACCTGGCCTACCAAACTCGCGGGACAATGGCGCGCAAGCAGCCTCTTAAATCGTTACGCACCGTTTGTCTCGCTAAATAGACCAATGGATTTTACGCATCCGCGAATTATTTGTACCGCGAGGAGCGAGGATTCCACCGATGTATCCGCGCGATCCGGTCGCTGCTACTCCCGCTGCGCGAATCTTTACAACCAAGCGTTAATCTCGACCGAACGGCGAAAAAGAATGGTAATGGGAGAAGACGAACGAGACGGAGAAAGAAACAGAAGTGGAAGAAAAAACCGACCGGGAAAATGGCCACGCTTTTTCCATCTCCCGCCACCGTTCAAAACACAACCCATCAAAAGTCATTGGAGTTGCAAAACCAACGGGACCAGAAGTTAGCTCCGGAATTGCTACCAACGCGTTTCTCTTCTCCGTGCCAAAATCCAAACGCCATTTTTTTTTTTTAAATTCGCTCCATCGCGACGCTTTTTTCCCCCAAAAATAGTATTTTCGCGGAAATTTTGTCTCCCGACGACGAAAGTCTGTGTATACAAAACGCCACGCGCGTTCTTCACGAACTGCAAACCCCAAATATAAGCAATGACGTGTAGTCAACAAGAAAATATAAGGTAAATGGGCAAACAACGTGAAACTTGATTTTTGCCAAGTCGACCGAATTAAATAAATACACAATTTTTAAATAAATAAGTAGACCAATCAGTAATGGGCATACTTGGATAGATTGTTTCAACTTCAGTTTGAACCAACATATTCGATACTTCGTGAAGTGTGAAGTACTAAATACTCGAAAATGTCGTACTTGAATATATCGAAAATAAAGAGTACCTACATTCGATATCTAATATTGTACAGTTTCAAAATACTAGGTACATTCGTAATTCGGTGCCTAAAATACACCCAACCACAAAGTAGTCATGTATCTGGAATAGCAACGTCAAAGTGGAAAAAATCTTATCTTGATTTAAACTGTTATGAAGAGTTGGGAGTTGCGAGTTGGATGGACACTCGTTTGAAAAAGTCCAGCAACGACTTTATCGTATCCGTCTAAATGCATCAAAATCCTCCATTAATCGTTTTCTCGCTAGATTTTCTCTGAAAAACGGAATTTTGTAATTATAATTTTGGTCAAAGCTTGGTTTCGTGGATTACCCGAATATCTTTGAATCGTTGACTCGAGTCAGTACTCTCCTCTCAAACGTTGCAGGTTTGAGTCGATTTTGACGTGGTAAATCCGCCCTTCCTGCATAGTGAATACTTTCGTATCGAGTATTTAGTAGAATGAGAACTATTAAGTAGATACTTCGATACTTACAAGGAAACCTTGCGAACCCGAACTCACCGATTTCAATGATTTTGATATATGTTGTAGAACATCGAAAAATAAGAGACACGTATTTTTTTATACGTGCTCTTAAGCCCATTTAGGGGTGAAATCTACCCTCAAAGCTCACCCTCAAAAAGTCTTTTTTCGAAATATCTCTGCTTCTAATTGGTATTTCGCGACGGAACAAAATGGAAAATGCTCTTTGCGGCAAGGCGGAGCTACTAGACATTGTTATGCCCACGAGGGTTGCAACCCCTATTTTTTATACCGGAAAAACCACATTTTTCGAAGATATTTTCGTTGTACTGATTCTAATATTGACTTGAAAATTGAAAAATAAATATTCTGAGTTGTGAAATAAAGTAAATAAGTTTACGTGTTCGAGGATTTCGCGTTAACTACCCCCAAACACGGTTACTACCCCTTCAAACATTGGTCATCTGCAATAATGAAAAAAATGTTTTTCTCAAGAGAAATACGAATGAGATATGTTTTGAGAGACACGTATTTTGTTATACGTGCTCTTAAGCCCGTTTAGGGGGTGAAATCTACCCTCAAAGTTCACTCTTAAAGTCTTTTTTCGAAATATCTCTGCTTCTAATTGGTATTCCGCGACGGAACAAAATGAAAAATGCTCTTTGCGGCAAGGCGGAGCTACTAGACATTGTTATGCCCACGAGGGTTGCAACCCCTATTTTTTATACCAGAAAAACCACATTTTTCGAAGATATTTTCGTTGTACTGATTCGAATATTGACTTGAAAATTGAAAAGTAAATATTCTGAGTTGTGAAATGAAGTAAATAAGTTGACGTGTTCGAGGATTTCGCGTTAACCCTCCCCAAACACGGTTACTACCCCTTCAGACATTGGTCATCTGCAATAATGAAGAAAATGTTTTTCTCAAGAGAAATACGAATAAGATATGAATTGAGATATCGAATATCTTATATTTAAAGTCATTTATCACGAGGCAATAATTTCTTCATAAAATGAATCATCTTGGTCAAGATAAACTATGATTCGCGAGTGATTTTTTATTCCATCAATTCGTCTTTTCGTCCGATAATTTTTTACGATACTGCTTATCAGTTTCGATTATTCGTTTCGTTACTCATCGGTCGGGTATATATGTCGTAAAACTCCATGCTCGGGAATAAGTGTAGTCTTTTAGAAGCATTGAGTAGGTTTGTTCCTCCATCCGGACTCAACAATGAGAATCAATCCTTTGACTGTTATACATTTATTATCCGCGTTTTTTCAAAATATTCAAATACAAGATGGAACGGCCAATCATAGAGAAATGGAGTTAGCAGAATCGATTAAAGATATACTGTTAAGTGCCACAAATGATTTTAATGACGTAGATATGATTATCGAAGAGACATTACATTTTCAAGAACAGTACAAAGATCACGCAGCAAAAATAGTTGAAGATACAATACAGCATCATTTTCCTGATCCTGTTGAAGCACCAACAAATCATTGTACAGATGATGAAGAAGAAGTGAGTTTTGACTATAAACAGAGAGCACTGGATTATTGGAGAAGTGGGAAAAATAAAAACTTGAAAATCGAAACTGTACAAAGAAGATTCAGAAAAGTCAAATCTAAAACTCAACTACATCGTTGGGCTAACAAGATAAATAAGGGTGGTACCTACAGGGAAAAAATTGCACGAATTTGTCAACATGTATTAGATAATTTCAATGCTGCTCTTGAAGGTGGTTCAATTATTCATGATCGAGATTTACGGCGATGGGCTTTGCACGCTCAAAAAGAAATTGGCTCTGAAGATTTCAGATTCAAGGCTTCTGAAAGTTGGCTTTTGAAGTTTAAAAAAGCCCATCGAATAGTATCAAGAAAAATAAATAAATTTGTCACTAGAAAAACTTTGGACAGTGAGTCAGAACTCAAAAGTAAAGCAAATCAGTTTGTAACTGACATTAAAACAACTATACCTATAATTGGAGTTGAGAATTTATATAATTCAGATCAAAGTGGATTCCAATTGGAAATGCACTCTGGAAGAACGTTAGCTGTTGAAGGAGAGAAGCAAGTGCAATGTTTAGTACAGTCAGTTTCGTCGACAACTCACAGTTATACCATTCAACCACTTATATCAGCTACAGGAAAACTCCTATCACCTCTTTTTCTGGTGTTAAAGGAGCCAAGTGGTCGATTCGGCCCTATCGTACAAACAACATTATTCCGTGCAGATAATGTACATGCGGAGGCATCTACATCTGGAAAGTTAACTACAAGTAAGCACACTCACAATAATTATTATCACCAAACTATGATTAATTGAATGATTTTATAAGAATATCTTGTAATTTCAGACCTTTTTAAGATTTGGTTAGAACAAGTATTTTATCCGAATGTGGGTCATCACTCTGTATTGTTACTTGATTCATGGAGTGGACACTGCGATGCAGTAATACAGGAAACAATGCCGGAAAACAAAATAATAACTATAAAAAAAATACCAACCGGTACAACAGGAAAAATACAACCACTTGATGTGTTTGGGTTTCGCATATGGAAAAATTATGTTCGACGTATTTCTGATAATGTAATTTTAATGAATTACGATTTAAATCTGCATTTGAGGAATAACATTATCAAACTCCAATCTTTAGCCCACAATCAGCTATCTTCACCACGATATGAAAATCTTTTTAAATATTCCTGGTACAAAAGTGGTTATATTGATGAAAAACCACAGGAATTCGTTAATCCCGTAGATTTTAGTTTCGGGGATTCGTGCGACATACGATGCGGAATAAGCGGATGTGAGAATATTGCTATGATACGATGCGGCTGGTGTAAGAAATCATTATGTTTCAAACATTTCTATGAAGATTACCATTATTGTCATGAATTTATAGAATAATACACTTTCAATTAAGAATTTGAAAAATATTCATTCGCAATAGAATTAGTTCTAGTTTTTTGTATTGAAGTTTTCTGGGTCAGTACATGTGCAGCTGAACCTGATTTCCATAATTGTTGAAATAAAAAATCAAAAATGAGACCTGTGAGCACTTTACTTTGAAAAAACCAAATTGATTTCGAATATTTGAGTATTTTTATATGTACATAATATGAATACGATTTTCCGAAGTTGATAACTTCTGATTACCACGAACAGCATTCTGTACAATGATTCGTTGGTGCTTCAACAGAATCAGGAAAATGATGCTGTATTGTATCTTCAACTATTTTTGCTGCGTGATCTTTGTACTGTTCTTGAAAATGTAATGTCTCTTCGATAATCATATCTACGTCATTGAAATCATTTGTGGCACTTAACAGTATATCTTTAATCGATTCTGCTAACTCCATTTCTCTATGATTGGCCGTTCCATC
>OZ018309.1:2069817-2361176 GCA_963969455.1 Arge pagana
ATCGCATTCGAGGTCGAACAATTGCGATTGCCAGGTAAACTTCGCGTTCGAATTACGTGGAAGGAAGGATCATGGATATCGTTGATACGTTTCGTAAGGGACGAATTGCGGATGACGAACTAGGAGTCTAGGGGTTTGATCGCGGACGAGCAACCGCACTTCGACCATCCACTAGCCGAATCGGGTATCAACAGCTTTTTTTACCAAGCCGTCGAAAACGAGGCTGTGCGTCGATTCTTCGAACGCAAAAAAAATCCACTACTGGTCACCTATTCACTGTGATTACACGAGTCCAAACGTATAGTGTATATGCCCAGTTTAAGTGGTTACTGAATTTTTTGAACGGCAAACTTTGGTCAGTTATATGTTGCAGGCTTGAAAATTTGTAGCTTTGGAAGGTTGGATTGTGACAGAGAAATCTGGAGGGTGAGTTTTAATTACGAGGGGAAGCTTCAGCTCGTGCTGAAGCAGTAACGAAAGAAACTGGATAATAGAGAATCAGGTGGGTGAACGTTCCGTTTTCCTGAAGGAGACGACCCCGGTTTTCCTGATTTTTTGGGAAACAGAACGACGCGCGTTCCATTTTCGCGAAGTTCCACGCGCCGAGTGCCAAGTTGTTGGGAAAGTTTTTTACCGAGGTGCAGCTTCCCCCTCTACGAAGAGGGGGGAAGAGCGGACTACGGATCGCGCGCTGTCGAGGTCCGCTAGTATTCGACGGAGGTTTCGTAAAGCTCGACGTGATATTTCGATTATCTTCGGAATGGATGGAATGACAATTAATCAATTCGCCGTTTGAGGCAAATCGTAGGATATCCGACATTCTGGAGCTCGTCCCAGCGCTGGTCAAGCCGGCGAGTGTTGCTCGAATCCGCGATCGTTTCCAAAAGCTCTCCCATCAATTTACCGCACCGAACGCTGGTTAATTTTTCTATCGCGTACATCGGCTCGTGGAAAAATGGTCCAGGTTGCGCGACGGGTGGGAAGCGAGTAGGTTGCTTGCGATACATCGGAACGAGCTTGCAACCGTTGTTTACCCCAGGTTCAGAGAGGGGCGAATTCGCGTCATCTCAAACCCTTTCATCTCAACTCCTCTACTGCCCACTTCCGCCACGAACCTCCAACTGCGTCTGGGGTCAACGGGACCCCACAGGTTTTTATCCATCCTTGCGTTTGGGCAAATATGCCTCCTATGTTTTTTTGGTAGAGACGTTTTTTGTAGCAAGTGATCCTGATTTCGTGCCCGTGAATTTGTTTCTCAAGAAATACGCAAATTAGGTGCCAAACATTCGTTCGGAACGGGAGATGCGTTGAGAACTAGACACTTGGACGAGAAAAGTCCTGGGGTCAGAATGACCCCATGTGCAGTCAAGAGGCTAAATTCCTCGGGATCAGTTAACACGCGTAAAAAATGGACTACTTCCAAGTCGCGTGCTCGTCGCATTGCTATCATTTGTACACGACTCTCCGCGTGGTTTGCGACACTTTCTTAGCAGCGGGCCGTCTGAATTTTAAATTACGATAAAAATGTCGTCGAAGCGGGGAAGTAAGAGTCTTCAGGCGACAG
This sequence comes from Arge pagana, assembly GCA_963969455.1. NCBI lineage: Eukaryota > Metazoa > Arthropoda > Insecta > Hymenoptera > Argidae > Arge > Arge pagana. The sequence continues at coordinate 2,071,382 of OZ018309.1, forward strand.
TAGAGGCAAGACTGGCTCAAGGAGTTAAGGGTAGGCCGAGCGTTGAAAAAACTGACTATCTGAAACGAACTTTTTCTGGCAGTAATTGAATTTACCTTACAAAACGAATGATACAAAGTTATTATATTGTCTTTAGACCTTGTTTCTCAAAAATTGAGGAGAACAATTCATTGCAGATCGAGTTATTGCTAATGATTTTTGTTGCTTCAGCGATCCTAGATAAGCCAGTAGAACCAATAATAATTTTTGGGTGAAATAAAGTTAAAGCACAATCTAATAACTTGGTATCACTTATTTTGTAAAATAAATAAGAATAGCGTAAAAAAAAGTTTTCGTATTTCCAGCTCGGTCGTAGGGAATAGAGTTTCTAAACGTGACACGAATACCGAGGAAGAAATCTGGCGAGCGGATATGTAAAACAATTCTGGCATCTCGCGTAAGTTGTTGTATAATTCAGGCTCGCTATTCATTAAGAACGGATCAATCATTGCTCGACCATTACTCGCCGCGCTTCGTGTATTGTATCGTGAAATTTCTGACCAACGTGGAAATTAGCAAGATTTAACAAATTAATCAAATTTGCCTAAGTAAGTTTAGGGCCGCGGATCGAGGCGACGTTTTAGGGACGCGTCGCGAGATGAAGGAATAAATCAGTCACCTCCGAGTGAAACGATTTTCCCTAATGGAATTACACGCCTAAAATACGACCTATTGTTGCCGGTGCGGCGACGTACTCGAGAGCGCATCCGCAATTCCGTGATCGTCGACAAAAATAATTTCTCACGCGTCCGAAATGCAATTTGCAATAAAATCGCTCAAAAAATTTGTAATCAAAAAATTATAGTTTTGAAAAACTAAAGGATACACTTCCGACAGGCTCATGTCTCCGATGGATCTGAAGTTTCCTATACATATGCATTTCGCGCGCTCGTAAAGAATATGATAGGCGAAATACGCGCTAATTCATGTTCAAGGTCAAATCTCCGAAAAAAATGATTTTTTCATTTATTTTTCAGTTTATCGCGATAAATATTGATCCTAGAGGAAAAAGGTTCCTACAAAAGTTGTAGGTCATAGATAGACTGACTTTTTTTGTTTTATACACATTTTGTGTAGAGCCGGTCGTTTGTGAGAAAAAAGCGATAATGCTCGAAAATGTGTATATTTTGCAAAAATCCATGTCTCATCAATCGACGTTTCTCGCTCGCGATGTCGCGAAACAATTCGTTGTAGGTACTATATTTTTGCGGGGAAACAAACTATTTGGTGAAACAAACATTTCAGTCCACGCGGAACCAGCTTTGGTTTTGATTATCACGAGCATTTCTGCTCTTTTCCTCGCAGACGACCCGGAATATGTAGATCGCGTTGGTAACAGAGGAACACGCGACGAGGGTCTTCGGACCCCGACGGTGAAGTTGATCCCGAGGGGTTCGAAAGTTAAGCGGTAATGTCTGCGGCTTCTCCTTCGCGTCTCGTGTATCGTAGAATGTAGTGGCGAAGGATCGAGTCGATAATAATTAAGGTGAGCTGCAACTTCTATTGACCGCGCGATTCCCTATAGCTGCTACAGTTCAGCCAATACATACTTTCAATCCTGCACAAATTCCGGTCACTTTTTTTTTTGTATTCGTCGGGTGGGTTCACTGGTAGTACAAATTCAAAATGGCGGAGTTGCGTACATTCGCTATTTTGAATTTCACGAAAAAAAAACGTTTTCTCTCGAATACCTCGGCCATTTCGAATTTTAACTAAAAGTTGTAAGCACCAAATTTGTAGAAAATTTAATTTGCCACAACTTTGTTCTCCACCACTTTTCCCCCAAGATCGATATTACGCCAACGGCGACGCAAAAGAGGACCGGCCAAATACTTTTGCGTCGAACATTCGATAACCGAATGCCTATGTAACATGAGCTTCCGATTATTTTTACTGGAAAAATATCGACCTGAGAAGGAAAGTTGTAGAGAACAAAGTTGTAGAAATTGAAATTTTCTACAAATTTGGTTCGCACAACTTTTCGTTAAAATTCAAAATGGCCGAGGTATTCGAGAAAAAACATTTTTTCCCCAAAATTCGAAATAGCGAATATCCTACGCAACCGCACGATGCGCTCGCCATTTTGAATTTATACCCCCCCCCCCCCTCCCCCCGCCCAATGAATACAAGAAAAAAATGCAGAGTTTCCGGGGGCAGATAAAAAGGAATATATTTTCGATTCAGATGATCCTTCGTTGTGGATGGACAAGAATCGTTTGGAAATTAATATTCGTAGCACGCGTGTACCGCATGGTTGCGCGACGAGCAGCATACCTGGAGCCTGCACGAGAGCGGAAGTTCGGTCGAAATCACGCGCTCGCGAGATACGGCAAGCTGTTGTATCCGGTCTGTACGCGGAATTGGGTTCGCTCTTCCGAAAATTTCCCGTCCGCGAGGCTCGCTGACCCTCCGAAAAGTCCGCGGATCTGCCCAACGGCTACGTAGGACGCTGCCGCCGCGCGGAACGGCCTCGATAAATAGAGCCAGGGCGCCGCGTCGCTCCGGGGTCCAGGTGGATTAATTTAAAATCAGTGTCAGTCAATCAACGCAGCTGCCATGTAAATTAATCTCTCTTCCCAACGTCGCCGCGTTGACCGTCGCTCGAGTGTTACAAACTAATTGCGAGATGAAATGACATTTATTTCTCGGAGGCACCAAATAAACACGTTTGATTCATAATTAACGCCGGACGGGCTCCTCGTTTTCTCTGCTTGATTCCTTCGAGCCGTCGATTTTCAGCTACTTCTCGACCACGAGTACGATTAAGCCCAACAGCGCAGACAACATGCTGTTTCTCCACTTCTATAACTGAACTGGCCGTCAAATTTGGCACAAAAATTTGTGTCAGCTCCTTTTTTTGGGGTTTTCGTTCAGAATAGCAGGCTCGTTTGCCTCGGTGCCAAAGATTCTTCGCGACAGTAAAGCTCGACGATGCGTTTCCAGCGACTCGCGATTGGGAAAATTAAAATGCGCGACTCCGTGTTCCGATTGTGACGGAACCCCGAAAAGCATTCGAAAAGTACTGGTTGGCCTCTGCGAGGTACGTTTTCCTGATGGAGTCGGAATTCGCGACGCCAAGATGCGTATTCATCGAGTGGGGCGGAAAAATCCAGGCAATTCGACATACCTGAAACATTTGTAGCCAGTTTACGTGGATTATTTCGGGGATTTACGGACATCCCGCGTGATTCATCGACCGATCCCGGGATTGATTCTGTTTGGGATCGACGAGGCAGCTGGTCAAACATTCGCTCGGGGTGACACGGCGACAAGGCTACTCCCCTCGGCGATGGAGAGAGGAGCAAAAGAGTCTCGCGGTTAACCACGACGACAGTCTGGTACCGTTCGGTACTCGTAGTAGTGATCTGAATATCGACAGACTCGGTCGAGTTCGTCCGGAACGCGAGTATCACGGAAAAAGATGAAGCAGCGAATCGTCTGCTTTCCGAAAGGAACAACTTACAATTCGGGGATAATTGAAAAAGCGGAGCACACGGTTCATACAAATTTACAGCCGACGGATCACATCGTACGAAACACAATTTCTCACCTCTTCACGCGCGTTCGACGAATATCCTCGCCGTTCCCTCCTACGTGACGAAACCGAGAAGCGCGCGGCTCGCTGTGGCAAAAAGGGCAGAGGGGGGCAAAAAACATACCGGAGAGGGAAGAAATTCTCGGTAATGCAGCCGACTCGCGTAATTGAAATTAATAAATAGCAAGCGCGCGTGCAGCTATGCACCGAGTGCCTCGTATCAGCTGTTACTTGTGTGCGTTACGAGGAGAAAAAAATGAAGAATTTTCATTCCCGGCGACGAGGAGGATGAGATCCTCGCGATTAGTTGCGCGAAGGTGTGGAAGACGGAGAGTAGACCAGAGAAAATACAATCATCTGAGAATTAGGCGTTCGTTTGAAGAGCGCCAACGATCAGGCAACGCCAGGGTGCTTCATTTTTATGCGATTTTCTTTGGTTCTACCCGAAGATCTGATAATTTGTTTCGAAAGAAAATTCCAAGTGAATTGGAGGCTTCGCTCCTTCAAAAATTCGATTTCCCCTAGGGATAACGCGGGAAACATTTTTTCCGGCTTCAGCTCGATTTTGCACTAATCGACGTTTTTTTGTGGTAAAAATGAGCAAGAGTTTTTGAGTTGTAGAGCTGGAAAGTGGAAATGTTGATGATGATTGCTGTTATCGTCCTTCGCCTTTTCGTTCTCGTACAAACACGCGGCACATCCTTCGTTAAAATTCCGTATTCGACGCGCCGCTCTGGTTCTCGGCTGGATTTCGCCCGGTGGGTCCGCGTGTCGCCGCGGTATCGCAAATATCTCCGGATATGCCCGCGAACGTTTCTACCAAACGAGCGCGACGCTGGCATCGCGAATTCTGCGGGCGCCCGTCCGTGACCTTGACTTTATTGCCGGCCCTCATCCCCCGATTAAACGATATCGTATTGTCAGAGAATCTCCTCCTATCGTCAACAAATCGTTTCGGTGCCATACGCACGCCGCCCGTTCCCAACAAACTGAGGGTGGCTTCAAAAAGGATCGTCGGTTCCCATTTCATACGGAATTCCATTCCTCACGGCTCGACGAGCGCGAAGCGTGACGTTATCCGAGCCAACGTTCGGAGATCGTGGTCCATCGCATCCCGGTACCGTTACGTTCCTCCCGAGTCGACGGGACGAGTGTTGTTGCTCGACGGAAAATTATTCGAATTCGTATCGTTACCTTTCACGATACTTGCCTAGGGGAGAGTCGCCCTAAACCGGCGAATACTTTTCGCGCCCAGTTCACTTTTCTTCTACCTTCGAAAACTTCGTCGCGTTTTAGCGAAACTCCCAAAAAAACATTTTTTCGCGCACAACGACTCCCTTCTAAAAAAACAAGTTTCTCGCCGAAAAAATTATTCTTCACGTTAGATACATTTTCTCCCATATCTTAACTACCTAGTCCGTTTACTTTAATTTTACTCTAGCAAAATATTGCACCGATGATTTTTTTTTTTAAACTATTCGTTGAGGATAGTCCGTTGGGCTTGAGAATAAGTGGATACATCAAAGTTACATCTGACATCCGCATGAATATTCCTGGTTGAATTTGGAACATTTTGCCAGGTGACACAACCCCTGGATCAAAACATCGCGAAGTTGTAGAGCTTCAAAGTTGAACATGCAAAAAACCTTGTTTCGAGAAAAACGGGATTACGTCTTTTGTTCTGCTTGGAAGTTGAACGGATGATGGTTTGAATACATAGGAAATACCTCTGAAACCACAAACCCCGATCAATTTATCTCTTATTCATCGAATAATCGAAAATAACCAGATTTCAAGGACAACACGTGACCGTGGCGAGTTACTTGACCAAAAAAAAATCTAGTTTCAAATCATTTACAGGTCTCTCTTTTCAGGGATTATACAGCTTCGTTGTCGTTGACAGTGGAAGTAGTACCGTTTCGTTGTCGCTCTCCTGGAACAATCGAGCCAAATTTTTCTGAAGTACAAATTCACTAAATACGTGGTGCTAATCCTTTCGCGTGTACCAGCGTACTATATCGTGCAACGCATCCTCGAAAAACACATATACCTACTCCAAGATCTTACCACAACACGACAAAGTGGTCCCTTTTCATTTTCCACCCCCCAAAAAATGTAGTTTCACACTGTTAACAAAAATAGTGCGCGCAAGTTGCGCGAAAGCGTAGAGCTTGCGTTGAATCAATAAAACATAATTGAAGATTCTGAACCAGAATGGGAAAACTGCTTTTATTCGGCACGATGCATCGTTGTAGTATCGCGTTATCCGCAGCTCCAGTTTCGTGGTGAATGCAAAATTTTAATTGGGATGCATGCAGGATCGATGTAACGGTGTTGTCTGTGCCGCGCGTTACTACCGATGTGCATGTAACGCGTCAGTGGACTCGATCGGCGCGGGTGTACCACAGCCTTCGACGCAACGTAACCGCAGTCGCGAAACTTTTCCTCCATTTGTGTCAATTGTACGCGGAGTTATGCCCGACGTCGCGGCCTCGTCGATGCTCCCAAGTAATTTCGAGCCAATGAACCGAATAATCGCGCGTTCGCCTGTCAAAGTGGGTGAACGTAAGCAGGCTCGTCTATGATGCTCGAATCTCGATTTCGTCACTGTGCGCATCGATTCGACTGGAATCCATCTATTTCGCCGACTTGTCGATAACGTTTGACACGTGGCGTCGATCGTCCAACTCGTTTACATTATTCTGATACTCGTCTTCCAATTCTCAGACATTTCCTGCAAATTGCGATGCACCGTTTCTTGTTATGTGTAAACAGTTTTTTCACAATTCCGCGAAATGGACACTCGAGAAATGCGCGTTTTCGCCATTTTCGACGTGGTTCAGTCTCGAGGATCCAAACTCTACTGGCAGACGAATCCTATTTCCACGATGCTCGACTCGGTAGAAGTAAATGAAAAAAAGGAGACCTACGATTACAATGAACACATCAATGACCAAGATTTACGGATCGACCGACTGCTGAACGTTTTAAACGCGCGTGACGAAGATTTATGATTTCCGGTCGACGATTATTCTTCAATAGCGTGATCCCGTCGGCCAGACCTCGTTGGTACGAACGAAAAGCGACAATTTCTCGCACTTCGTTCGAGAGATTTCCGGTGAACGGCGCGAAGTGGAATTTTTAATCCGCGTTCGCGATAGACGAAGCGACTGATGGGGAAAAATAAAAGTAGAAGGCGAGTACGTAGAATCGAGGAGGTTCTCGTAGTACGCTACGCGGTATCGCAGGTATTGTCGAGGTACCGTTATGAATTCACGGTGCGCGCGTTGCTTTTAACGAGTCGGTTTTACATCGCCTGGCTGCCTGATTTTATCACTTTCATTCGCGCGTTTGATTTTCTCTCGCGACGGCGATTCTCCGCTTTGCCGATCGTTCCTTATCCGATCGTCGTATCTTCGCGTCTTCCTGAATTTCTCGGACTTTCACGCGACGTGGCTGGCTGCGAATTCGTTCTATTTACGGAAGGGACGAGCAGAATTTATTTTAAGACCTCGTAACGGTTACGAGTCGCCAGGAGTGTATCGGACCCCGAGGTCCGGCGAGTCAATTGCATTTGACAAGGGACCAGCGCGCATCTGGCTGCAGCTGAGCTGGTAATTTAATGCAACGGTAATCTACTTACCGGCGCTGGACGCTGCGCGAGCCTCGGTTTAGTCTGCGGTTATCACCCCCCCCCCCCCCCCGAACCAACGAACTTTCTCGAGCAGTTGGTCGAAAATTCGTTCCGCTGGTCCGCGATTTTCCGACATTTTTTTCGCCCGATCATCGATTCGCCGAATCGAGCGTCGTTCCATTTTTAATCAGAAGGATAACCAAGTTTTATTGTCGACCGTGCAGTTCTAACGGCTCGACTCGGCGTAAGAAAGATCGAGACAAAGTTTCGGGTGCCGTCTTGGCTTTATGGCGTTGGCCTCGCTGATTGCCTTTCGAGGCTCTTGCAGGCCTCGCTGGTCACATGGAATACGAGGAAAATGGTTCGCAATCTTGTGCGCCTGCGTGATTAACCCTTTCACGAATTTTTTTCAGCCATCTTTTTTTTTTAACGAAATGTGTTGCACGAGTGTTTTTTAGATTGCTAGGAGTCCGCTGTCAAAATTGCGGAATCGGTGACGTCAAAAACCCCTGTATACACCACGTTCCAGCAAAACGGACCATCTTTCAAAATATTCGTCAGCTATATTGAATCCGCCATTTTGTACTTAGAAATTTTTACGGTGGACTCGTTAGCAGTGACCTTGGAAACCGGTATATGCCACATTCTAGAAAAAATGGCCATATTTCCACATTTTTTCAACGAGGTGAAATTTTGTTCACGGGATTTGCGTACGATTGGGCGAAATGATGTGCTTCGCGCGATTATCGATGGAGCGTCGGTGGGTCGTGGGTTGGGGGTGAAATTTGGCACGAGAGATTCGCGGCCAGGGGAACTGGATGAGGATGTATTAATCTTCGAATCGAGCGTATCTACGAGACTTTGGCAAATATCTTGACGAGTAATTTCCTCGGAGATGACGTGGCAGTTGGTTCTGGAATTCCGCTTCCTCCGCGCGATCCTGAGCGACGGCGGTACGTGGAATAAAATTTCTCGCTCCACGTCGCGACTAGATCTTGATCGTGCGATGAAACGAGCGGAAAATGCACCGACCACGGTCTAATCTCGGGCAGATTCGGACAATTACGCGAAGAAGACCGAGCGGATTTCCTTGTTCCCGCAAAGCTCGACGACCACTGACTCGATTTGGCCGGGACTTCGTCACGCTGACGCGGAATACACGCGGATGGACACGAAACTGTGCTGCATACTTGAAAAATACGGTGTAATTATGTTATTCGTAATTTTGTGGCTTCTTGCTTACCGGAAAAAGAGATCCATGGACCTACGCAAAATTCCCTCCACAGTTTTCAAGATAATACGAGCTGGAATATTTGTCTGGAGGATGAAAGCGATCGGGCCAAACTCATTGCGCGGGAGTTTTTTTGAACACCCAAAAATGGAGATCCGAGATAAACGCGATTGAATGAATTTCTGTTGGAATAATTCTTCCATCTTCTTCCGACTTCTTCCATCCATTACATATTGAGTTTTGAATGTTCTCGAGCATGGAAACCAAATAAAGCCAACGATGGCGCCATATGGAGCGATACCGTTTCAGTGAACGCGTGTCTTCGCGTCACCATCGAATAATACAGTTGTACGTCTCGTTTCATCTTTATCGATGAATCGGTTCGAGAAATACTCGGCTGTCTTTGTCTCCATCGCTACAGATGACCCATCGGAGTTCGCCTTACATTCTCCACTCGCTTGGCAGCTTTCTTGCCGTAATGCGAACTCAGGTATTTGAGCATCTAGTTCCCCAGCAGCCAAGATACGCATTTGGTAGTATTTCGCCACAACTTGGTCATCAATAGCCTACGCCGTACGCAGATGTAGAACTTTGTTTGTCCTAGGTCCCATCGTGAGATACTGCAGTGTCGAGTACTTCTGTATTCTCTCAACTAGGATCACCCATTTTTATCATGGTACAGAATCTCTCCTTACCAGCGGGAATTTCTGGCACCACCGCTGGCCCAGAAATGTCAGGCCTTGATTTTATTCCAGATGGTCCAGCCCCTGGTTCAACTTCCATGATGTTGACGGGCGTTGGGGTGTGATTAGATAGGGGACCGAGGTTAGGTACTAGGTTCGATACTCGGGTTAGAAGATTAGGTACGAGTGGGTCCTGAGAATATACGTTTTTTAAACGTGTTTCACTATTTTACTCGAGCGCGTCTTGCGAGCGGACCATCGAGACCTATTCCGTTCCATTTTGAGAAGCACGTCTTTTCAAAATTCACGGAAAAAGAAATTTGCATGATCGAATGGAAGCGCTAGTACAGCAAATCAGGCGCGCAACGTTTCTTCGTTGGGTTCGCAATCGCAATAAAAAAAAATGGCTTCACCGGAATAATATTTTTTATGCGTGTAGGAAGGTTTCGAGGCCATTTTAAAGTAAGAAACGGAGAATCAATTTATTGTTACTCTTGGTAGAAAATACAGCGTCGAATTGTATTGTTTTTATCATAGGGCGCTTTTTTCCTCGAGATCTGGAAGAAGGTAGGAAATTTCCGAGACGAAGAGTGCGCGCGATGCTGCAGAAAATTAAAGAGTCCGGGGGAAACGTGCGAGGATATAAAAGCGACGTCGAAGCGTATAAAACGAAGATGGGAAAGAACCGGAGGGACGTATTTCGAATACGTGATAAAACTCGATGCTTCTCGTGGCATCAGCTTCGTTTTCCTCGAATCTGTTCCTCGTCCCGCGTGAAAGTTCCTCGAGAGCCGAACGATGCACCTCGATGTTTGACAAGTTCTTTCGTATCGACGATAATTCACTCGCTCGCCTCGTAGTCCTCGTGGCGACTGGATTTTCCAGCCGTAGAGCTACTTTTCGATGCAGCAAAGCATCCCGGAAATGGGTCGCGTGTCCGATATCGCGGTGGGAGATCTCGACAGCTCCGTCCGGTTCGCTGCACGCCATCGTCCAATCCTAATCTATCAAAATCAATCCGAGTCGAAAGTGCACTCCGAAGCTCGTTGCTTGCCTCCAGATTAATCGACGATCCTTCGGGATGGTCACTTCGTTGCAACGCTGGCGACTCTTCGGAAAAATAAATCACCCTACCCGAAGCTCTGCTCGAAACTTGCGGTCGAATTTCGCGGCCATGCTATTTACTGCACCGTGAATTTTCTTGCAAATGACTTGAAACTGATGAGTTACCTCTCGGCTCCGGAGAGTCGAGGGTTTCTTGATTTGACAATAACTACAGTCGACACACTCGGTAAGGCTTGGCAAACTCAATCTGCGAGGACAAAGTTTCTTGGCTGTAGGTATTACGAGGGAAATCCGCGACAGCTTTACCCTGCTTCTGCCAACTCTCGAGACGGTCAAATTTCGTCCTTACGGACGAATTCCTCGCGGTTCCAACATTCGTCGCGTATCGTTAGCACCTCGCGCGTCGACGTACCTACATATGGGGCATTCCTCTTGAGCCGGTGATGTCGAAAAATGAAGGAAATCAAAAATTCGAATTATTCGAACCGTCCATTTGGCGTGGAATGCCCCATATGTGCCCGTGAATTCCACTGCCCACGTGAAAAGTGTTACGGATAGAATAATCGCGAAATAAATATTTTTACATCTTCACGTTCCGCTTCTTTGACACAAAAAAAATGAAATCAATGAATAAGAATTAGAAAAGTCTGGAAACGGTCTAATATCTCGAAAACGAAACGTTTCTCAAGAAAACGTTCCGAACCAATGTTGCAGGGTTTGAAAAGTTCTATTTAATGATTATATCCGTTTGACATAGAGTAAAGGCGTCAAGGCGAGGCCGATACCAACATGATTTTTTTAAATAGAATACCCCATTTTTTATGGCACAGTATTAAAGATGACAGCGAGACGTTTCCAAAACACTACTTGAAGACCTATTTTGATTGAGAATTGACCGAGTTATGAGCTTTAGGAATTGCACTGCCGCGGCATGCCGCCAGCATTAGTGCCGAACATGTGACCTTCGCGCGGTGCATCTTGGATAACACTAGTGCTGATGGCACCGTAAGTTCTAAAGCTCGTAACTCAGGCAATTCGCAACCAAAATAGGGGTTCAAGTAGTGTTTCGGAAACGTCTCGCTGTCGTCTTTGATGCTATGCCATAAAAAATGGGGTATTCCATTTAAAAAAATAATGTCGGTTTCGATCTCTCCTTGACGCCGCTGTTCAAGATCAAACGGATGTGATTATTGAATAGAACTTTTGAAACCCTACAACATTGGTCCGAAACATTTTTCTGAGAAACGTTTCGTTTTCGAGATATTTCACCGTTTCCAGACTTTTCCAACGCCCTGTATGTACGTCGAAACGTTGCTTATAACTCCGATGATTTTGGGTTGACACGGTTTACGACACAGCTTTGATCACGAGGCTGTCGCGCCGCGTGACGATAGAATGGCATAAACGTTCGTTTGGAATGGATGAAATTTGCTCGACGATCAACTTTGCATAGCGTACCCGACTCCAGCGTTCATAGGTAGTCCTTGTCATCAGTTTACCAACATAATTGGTCGTTACCTGTAAACAGTCAGTACACCGATCGTTTCACCTCAAACCGTGAAGCCAACCGAGTACACTCTATGTACGTATGTACCTACTTCGAGCGAACGTCGATCTGTCTCGCAGACGTGGCGCGTACATACTACGTACGAGCGTACATACACGGTAGTCCATTTGACGCGATGGAATTCCGCCTCGCTGAGACGTCGGAGAAACGCGAGGAGTCGTCACACGACGTTGTTTGTCTTCCTGCACTTTATATTTATTTCAGCTCCGGAGCGGTCATCGAAACGATTCGCACCCTACCAGTCCAATAAACGTCTTCCTCTCAGTTCTCTCATCTCTTGCCAGAACCGAAACGAAGAAAGCGTAGAGCGAAACCCGACGAATTCGCGATCACTTTTGGCGCTGTTTTTCTCCTTATTTTCTCGAAATTCGAAGCTTTACGATCGGGATGAAGACGACGGAGCACGCCGTATGCGCGGGGCGTCGCGGTGGAGCATTACGACTAATGGGAAAGCGTCTGACAAAGAGGAAACACGTGAATCCATCAGGGACACGAGGATTACCGAGATGAATTTCAGCTCGATCGTCCCGTATCCGTGGAGCAGAAATTACACGTCGTTAAAGAAACATCATTTCCATGTCCGCGCGAAATACCTCGATGTTCTTTGTATCACCGAGTCCTTTTCGCCATAGTAATCACGCTCATTCGTGGACTGTTTGATGGTTTCTCCAGAAAAAAAATCATTCCGCACGAGCGACGCAGGATCGAGTGGGTTTTCTGAGACGGGCTGCTTTTTTATACCAGCTCGTTCGACCGCGTATACGTACAACATCGACTCCGGGCATCGCGGGGTTCTTGAAAAGGGCGCGGTCGATACTTTGTAAAAATCTGACTTGTTGCGACGTAATCGCGTTAGTGTTCCTCTCACACTCCGTTTTTCAGCACTTTTTAAACGGTGCTGTAAGATTACTCCGTGTTATTTTAGCACTACGCGCGAAGAGTGTCGCAAAAACGCCAATTCCGCGTAACAAAACGTCGTCAACGCGGATTTTCGTGTCCCGAATATGGAATATTTTCTTCGACTGCTGAGAGCGTTGAGAATGCTACTCGTAGAAGTTGTAACAATCCGAGCTACAGAGTTTGCAATTAGAGTTGCTTTGTAGCGAATGAATTCGTTTTCACCCTCCGTCGTCGGTTTCTGGTTCCTCGCGATGCCAGAGGCGTCGAGTCGATGAAAGGAACATCTTGACTCGGATTGGTAGTAGGTACTTTTCGGTATCTCCGTTCACTCACCCCGAAAATGAAGTGGTTCGAGTTTGATATCTGACGCGGCTCGATGTGAAAGCTCGCGTGAAACAAGGCGAGCATTCATAGCAAGTCGGACCTCGACGCGAAGAGGTTGTCGATGACGAGTGGGGGGGGGGGCGGGCGGAGAGTGGAACTTCTCGTTTTACTCGGACGAATCGGCTCGTTCACGGTCACGAAAAATCAATTCGTTCGAGTGCACCACTTCGGCTCGGTCTTCGCCTGGGGCTGCTGCCGCCTCGACTTCTTCGCTCGTTCCTCAGGATGCCCCGCGGGACGTCGACGGCTGATCGATAGTCGTAGTCGGTCGTCGATTGTGCCTCGTGCTTCGACGGAGGAAACGCGTGTCTAGAGATGTGCGCGGATCCACGTCATTGCGGCTATCGACCAGATCACCCAGCTCCCGACGACACTTCCCGTCGCGCCTCATTATCAAGGACATTAGCATCTCGCGTACCCATCGCCCACCTCGAACTCCCGCACGCGAACGTTTAATGTACACGTTCCGCGATGTAGAGTTCCAAGTTGCAGGAACTAGGGAAGACGATGGTAGATTAGACACTCCGAACTTTGGATCAGATATGGAAGTTGGGATCGAGAGACTCTCTTATTACCGTAGCCTTCCGACCACACGCGAGCTGGATGTCTCCGAATCTTTCGCTCCGGTCATCCGAGCCGGCGAAACCGGGTGTCCGAATCATGTTTCTCCCCGTGATCTTTCGTCGCGCCACCAGGTCGAGGCGTGAGGACGGAATCTTGGGAATGGAAGTGGATCGCGTCGGCTGCCTACTCACTCCAATAAGTGATGAGCCTCGTTCGTAAGTCGAGATACAGCGGCGTGCTATATGCTGCTCGCTGCGTTTTTCGTGCTCTGCGATTCCGATTCGCAATTCTGGTCGGGCAAGACTGTGAAAAATGTTCGGACCCTCGGTACGGTCGGAAGGTTAGTCCAAGTTCACAGGCGTTCCAGATACTCGATGGGGGCCATAATCGCACCAGACACACAGCCACAGCCGCATCCTTTCCTCTCGACTCTGATAGGAACTTTCGAGTCTCGTAATTAGGAGTTTCGCTAATTAAGGATGCCAGGAATTATGGCGCTAAATTATTTTCTAATTACGACGAGATTCGTCAGTTGTGAAATATTTTTACCACCTGTTATCTCCACGAAGAGGATTTTTAAGCAGCCATAAAAAATCGGTTATTACATTTTCAATTGAATTTCGCGTACAATTTACTCTCGCTCGTTGCCTTTTTCAATTTCACGTTTCGAGTTGGAAACTTTCGGCCAGTAAGTTGAGGCTAGAAATTTATTACCTACGATTATATATGTATCAGCTGACCAGAGTACCGATAAAAAAACATTAACCCTAAAAAATGTTAACGCTTGGAGAATGAAGTGCTCGTGACTGTAGCAGTCCATTTTTGTGGTAAATCAGTTTATTGTCTGTCGCCTGTCAAGACCGTGTAACAGAAAAAAATATAAAATTGTTAGATGTAACCATCATACCATTATTCTCCAAGCATCCATAATCACAGTCAAGAGCATCAACCATTTTAAAGTGTTAATATTAGCATTAAAAATTGAAAATAAACATTTTTCATGCCTTGCAAGTAACACTTTAGTGTGTAGAATGCGATGACCCGGTTTTGGAGAATGTAAAAATTGGTTAGTGTAACTTCGAATACAGAGCTGTGTGGCTTTATCACTCCACACGAAGCGTGTTTAAGTAACACTAATTTTGTGTCAAATTTGAGGGGATTTTTTTTACTTATTTTCGTGAAATTGATGTTTGAAGAAAAAGGATTAGATTGAATTTAGTTTGATCTCGCTTGTCGCGACGTAGCCTCGAGTGGGCAATTTCCACGGTTTTCATCGACGCGTCGTGTGATACGGACACGAGACTGGGGATACCGGAAGTCGGCTATCGCGCGGTCATAGCAGAGCAGAATTTACTCCTGACGGACTCGCGACTGTTATCGGTGCGACCGGTAAACCGTGGCTCGAACTCGAGCCGACGAAAACGGAATTTGGAATCGAGCCAAAATGTGCCGTGTCGACGAGCATCGTAGCCAAAGGATTTACACAGCGTTCAAAGGTTCCTCTTTCGATCTAATTCTCTTATCTCGTTTTCACGAGTTTCCCGATCGTGCGACGGCGAACGATTCGCCTCGAGCCGCACAACTTGGCCTCGAGGTCTAAGAAAAAAAGGAGCAAAAAAAAAACAACCAAAAAAAAAACCCAAGAACAAAAAAAAAACCCAAGAACAAAAAAAAAACGAGAAACCCTTCGGAATCGTGGTGATATATTTTTTTTCTCGCGGAAAAAAGAGGATTTTCACGTTTTCATCGGCTAGCTTGGCCAAAACATCGACGAGCGATTCGCTGAGTGATACAAATGGAGGCTGAGAGCTCCACAGTTCTGGAACCATAATTCTCAATCATCGGACTTGAGCCGGACTTCTCGGTCTTTCTGTACGACGGTTTCCCACGATATCGCTAACGCTCGTCGATGAATCCTGCTTCGTTGAGCTGGCCGTTTTCCACGAAGAATAACCGTCGTCGTAGACCACCGTCGTCAGCCCTCGACGCTCTCTTCGCTGGCAACGAAAAAAATGGATGCCAAACAACGAATCGCGATAACTAACGCAGTCGCGAAATTAGTTGCGCTTTTGGCTAGCTCAAAACGACTCGGAATGTTTCACGTGACTGTGAAACGTTTACCCAAACATTCCTTAGCCATTAGCCGAGCTATTTCAACATTGCGTACAGCGTGGACGGGCTGTCTTCCTTATTGCTACCATCATTTTCGTCCACGACTCCTTGCGATGCCAAGTTTGACACGTAATACGTACTAGACAATAAATCCTCTAACGTATCAGCATCACGTAGTCGAGATACGTAGAAAAATAACAAATATGCCCTTCCGAAACATTTTTAAACGCGTTTCAGCACAGTCTTCAAAATTTTCCCCCAATTCTGCTGCAGTTCCAAGCAAGTTCTGAGACGTCCGCGGCTTCACATATATCTTTGGCACATTTTTCGACATTTTTGGCACATGTCTGAAAATTTGGGCACCATTTTTGAATATTTTGAACGTGTTCGGTATATTTTTGACTATTTTCGAAAATTTCCTGTATTTTTAGCTAATACTGCGAATATATTTGGTATATGTTGGCTGGTAAGAGCCTAGGAAAGGTTACCATCGGGGATGGAATCGATTTTGTTTCCAACTTTTCAAGGTCACGTAGAAGCTTTCGGCAGGAGCTGGGCGAAAGTAAGTGGCCAGGCGGCCAGACGGAGTCACGTGTGCTCGGGCTGACAACGAGGACGCGGCGTGGTTTGGTGCGGATGCGGTCCCCTTGTTCCTCTCAGGACGATATATCAGGCTGTTTGCGCCCCTTATCGCGGGGATGCGGGAGGACTATGGCGTCACGGAGTACACAGCGTGCAAAGAAGAAGATACAGGAGAAGGTGTCGCGGTGCGAAAAGAGGCGCGGTGGGATGTTGAGCACGAAACGTTTGGACGGAGGACGTAAGAAGCGACGGAGGACAAAGGAGGGCTGAAAGCCGAAGAGGCGGAGGAAACGGAACGGGAAACGTCGAAGGAACGGGGCGAAGAGATCTGAGCGACGAGGTGGACGAAGTGGAGCGTGATAATGATAGGTGCGAGACGCAAGATTGCCGGCTGCATTGTCGAGGCCACGCGAGAGTTCTCGGGTCAGCACGGTTTCCGGCTTCTTATTCTCCGCGAGCGATCGGACTATCAAGCACGCTGGGCGGAGTATCGCGAGAGTGGAAATTGTCTCGCGGAAAGAAGACGCGCGCACATTCGGAGAAATTCTTCGGGGGAGACGAATGCGTATGCAGCGGGCATCTGACACGGATCCGGAATACGTGGTCCAGATCCGTTATTTACGAAGCCGGAGAAGAACAGACGGGTAATTTTTATGTTTTCCAAAAATGAGGGTGCGATCGGCGCTGGCGATTTCAATAGTCAAAAAACTTGTTTCCTGATCTCTGCGATTCGTGGCAAGTGCGTTGATGCAGCGGAGAACGTTTGCCGATTAGAACATGTCCGCGTATGCGGGTGTGCGCTTGATACGAGCGGCAGTCGAGCGCGGTCGAAGGGAAGATAAGCTAATTGTTGTAGCGCACTCGCGAGGAAGGAAACGAACTACGATTGCGTAATAGGTGAGCGACGAGGAATTGCAAAAACGGGGCCGGGTAAGCGGTTGGAGAAATCACAAGTTTTGTAGCAAGCATCGTGCGGCGGTTCCGTTGTAATTATGTAGTAACGCGCATGCGGAATCGAAATGTACGCTTGTTTCCAGAGCGATCGAGAGCATGAGAGGCGGAGTGGCGAAACTGTGAACCGCGATGATTCGCGACTCATATTTCCCGGACGTAATCGTAATCGTGCACGGATGAAGTACGCACGATAAGAGAGCGTCATTACGAGTTGAACAATCGCAAATTGCATAGGAACCTACCCGACGATAGGCGGACTCGCTGCTTAGAAATCGAACACATCCTCGACTCGCACGATAATATTCATCACGACTTCGTTCTTTCTTTTTTTTTTCAACAATCATCACGTCGCGCATCGTTTGTCCTGTCCTACCCCATTTCCTGCGCAGTAAAAAAGTATTCTGTCAAATTTCACACAAAAATTTGTATCGACGACTTTTTTCTACGCAAAATTAGTGTTATTTCAACACGTTACGTGTGCAGTGAGACAGAAAGACAGCTCTGTGCTGAAAGTAAAGCGAATGAATGTTAAAATTCTCCACAATCGGTTCGACGAATTCTACAGACTAAAGTGTTATTTGTAACATGTAAGAAATGTCAATTCTAAGATTTTCTGTGTGTTACACCGACCTCGAAAAAATGGCGGCCGACGTTGAGAGCAAAGTTTAAGGTGTGCCCAATATGTCGAAACAATTGTCATCACAGGGACTGCCACAAAAGTGAATGAGATCGAAGCTAGAATAATTGTTGCTCGAGTCAAATCAAACGGTCGAAGAGTTATCAAATGCACGAATTTCGAGCATATAGTTTTTTTGTTAAAAAAAATAAATCAGACGTGCAGATCGGAGTGGAGTTCAGCTTCGAGATACAATTTGAATTTTCCACGTTCGAGCGAATTTGAACGAGAACGAGGATCCGATTTTGTGGTTAAAATTCATAAAAATGAGATCGAAAGTTGTGTCTATTATTCTCCATATCAGTGGATTTTTCTTTCGATTTATAATCATTTGTTCGTCGTTGGAAAACTCAGACTCCTGATTCGAGTCCTCCGGAGAACGTCCCGAGAGCGGAGAGGGGCCACGTAATCGAGACGTTGATGCGAATTTCATGGAGAAACGCGAGTCCAGATGGAATTCAGAATGATAATCGAACAGCGAGAAATGGAGTTGATTAGAAACAGCAGTAAAAAAAGTTCAAAAGTTCGAAAGGAGGGAGATAATTGACCGAATCGAATGTTTTTTTTTCACCCTTGAATTTATCTGCGAAGGCTTTATTTGTGGAAGATGAAGAGGAAGAGAAACGAGGACGGGGGTGGGAAAAAACGAGGTGAGAAACGAAACATGCGAGGCGGAGGATCATTTTCGGAAGGCTGCGAGTTGCGAGTAAGAAATGAGGCGAGAGGAAACTCATATTTCGGGGAACGAGACGTACAGGATCATTCATAGGATACGCTTGATATATGGTCCATTGTCGCGGAGAGGAGAGGAGAGGAGAGGAGAGGAGTCGCCGCGCGGCTTGGGTTTTCGAATGCGAAGGAGAAAGAAGGGAAGAAGGAGAGAAGGAGGTTCGGATTCGGGGTCGCGTTGGTGTAAGCGTAGTCTCGTAGGCGAGGCTGCAAGGGATGCTTTTTCTAATTTCGTTCGGAAGATAAATTTCTCGCGAGGCGCGGCGGAAACAAGAACCAATTCCATCTCTCGCGTCGTGCCCGTTTCGTTCCTTCCGTGTGCTGGATTCGCGTGTCGACGAGCGCGCGCGGTGGCATTCCTTTAATACGAAGCATACGTGACGTATCGCGTTCCGGAGGCGAGCGAATAATAATTGAAACTCGCGACTATTTCTCGCGCCTCCAAAGACGAGCCACAATTTTCGCATCTGTCGAACGCTTTCCGCGCGCGTCGACTTGTTACTGTCGCTGAAAGCTCGCGCGCTTTTTCCCGCCGCGCTACGTACGCGTCGACAAACGATCGCGTTACGTGATCCGCGCGCGACGCCGAGAAACGAATAGATATACAAAATTATGCTTCACCTTGACAAATTTGCTCCAACGAGTATTTTAACTTTTCCCGGCAACTCCCGCGTATTTTTGCGAGGTAGCGAGTCGCGGCGAAAATTGCGCAGAAATTTCTTCCCAGCGATAATTGTCAGGTGCTGTCAAATTGGTTGGAAATGTAGTTTTTTGTACGCCATGACATCCTGATCAGGAGTCCTGGTGATGAGGCGTTATTCAACTTTGGTAACTTCACAAGAGCATTAAAGCCCACGTTTCATCACATCCTTGGAACATGATCTCAAGGTCAAACTAAAAAAAGTAAGTAAGTAATGAAATTCTCTTACCAGATACATAGGTTGTTATTTATTTAGTGTGGTTGCCTTGACTACTATAAAACCAATACAACTGATGCTTTAATGTCATCTAGATGACGTCACGCAGTAAAAATTTTGAGTCAATTTTAACACAAGATTAGTGCTATTTCAACACATTTGGTGTGCAGTGATATAATAACTCAGCACAATGTTGAGAGTAACACAGGCGAATGTTAAAATTCTCGGTAACTACCCTTTTCACACACATATTAGGTAAATCTAACGTATGTTTTGTGTTGATTTGAGACCTATCGTTTCATATCTCGAAAACCTGCGGTCCTCGGGCGTCGTGTTCGCGAGGACTCCCGTCCCGGATGTCACGTCGTCCAAAATACTGCATTTTCAATTGAACTTGATCGTACCCTTTTTCCACCCGGTTTGGGCGGAGTCCCTGGATGAGAAATTTTCTCCCCAGGTTTATTGGGGAAAGAGTGGAAAAATCGTTCGATGATGAAGCGTCCGCGGGGATTTTCCTGAATTAATGAGAACGAGAGAAGATATGAAAATGAGTTGGGTGTAGCCTGGCAGTTCTTGGTGTTCGTTTTAAGGAAAATTGGAAAAAGAGACTCGAACGTTTTCTAGGTTTCGCGGGGCGGGCAGGAGGCGACCGCGCCTTCGGGGGAAACGATAAAATTGCAAATTGGTGTATTAAGAGATACGCGGTCGGGTTATTACCGAGAACGTTGACGGACTCTTATCGCCTGTATACTCGTTGAAAGTCGTGACTGAAATACATTTGGCGAGATTTGGGTTAATTCTGACCCGAAGAGCGTAAATTGAATTACGTTTTATTACACTTCCGTTACTCCGGAGGTCAAATTTGCGCCGTGGCCGCCGTTTATGCCAGCACATCTCCTCCTCGAAACGAATCAGCGGACAAATTGAAAATTGTGATCGGAAAATCCGAAAAACAGTTGAAAAAACGAAGAAGAAGGTTGAATTAACCAAAACGTGAATCACGTATTAAATTAAATTACGGACGACGAAACTGAAATAATTTCAATTTTAATGATAAAAAAATTCTTTTTCCCGTTTTTATTAAATTGGAGATTTGAAAAAAAAATATTTAAAAAAACCTTAGAGTTGAGGAGGTGAGTATTATTTTTTACAGTTGTTTTTCGGCGAATTGGAACGTTTGGGAGGAAGATGTGGAATTGGAATGGAGAATCGACGACAGATTAGAATTTTGGACCGCGAATAAATTAAACTGAACGAACAGAAACGGGATAATTTCGTCGAATGTATTAGCAACAAAGGCAGATTTCACGTTTCGTTACGCGATTCGAATTTCCCTCGTACGCTTTTAATGGGAGGTAAAGATTTTACGATCCGTATCATAAATAAACCTGTGACACGTTCGAAATTGGCTGGTTTAATCAAACCGAGGCGACGCACGGATAAGAAATATTGATAATTTAGCGGCGGTTGACGGGATTCGCGGTCGACGTGGCGCGGGCGGAGGCGAACAGACACGGAGATCGCATCGGGATGTAATGATACCGTACGAGAAACGGGGAAACGAGACAATTCGATTAATATCGCCGTTTGTTCGAGCCAACTGGATTTTCACGCGACAGTTTTTCCAGCGAAATGGAAATCCCTTAGTTTTTCTACGGACTCGTAGAATTTTTGAAAAAAATCTCACCGCACGTTTCCAAGATTTTCTAATCTGAAAGTGCAAAAAACGGGGTTTTCGCTATATTTGTGACTATTTCTCGACGCGAACGAATTTATTTCTGAAAACCGATCCGAGCACTCAAAACTACTGCCCTTACGCTTCAAAACCCTTTTTGAATTTTCGTGATATCTTCATTTTTCGCGGAGATATCGCGCAACGAAGTTCGAATACCTGCTCGTTACACTATACGAGGCTCTCTTCCTCAACCCAGCCACCCATTTTTTCCGATGTCTCTGAAAATTCTGAAGAAAAATGTATACTCTTCTACGTGTTAAATGGACTCTCTGTGATTTTTGTTGGGTTATAGGTTATTTGTGCAACAGACACTGGGGTGCAGCACACCCCAGCATATTTCTTAGTTAGATTTGTGTACTCATATTTTTGAATGGTATCCAGAGAAGCTATGAAAAAAATGGCAGGTCAAAATTCACAACCGTTGAGTTTTTCTAACAGTGTTGTGGCTGGGGTGCGAGAAACCCAAGGGGTTAAGATATGACAAACATTAAAAAAGGGTTTTTAAGGGTAAAAGTAGTAGTTCTCAACGTTTCGATCGGTTTTCACAAAAAAAAGTAATATTTTTTGTAGAATTCTTCCGTTCGCCGAAAATCGGGAAAAGATGACGAAAGTCTCGTGTATCCGAACGAAAGTGGGAATAAGCGGAAGGAGCCAGCAGGATTGGGGATTCGGCCGACGAACTCTAGGTACAGTGGCTAATCGTCGCGAGATGTCATCGGCAACGAAGGGACGTAATCCGGGGTCCGTTTGGATCTGGATGACGACATCAAGGGCAGAAATTGCCATAGCAACGCGACAGTTGAATGACCGCAGCTTCCTTTCACGTTTACGAGGGAAATCCCCGAATTTCGTAGCCAACGTCTTTCGAGCTGACCACGCGGCGCAATTTCCTCGCGAGTGGCGTGTAAGGGCGTCAAAATTACGAGTCGATCGAAAAGCTCGGCCTATGAGGAGCGAACGACGTTTCACTTCACATTTTTAAAAGTGAAATCACAGATTTCATTTTTTTAAATAATTATTCTATTAGAGGAAGAATAAAATGACACGCCTGTGGAAACATATGCAAATACAGCGTATTTTTGGGGGGGAAAATACGTCCGCGGTCGAGCAGCTCGCGAATTCTGTTTGACTTAGTTAGTTAGATTAGAGAGAGCTGAGTATATTCTACTTGTCGCGGGGATATCAAAGACAGCTGAATAAATTAACCGCCGCAGGTTTAACATGAAAGTGATGCTGAAATTTATAAAATATTAAAAAATAACACGATCATTTTAGTATTATTCTCGCATTAAATATTCTAGAAACGGTAGATGGTCGCAGAAGTGACAAACTATAATTGTGAAGTGCTAGTGGTAGCAGATGCCTTAAAACGTCGTCTACTGTTCGATTCGTCCAATTTGAAAAACGAGCGCCCGTTTTTGACCAATGGTAACAAGAGGTTTGCTTTTTTCAATAGCTTTCTTCGCCCAACGGAAACACGAGCTTTATCATTCTCGAGGAAATTGGGAAACCCGGAGAAAAAATGGAAAAAAAGTGTAACCATGATCGTGAGTAAAAAAGTGAGCAAGGTGGCTCAGACCTGCGTTGCTCGTTGCTCAAATTTGAGACGGAATACTCCAAATGATTCTCGCCGTCGCGCGAAAAGAAGGAAACCAGCCGCGGCTTTCATTGATGGCATCACAACGCACCGACCGATAATCCTGCAGCTGGGTTGAAGAAATTTTCATCGACCTCCAGAGTGAGGAAACTACTAAATTCTTCTTCCAGGCGCGTCTATTGCGCTCTCGTTCTTCGTGGGCCGAATCGATGGAAGAGTTGGCAGCAACCACAATACCCGCGCGGACGTTCCTCTCCGTTGCTGTCATCCAACGAAGACTGGCGATCGAGCCGGAGGGAAGAATTTGCGAAAAGAACGTCACTTCCGCGATTGTTTCTTATTTTCACGTTGCTGCGGCATCGCGAATCGATTTCCGGTTCCCGTAGCTTTCGTCCTCCCGTGGAAAACTCGAGCAGGTCGCGCGCGTTTTCGTTCGCTTTTTGGGACGAGTTCGAGGCGATTCGATGGGGAGAATGGAGAGGGGCGGAGAAACCCCGTCGGGTCTTCTTGGTGTCAGTTATTTAGAGGAGCGACGCGAAAGA
The DNA here is from genome assembly GCA_963969455.1 of Arge pagana. Taxonomy (NCBI): domain Eukaryota; kingdom Metazoa; phylum Arthropoda; class Insecta; order Hymenoptera; family Argidae; genus Arge; species Arge pagana. The sequence goes on from OZ018309.1 coordinate 2,094,828, forward strand.
ACGAGAATTTAGCCCTCTTTTATTCACGCCCTTTCGAGGCTCGCCGAACGACCGGCGCGATAGGCACGTGATAACCGGATGGAGCGAGAATTCATGAAATATGGACGAGTTCGGGTCACGTGATTAAATCGTTACGCGGCGAAGTGGCGTTTCCTCGTTGCGGTGACGTTGCAACAACGATTCGTACGTGCGGAAACCGGCGGAAAAGCATCGTAGAGCGTCGAAATACCCCGGTAAATCACGCTAAGCCTTGTTTATGTTTCGAGGAGTTACCAAGGTATTACTCGACTCGTCGTAATTCACGAATTCCACGTTCGAGTCACTTGAATTTTTAATACAAATAATTACGCCTCCTAATTAACGACGTCGACTGTGCGAACCCGATCCTCCGAAAAAATTCGTTCCTCGCTTCCAATTGGGTAATCGATTCTCTCTCCAAAAAAAGAGTGCTCTTTCCTTGCGAATGTACATATAGCGACGGCTGTATTTCCAGGACGCATGGAAGATACACGCCAATTTTTAGAGGAGTTTGGACGAGCAAAGATTGCGAATTCTTCAACTTCCGTTTTTTTTTATCCATTTTTTTCAGCAAATTAGCCCCAGGACCCTACTTGGGGTTCGCCGAACCCCACTAGATTTTAACTGCCCTAGCAGCCGACAGTTGAACTGTACTGGAAAAAAAATATAGCTGCAGTAACCAATTTCTGGTTAGTCTCCGCCTGCTAGATGGTCGTGCTCCGTATCCTAGTAGTATCGTGAGTCGAACCATCTTGAAACTATCTATCAGCTGGTGCTGGTGCTACACACGCAATAGATAGGGATGGCAACTACCCCGGGATTTTAGGTCGAGTCGCACCACCGAATATCTTGACGTACTTTTCAAGGTCCCACTGACTCAATTTTTCTTTCACCCGCTCGTCCTTGCTTTCGGTAAAAAACTCGACAGTTATGTTCTCAATTTTTGTAACTGCTGAGAATAAATATTAGACTTTTTCCGAATGATGTATTCGATTGTTTAGAACTCGAGGGTTCGTGTAAAACAAGAAAGACTCTCCATCGCAAATAACGAGTTAACAGGATCGATTCAAAGTGCTGGGGTGCGCGTAACCCCGGTGTAGGATACTTGCCTACCAGCCTAAGGATATCGGAAACAGGCGAATAGTATTAATTCTTCTCGGATTGGGCGACCATCGCCTCGCGAGTTTCGAGACCTGTTTAATCGTAGGATTCTCAATGGTAATTTCCGAAGGAAAAAAAATGTACGAACGGCGTGGGAGACACGAGAGGTGAAAAGTTGCGCGTTTCTCGTTGATATTCCTGGCGAAGTTTCGGAAAGGGTGATCGGAGGGTGGCCAGCAGCTGTCTGCAACGCGTAATAAATTACATATCTCGAAAGATTTAATTAAAAATCTTAAAGGACGCGCCACGCTCTGAGTTTCATCGCGCCAGATTCCCGTCGTTTTTCTTTCCATCTCTCGCTCTCTCTCTCCCTTTCCCTGCCATCGTACGATAATTTCTAAGGGAGTCTAATTGCATTCGAGTCCACCGATTCGTCCTTTTTCCAGAACGGCGGCGTTCGCGACGAGCCTTCGTCAACTATTTCCGAACGATCTTATCAAAGATGGGACGAAAGTTGGCCGCGACTCGGAGAGGATGTTGATAATAGTCCATCCGAAAGCCAGAAGTAGTTAAGCTTCTGTTGCAGCGAAATGAACGAACAGCGACGCCGCTTCATACCATTATCGGAATATCTTTTTCTCCTCCGCTCGCTTATCTCCTTCTCTTTTTTCCACCCCGTTCCCGCGACCCATTCACCTAGGAACAATCAACTTTCCCGGTCGCGAATCGAATATTCTTGCTGCTTTTTCGACCCTGACGCGACATCAGCGCTTTTCTCACCTCCCTACGATTTTGCTCCTCAACCAGTCGATCGGCTCACCTGAAACAAGAATAAAAATGTCGTCGATTAACCTCTCGTTCATCCATATTTCCATTAATTTTGCTATCGTGTTCGACGAAAATAAATTGTACTGCCAAAAAAAAAAAAACTTATTTCAAGTATGCATTTTTCCCCACTTTTCTGACTACCCCTAACCCTTTAAGGAGCTGTATCAGTGCAACACTGTCGAAAAACCGTTTTTTACTGAAACTGAAAGCGCAATTATCCGCTCGACTTGTAATTCGAATTTTCCCCTTTTCAGTTTCAGCTACTCGATCGACGGAATTGTTTTTGGCGCCTCCGCAGCGGCTTGAATCTAAATATTTTTCTATGAAATAATCATGTAATACAGGTGGAATATATCCAAATACACTCTCAATTTTCCAAAACATTCCACTGAGTACTTTTTCTCCAAAAAAATTCCCGAAAATCATTCAAATATTCGGCGTTCACGGTGGTACAACCCCTCAACGATGTTCCCGTGGTCCATCGCGTAAATAGCTTCCAAAATTCGGCGTAAAACTATCGATGAGGCGAACCACCCGGTAATTTATTTTTTCCTCGACCCAAACAATTCTCTCAGAGAACTTTCTCTTCACTTTTATGCCTATTTTATGGAAGAAAAAAAGAAGAAAAAAATAGATTTCGTTTCGTCGGCGAGTGAAATGAAAGGTGAGGGTAAATGTATGAACGAATAGCACGTACATCCGCCAAATCATATTCCAGACGGGTTCTACTTCGAGAACCCTCGTCAAAGCGATGCGAAGTGTTCGCGTTCGAGCGACGCGACGGACGAATCATCGAAGCTTCATAGATATGTATATATATATATATATATATATATATATATAGAGAGAGAGAGAGAGAGAGAGAGAGAGAGAGAGAGAGTGGAGATTAAATTTCTGCTCGGGTTGTTCGTTTGGGTTTGGTAACATTTCGCGGATCGCGAGGCGCAAGGGTGAATAGTAGCCTCGAAAGAAACGGCCAATTAAAACATCTGGAATCGTTAAGAAAGTGCTGAACTTGGAAAAGTTTCATCGAAGGATCGAGCCGTCGCCTCCTCCTCGCACTCTCGACGTTCATTTCCGCGGCTCGATTTCCCTGGGAAAGTCGTGAGTCTCGCGTTCAACTCTTTCCCTCGCCTCGTGCTCTCATCTTTCTCGAATTCCGCCCTCGCCTCCGCGTTCATTTGTTTCAGGCTATTTCGCTCTTTGTTCCATATCCACCCGCCCTCCCGCCCTATTCTCCTCCCGGCGATAAGCGTATTCGAGCTTTTAATTTGGAGACGTCATTTTGTGCTGCAGCGCAGCTTCAAATTTTACGATCCATCGATCACGCTCTCCTCCGTCTTTTATTACCGCTCGCCAAGAATTCGCACTGCTCGTCCTACCTCATTTACGAACGCGACGAGAATAATACCCGTATCACTACAGTGGATGGTTCCCAATTGATTCGATCTACAGTCGACATCCGACTATTTTATTCAATTTCATTGAACAAATCAATTAACAATGAGAAGACATTTTTTGAAAAAATTACATCCACAGTTTTTTTTTTTTTTTTTTTTTTTTTAATTTCTATACGTAATTTATATTTCAACTCCGTTTTTTATAAAAACTCCCAAACTCCGAGTGGTACCGCTTCTACTATTTTGTAATTTACCGAAAAAGTAACACCCGTCGAAGTGAAATCGCGATTCGTGGGAGCGATTGCCCTTTTACAAAAAAAAGTCGAGAGTTCGAACTACGGAGAAATTGTCGAGGAGCTTTTTTGTGAAAAGACTAGACAAGTGAGAAATAGACGTGAATTTGGATTCTTGTCGAAATCACGAGTTCGATTCGAGACAGTACGTTTCGTTCTTTATCAATTTGCAGATTCCTCGCCAGCGATTCGTTCTTTCGCGAGCGGTGGAATGGAATTCGGAATTGATAGGGGCTGCCGCGTGCATGGTCGGACGGATGAGTATCGACGGATCTCGATGAAAGGGCTGGGAAAGACTTCGGTTGGTTACCCAGTCGGAGCTAAGTACGGCGCGGCGTTCCCTCGGGTCGCGGCGAATGTTTCGAGGTTCTGGAAGAGAATGGAGGCTCGTAAGGAGGTTTTATCCGTGTTATTTCGACCCGAAGAAGAGCAGCCTCTCCGATCAGGGCTGACAGTGAAATTCCGCCGGTTTCCGGACGAAGTCGATGCGCGACGAGACAAGCAATCGGATCGCGTGAATTTTTCAAAACATCTCGACTCCAAATTTCCACCCTCCTCGCGCCAACGAATGGAGGATCTCTCCGGAAAATTTTGTGGAACTCTCCAGCCGTTTCTCCGCGCTGGAGCATCGTTCGTCGAGGAGCTTGCAAAAAAGCAGTGGCATCCGATAACGTTTGACTGCTCTGGTCTCATCGGATGCTCCTCGTGCTCGTCAATGTTCGCTGTTCCGACGAAATTGAGAAAGAAAAAACAGCGACGCGTAGTATTCTACCGATGTTTTATACAGTCGACGACCAAATATAATTTTGTGGACCGCAAAAAGTAAGTTGGTTTTAGTTTTTTTTTATTTTTTTGCGCGAGGGGCGAACTATAATTTTTGTCAACCGAATTTCGCCGCGATTTCCGCGATCGATCGGCCAACGTACGCGGAAGTCCGTGAGCCACGCGCGAGTCGACCCGGTCGTTAGCAGCTTATCGCGTTTGGTCTGGCATAGAGATTCTCCCTCGGGCTACACGTCTGGGCTAAATTCGCACGCGTATCCTAGTAAAATATCGCGGGAAACGCGCGAGGCTTTTAGGTCTGGGCCGCGCAAACACGACGCCGCCGCGGATAGACGTCGTCGTCGGTATATTTAATACGGAATGACTTCGACCTTAAAAACCCTTCCCGAAGCTGAGAGAGCCTACAATCGTTACGGAGAGCACATTCGGGAAGGAAAACCGCGCGCTCGCTGCGGTGTACATATAAATTCGATAAATTATCGTCCTCGCGTTTTCGGGGAAATAGACTCGCCTCGCAGCTCTCGTTTCACGCGCGTAAGCGAGAAGTTTTGTCTACGATGGCGAAATAATAAAACGTTGGGGTGGTTCGACGGCGCGAAACGAGCACGTTACGCGTACGCGTATGGGTTGGTCCACGTTTCAGGAAAAAAAACTCGCTACACTGCACCGCACAAAAATTTACACTGCAGTGTAAAAATTGGGAGTGTAAAAAATGCACAAAAATTTACACTGCTGTGTAAAAAATTGGGAGTGTAAAAAAATGCACAAAAATTTACACTGCGGTGTAAAAAATTGGGAGTGTAAAAAAATGCACAAAAATTTACACTGCGGTGTAAAAAATTGGGAGTGTAAAAAAATGAATAAAAATTTACAGTGTAGTGTAAAAAATACATAAAAATTTACACTGTAGTGTAAAAATTTGGGAGTGTAAAAATGCATAAATATTTACACTGTAGTGTAAGAAATTGGGAGTGTGAGAAAATGTAAAAAAATTCACACTGCAGTGTAAAAAATTGCGAGTGTAAAAAAATGTAATGTGATGTAAAAAAATGCAAAAAAATTACACTGCAGTATAAAAAAATTGGGAGTGTAAAAAATGAGTGAAAACCTCACGGAAATTTTTGAAGCAGACGCGAAGGTCGATCGACGGACGAGAGGACTAGGCGAGGGGAGACGAGGAATCGAGGAGAATCGGCGACATCGATCAACGGGAATCGAATTTGTGGCGGAAGAGGTCGAAAAATTCGGAGAGCGGCAGGTTTTCGGGGATTTTGCAACGCGGTGATCCATAAAATAAACATATCTGCGGAGAAATACGGTTCGCTGACGTCCAATCGTTGCTCGTTGTTGGAAGAGCAGTCGTTTTCACGTTTCACTGGACATTTGCGACAAACTCACGACGAGAGAGAGAGAGACTACGAACGGATATCCGGTGGCGGAGTCTTCTTCGCGAATGCCGCGACCAATTTTCCCGATGAAACCAGAAACGTGGAAGAATCGAGTAGCAACATCGAAAATTGTCCTCGTTCTCTCGCCGACATCAATCCGTATTAACAAAACCTTCCGCGATCGTCGTCGCAATTTTGTCGTCGCGCGTTTTCTTCCAAATTAATTCCGCCTCTTTTGCAAACTTGCCTCGAAAAGCAGTCGTCGTCGTTGCCGGACCATTTTTACATTTTTTACCAATAATATTTTTTCGAAAATACGAAAATATACGAGAAGAATTTTTTACGACTCGTTTTTCAAAGCTGAGCTGGAAAAAAATCGTTTTCCGACGTGCTTCGGCTCGTTCGCTCACTCGTATCCGAATTCCACGCGCTTCATATCCAGTCTTCTCATATCTCGCGCGCCAGACTCGCGATAAATTTTAATTGGAGGAAATGAGAAAATACCTGGGGAAAATGTCGTACGAGTGTATTGAAAAAACGCTCGTGAATTTCGACGAGGATTGTTCAAAAATGTCGCAGGCGTAGATCATTCGGGTCGAGTGCGCGCACTCGGGCATCCAAACTGGTGCCAAAACGAAACAATTGGGAGTAAAGAAAAATAAAGTATTTATTCACCCGATAACCCACCTAATAAATAGCGTACGACGTTATTAGTTGAAATATCACCCGTACGACAGCGTAAAAAACGGTCGATGTTTTACAGAGACACAAAACGGCGCGAACCGCATTTGCAAAAAAAAAACTTAAACAAAAATCGCGACAAAGATCCATCGCGACGACTTCCGTGAAATGTCGCCAAATTGTCTTCGCCCGAAAACCTCCTCGCACACTTCACGCGAGAAGAGAGAAACGACTTGGCCGCACGTGAAAAAATCGAGCGGGAAGAACAGCAAAATCGTATCCCTCGACCCGCTACTCGAAAATGTCGAGGAAAAAGCTCCATCAAGGCGAAATTGAAAGTCAAAGGATCGCAAATTGGCAAAGACTCGAGAATCCGCCGGAGTTAGCGAAAAAGACGGGGGTAGGAAAAAAAAGAGTGAGATTGAATTTTCATCCCTTCGAATTCCTCTCATCTTTCGAGTTTGCCATAATAATCGAGTGATTCGCCGTCGCAACGTCTTCATTTTCGTGACCTTCGTTTATTTCTCGAGAGCCCTCGCGCTTATTATTATTATTCATGGCTTTTATTTCACCGGGGACCTGCGAAGAGATGAGAATCGGAAAGACTCGGGCGGCGGGCGGAGAGACGCGATTAAGTTCCTCGAAGTTGATTAAAACTGCGAGATGCCGCGGCCGACGTAACAGTTGCGTAAAACTTGCCTGCGGTACGAGGTATCTGGCATTTCTTACGTAACAGTTCGCTGGATGCGGAACCAGCGTAACAACCTCTATTCAATTGGCGAGCATCTGTTTTCCGGGCGGAAAGAAAAATAAAGGAAATTGGAACGGAGTAATTTAAACTGGTCGGCTCAATCTCGCCGTTATCGTCGCGCGATAGACAATTTTATTGCCGAGCGGATAAAATAAGGAGCGAGAAGAATCGAAGGGAGGCGCGATGTTCTCGTAAAATGACCGGAGCCTACGACCAATCCTTGTCGACGCGAGCATCTCCGTCCTCGTTCGTCGTTCGATGGTCGTTGAGGAGGAGGAACGAGAAGAAGAAGAAGAAGAGGAGAGTGGAAAAATTTGTTGCGTTAGTAACATAGATTTTGTGCAACACAGACGGTTAGGTTGGGTCGTTGGAGTAGCACAGCTCCCCTTTACGCTGGAGAGACAGGGATAGCTGCGCTAACCATTTTCTGGTTAGTCTCCGCATGCTAGATGGTTGTGCTCCGCGAATGAAAATGGCAAGGCGAATGACCTCGGCTAATAATTATCCGGTTTGACGTTTTTGCGAACTTCATTTTTTTCCGACATTTCCTTTCGAGACTCTAGGATTTCGTTTCTCGTTAGCGTATCCCGGGTTAGGGGAAGAGACTGCGGTAGTTCGAGGGCGTCTTTTTCGGCTGTTGCCTCCGTCGAAGAGAAAGAAGTAGCGGATTGTAACATAAGCACGATATTTCACCTGAGGATAAATTTTCTGCACGTTTTATCGCACGTACATCGAATTTCGAGGTACACGAGTTGGGTTGAACGCGAAATCAACTTACTCGGTAGCGCGTAATCGTCTTCGCGAAAGCGAAGCGAGAACACTTCCATTCCTGAATTCGCTTCTTCAATTTTTATTCGTCAACAATTAGCAGTTAACCATTCGCGATCTACTCGCCGCTGAACGCGTGTTAATTTTCCCCACATTCCAAGGCCATACTTTGCCACCGCGTGGCGCATGCCCATTCCACGGATCCCATACTTCGCCATTTTTTACGCCACAAATTGGGCCAGTTAGCGGTTTTTCTGGCCAGTAACCCCACCGTAAACTGGCCAGTCGCCGTAAAAATTGGCCAGTTCTGGCCATAAACCGGTGACATTTTCTCGCAGGTCCGTGCTGTAGCATAACGCAAAAACGTCGCATCGCTCGTACCGATTTTTCCACCGGGTTTCACCGAATACGCGCAGGGCGTAGAAGGTTCGCGTCTCGAGTAGCCTCCGATCGGGAAATTTATCGTTTTCCTTTGGTAAATACTCGCGTTCGTGGGCGTTTACACGCACGTCCGCGCGGACGCGAGGGAATAAATAGAATCGAACAACAGAGCCGCGCAACCCTTCGCTGGCGGAGCTTTTGATTGCCTGACAAACAGTCGAAGAGTCGTAAATACGGGACAGGAAGGGTCAGCTCGACCGAAAGTCGCGATTCGATTGTTTCGTCAAATTCTCACCCTTCCGATCATCCGGCAATCGGCGGGGGATGAGAAAACTTGACGTTGACAGCCCGATAGCCGATTTCCTCCGGCGCAAGCGCGAGAACAGGGGTAGAGAATATGCAAAGCACGTTAACGCAGACCCCTGCCAACAGCCTTTCGCCTTCCGAATCGTTTTTTTCTCATTCCTTCAATTCGTCCCAACACAAAATACATCCAACGGACCAATATATCGCGAGCAACTCCTACAGAGGTAATACCGATTTACTTCTGCGAAGGGTTGGGTAACAAAACCAGACGAGAAAAATGATAACAGTCGGATACTCATAACTAACACTCGTAACCCTATTGCTGAGACATTGCCCACATTTTTAAATTACAATAACTGTGCACAAATTCAGTTTTCGACACTAATTTATTTTTGTACTTACTGACATCGTCCTAATTTTTTTCTTAGTTCGTGGAAGATTTTGGCTGCGAGCACGTAGCTGTTGCTGATTTGTTTTTTCATTTTTGGAAAGATAATACTTTTCTGCCTTGTGTCATAGATGTATCTCAGCTCGTCTTAGCGGTAGATAATAGATTCAAAGGCGGAAATTTGTTCTATTGTTAGCTAATGATCGTATGTTAAGAGCGTGCTTCTACTTATTTTGGTTTGGATCCTTTGCAGTATGGCTCAATTATTTTTGTAGGCACCTTCCCAAACGATTGTTCCGGAGATTGCTATACTATGGAATAACACGTGGTACAACATTTTTGACCGCATAAACCTCGCAAACTTGGCAAAGACGTTGAATACATATTCAGTCTTATTTGGTAGGCGTTCTATGTGTCTATCCCATTTCTCGTTGAAATCAAACAGTAGTCCCAAATACTCGCGGTATTCCACTCTTTCCAATTCTGTGTTGTCTACTTTTGCAACTATTCAATGACAATTTTTACTGTCGTATAAATCTTCGCGGAGTGTTTTTTTTTTTTTTTTGTATTTTCAAGGTCAACCTGCGATCCAAGTAGAAAAAATGTAGTCGTATGACTTCAAGTACACGGATTTGATCTTTGTGTTGCGGAATAACGCGACACGTTTTCCCTTCGATTCCTTCATTTTTCCGTGTCCGGGGAATTGGCGAGGCTGATAATTTTGAAGTTAAAAGAGCCTCGGAAATTCGAGGGATAATCTGATCGCGCGGGGTCAAAGTTTTCGGTTCTGAATTTTTGCGACGAGCAAATCTTACCGCGCGATAATGCGATTTATCAATGGAATAAGCTTTTCATCGGGGGATTTGGCGCCGAGGATATCGCGGATTTTTTTCGCCCGCGTTGCCGCCGTTCGAGAGAGGGGCGCAGGTTCGTTTTTGTGCTCGCGTTCGAGGGAAGCCTGGAGAATATCTGATTAAAAGAGACGCGGGTCTCGCTCTGTCCTTGGATTATGATGCCGAAGTCGCGCGGCTTCCGCGGAGCGCGAGGGAAAGAAGACGAAAGGAATGACAAACTTTCCTCGCGCTCGCCGTTCCATTCGAAACGGTCGAGTTCCCTGCGCGAAGCGACATCATTTTTTCGCGTGTCTTCATTTTTCTCCCTTTGGTATTTGCTCGTCGGAATTTTTCGGCGTCGCTCGTGCGCGGAAATGAAAGTTATAGAAATGGAATTTCGACCTTTATTGACATCGTACAAAAGAACGATCGGCGAATCGTTCCCTTATTTTTCCTTCCTCGTCCTCCTCTCGGCTGCCTCTCCTGCTCGCTCGACTCGTTCGTCTTCGTCTTCGTCGATGCCGGAAATACCGCGACACCCTGTAGCGAGGGGAAACTCCACGGTATTTTTTGTCCCCCGAATCACTCCTCCGGCTCGCGAGGGGTGATCGATATATAAACCGTGCGGATGGGGAGTCGGGCCACGCTCGGTCTGAACCCTCGGCGAAAGGGAACCGACACGCCGATGAGCCTAAGTCGGCTGATCATTCGAATGCCGGGGCGTAGTCGAGCTCGGACGTTTAATCGGGAATTAGCAATCAGCCTCGCGCGACCGAAAATGACGAGACGATACGAAACAAGATCGATAGATTTTATGGACAGTGAAAAAAAAGTGCCTCGCGTTTAACACAAAATTAGCATTATTTCAGCACACTTCGCGTGTAGTGCCAAAGTAACGCAAACCAATGTTGGTGTAACACTTGAAAAGTGTTAATTTAGTGTCAAATAGCGTAGTGAGCCAACACGCTACGATGTTAAATATTCCGCCCAAAACTTTTTGCACTGTACGCAAGCACAGAAAAATGCTTACTCTGTGTAAGAAACAAAATCCGGAGGTTATATGCACAATAAAAGGATTTCCACCGAATTCAATACAAAAATTTGTGTTAACCACTTTTTTAAACACAAAATTAGTGTTATTTTAACACACTTCGTGTGTAGTGCGAAGGTAACACAATCCAATGTTAGAGTAACACTTGAAAAGTGTTACTTTAGTATCAAATAACATTTGTGTGTGTGTTGGAAAACAGACTTTGAGAACAACACTAACGATTGTGTTGAACCAACACACTAGGATGTTAAATATTCTACCAAAAACTTTTTACTCTGTACACAATGATGGATTTTTTTTTATTGTGCAGGAAACAAAATCGATAGATTATATACACGGTAAAAAATGTCCCTCAAATGCAACACAAAAATTTGTGTTAACCACTTTTTTGAACACAAAATTAGTGTCATTTTAACACACTTCGTGTGTAGTGCTAAGGTAGCACAATCCAATGTTAGAGTAACACTTGAAAAGTGTTAATTTGGTATCAAATAACATTGTGCTGATAAATGGACTGTGAAACAACACTAACGATTTCGTTGAACCAACATGATAAGATGTTGAATATTCTACTTAAAGATGTGTACACCTTGTAACCAAATTTTTCCCCCTTTCGACCAAAACTATCTATCAGAAATTGCAGTGCGCTCCTTTTTTCTGTTTCCGTGCGATTGCAACATTATGGTGTTTTCAAAAGTCGAGAGTGATATTCGGTTCGATCGAAGTCCAAAATGGTGTTGAAAAATGGACGTGGTAAAATTTTTGTCCGACTTTATTTCCGCGAATAAGCGATTCGATGGGAGAATTTTTCGACGTAGATTCGCATTTGTTTATTCAATGATATGAAATTCGCGTACAGCATACGTACATTTGCCACAGACATCGCGTATTCTAACTAGAAAAATGGGAATACCGTATCGCGGTGATTTACGACTGATTTTTTTGCCCGTCTCTTTCAGCGCGGAATACCGGAGTCGATATTTCCGAACGGTTTATAATTCGTGGGTGCTCGGCAATCGACGGCTTTTAATTAATTCCGCGCGTAATTTTTCGTTCCCTTTGTCCAGCTCGTTGGCCGGTATGAAAAGTGGAGAAATGGTTGACAACTTGAAAGAATAATAACGATAATAATAATAATAATAATAATAAATCGCGACGGCTGCCGTTTTATTTATCGCCGGTGAATAATAATCGAAACGATGGTAATAATTCACGTACGATTCGCCTGACGTTTCCGCAAATTTCCGCCTTTTTGTTATTCCAATTCGTTCGTATTTTCGTTGGAAATTTGCTCGTTCCAATTATTTTCCGCTCTCCTCTCACGTTCCACGAAATTTCCAAACTTCCCATCCATAGAAGAATTTCAATGCCCCCATGAGATTTTTCTTTCCCTTTTCTACTTCAAATCTCGTTGTACGATTTTCTGATTTTTTTCATCAGCATTCGGAATATTTGCATACGCGTGGTTCCGAAATTACCGTCCAAAAATAATGATAATCGGATGCATTTTTTTAAATTTGATATTCCGACATTGAAAATTCGCCGACGAAATTCCTAGTCAGCGATACTGAAGAAAAACAAAAAAAAATCACGACCACCGGTGTGAGAATATTTTTCGACGCCGTTCACGCAAATTAGCGCGAAGCAAGTAGTGAAACCTTGCCGTGGTCAGACACTCTCTCCGAGAGTCGTCTCCTCTAATCAACGTTTTCCGGAGCAATAATACCTCCGCGTCGTCATCGAAATTTCCAAGTATAGTCAGCAGCACACGTTCGGCGCAGTGTCGCGAAAATGTTAATCTAGTTAACGCGCTCGATGAGGACGCCGCCGTTTTTCGCGAGCCGAATACTGCATTAAAGATGACGCCACTGCTTCGACCGTATAAAGATTTCGGAAATTAATTTCACGTCGGATGTATCTGTTCAGAAGAGGCTCGGCGATACGGTAGTCGAGGCAATTGAATCTCGATTCCGATTCGTCGAAGCGATATTGTTTTAGCAAGAGGCAAACATTGCTTCTCATTTCCGCGGTATCGATTCGCTCGCCATATTTTCATCCGTCTTCCCGAGAGTTTACCAAAATGTCGTAAATTCTCCGACGATTTGTGGAAAAAAGGGGAAAAATACGCGAGCTGCAGCCAGCAGTTAATTTTGCCGCGTGAAATTGTATTTGGAAAATCGAGCGCTGCGGAAAACACGTAATACGCGGGGAAAAATGGAACGAGGGAGCTCGAGGGGTAGAGAGAGCGAGGAGTAAAGTGGGAGCGAGGAAAAAAGAGAGAGGGAATTTGATAGACGAGTTCGGCTGGCAGATTGATCGGTACACAACCTATCAGTAGCCTCTATTCCCGAACGCGTCGCTTACGGTGCATCGGAGCGCGTTCGGCGGGATATGATGACGAGGGGTTCGCGAGCATCGGACACGACGACGTCGGTTCCCTAAGCCTGAATATCACTCACAAGATTTGTGCGAGCGTTGCCGATCTATTCCCTGGCCGGTCGATATTTCAGGCCCGAGCGCGATAAAAAACGAACGGTTCTTATTTTTCATCCGACCATTTCTCTCGCGATATACGAACGATGCCCGATTCGGACAGATGCATCGCGACCTCGCTTCTCCGCGCCATATTTCCGCGAGTTTACGGAATTCGAGGAAACTTTTCGGACAAAAGTTACCACTTTTGAAGAGACGCGTCTTTTATTCCCTTACAACTTTCGGCTGGCGTCAACCGCGTCGCGAAAAAACTCCATTCACCACGAAAGTCCATAGCTGTGGCTGGACTACGAAAGTGTATCCTCGAATAACTCGATAGATACGTCGATTTTGGGAAAAATTGTCCAACAAAAGTTGGAGTACCCGACTAGGGCTACATTTCGCGTGCCTACAATTTTTTCGCTACGGTCCACCGTTTTCGAGAAAAATCGAGGTTTAACCGGCGTGAAGACGTCTTGGGGTGGAGCACTGTAACGCGAAGCTAATCGGGCTACTCGCTCAGCTCCGAAAAATTTTCTCGCCCGGTACTCGATGTCCGCAACCACGCGGCGACCAAAACGAGCGAATGGTTCCCAGAAAAACCAGTTTCCCTTGCCGCGGACATGGTTTCGGCGTGGAACGCGGCATGATTTCGTCGAATGGACGCTTCTTCGCTGGAACGTGGCGTGCGCGAGACACATCGCTATTATTTCGTTCGTCAGATCGGTTAACAGACACGCTGCAGTTCGAATTTACGTGATTGCGTTGCCTGAACATCGAAGTTTTGCCCGCTTCGCCGTACCTACCCATCGCCCATTCATTCCAGACACTAAACATCGGGCGTGTTAACAGCCTCGTCGACTCGTTTATTTGCAAATTTCAGAACCGACGCGTCGATAAAAAGCTCCGGAGAGCAGCTTTCAAGCTTGTCTGTCGATTCGTCGGTGGGTTTTGTTTTATTCTCCTTTTCATTTTTTTTTCGCGCATTGTTTTATGTTTTTGCTCGCGAAACGGCGCCGTTGATTGGTACTCGATTCCGCTCCCCAATTCCTTCCCTCTATATTTAGCCAACACAGTTTCCCACCGATTTTTCGAAACGCCGCTAAAATTTGCTCGTTTTTTGTCCGACAACTCGCAGCGTGGAGAAAATCGTTCGCATTTTTCCCATCGAAGATTCGAACTCGCGTCGGGAGGCGAAAAAACAGCGCCGAGGGAGCAGAATGGTGGCTCGTCGTTTTCTTCGGTTCGTTGGGTGCTCAGCAACGCCTTCGAATCGAGCAATGAAACTATCTTTGTATTTGTCCAGAAGGGAATTGCGACACGCGTATCCCTTTCATCCCTGTAAAGCTCCTTGAGCCGGGATTATCCTACGGGATATCCTCCACCAGCACCGTAGCGTTATGGCCGACGGAGTAGGAAGTTGAAAAGTGAAAAAGCAAATTGCAGCGCGCTCTTCTTTCCGTCATTTGCCATTTCCAACCGCGTATTTTGCCCACGAATCGTCGAGTAGCGAGTTAGCCGACGCCGCCGCAGCCCTCCGCCCTATAAATATTAATAAACCCTCCGGATTGAATAATGCATGTGTTATTCGAGCAGGTGAAAATTAGTCGACAGCGTATCGCCAATGCTCGACTCGATGGCTCTTCGGCGATAATTGTTTTTAATTATTTTCTTACAATTACACGGATGACCCTATTTTTCCTGATTTTTTGTGTGGAATGCACTGAATTCCCTTCTTCGAATCACTATTTCTGCACGTCGCTTTTCAGCACTGCCGAGTTTCTTCGAGCACTTGAACCGAGCTACGAGGCAATACAGTCGAGATTTCCGGATACTTTGATCCTTTGATTGTGCAAAGTTTTCGTCGACGTGTCCTTTACCCCTTCGGAGTTTAGAATCGGCTAGTAGCGGAGGATTTGGACAGAGGACGAAGGATTAGACGGGATAGGAATTGTTCCAGACTCTCGGTTACTAATTAAGACGTTGCTAATCACCAAATCATTATACAGTTCAACTAGTTTATTCGCCCCAAGGACAAATCCCGCACGATAAGCAGGCAACGAGGCGAACGGATCGATAAGATTTTCGGTTTGCGAGAGAAAAAAATTCGCCGCTCCTCGCCTCGTTGGGTAGGATTTTTTTAAACCGATGCTACGGGAAGCCCGGGTCTTTGGCATGACGAGGAAAAAAACCGGAAGTCTGAAAAAAATTTACCCAGCGAGATAAAGACCAGTGTAGAGGAGCGCGGAGCAGTGCAAAGCCTACAACTTCCAGTCTAATCGGTCGAAACTATTCGGACAAGTTGGCAAAGCACGCTAATGCGACGTGCTATCGAGGCTGCCCGCCTACGCGGCGTTGGGAACAATATGAGAATCGCGATTAATCAACAATGCAGAAACTCCGTAATCGCGGAGGAACGGAGTGATGGATTTGGCCTGTTTAACGCATAACTCGCAACTTTCTTGCGGCGCGTCGTTAGGATCTCTAATCTTTGACGCAGGTGAAAGTCGATTGACCCGACATCCATCAAACGGACTCTAATTTACGGCGCAGCGGACAAAAAACGACGCCGCGTTAAACATCGTCAGCGGCGATTTCGTAAGGAACGATTGGAGAGAAAAATGCCGCGATTCCGCGCAGAGTCGGATGTGGAGGTGGAAATTGATTTTCACGCGCGAATCCGACTCTGTTTCTCTGTTTCTCATCCTCCGCAAGATCGCAGTTTTTTCCCACGTTGTTCCGTGATTTTTTCGTTTTTCTTTTTTTTTGTTTTTTCAAATTGTTTTCATCGTCCGCTCGTGCAATTTTTGCCAAGGAGCGAAAAACGCGCGGGATCAACGTTCAGAGAGGAACGAAAAATATCGGCGCGCTTATGGATGTGGAAAGTAGGAGAAAACTGAAGAAGAAACTCGCGCAGCGATCTGCGATAAACCAGCGAGCTTCGATGTTTCCGATAGCTACGAGCCAAGAGGCTCGGGTTAATATAAGAGCTACGCGCGCTCGTGACATTATAGGAAAGTAGAAAATTAGAATCAGAAGCACGTAGCAGAAACTGAGGTGACTTACGTATCGGAGGTGTACGAACGGGAATTATACGTGGAAAGGATGCCGCCGCGTTCGACGGAATTTACTTTCGAAATGCGCGCCTCCTGCGAAGGGAGACAAGTGAAAAACAGCGACAACGCATGCTGATTTATTATCATTGTTATTACCATTACTGTTATTGTTATCGTTATTTGCTGGGGAAAATTGGGTCACGGTTGGCGATTATTTATACGGGCGAAGCGGTCAGCAAACGTCGGGGGAGACGAACGACGGGGTTCGGGGGGGTCGGAGGCGGAGGAGCTTTTGAATTCGAGACGCTTGAAACTGGACGACGCTTCGCAGGATTCAAAGGTCTCGGCCGCGAGAAAGGATTTTCCCCCAGTTTTTTAGCAAGATCAAAAGCGCGCGTATCTTCAAAGAAAGAATTCGCACTCCGCTTCGTAAATCCGGGCGGAAACTCTGTCGAAAAGTTCTTGACGAGTAAATTCGAAACAGCGTCCGAAGTGATTCGGAAATAATTCCCTCCGCGCGCAAACTTTGCCGCACGCGCGTCTTCGGTTATCTCGTTTACCTATCCTATTTTTCCGCCCTCCTCTTCAGCTCCGCGGGAGGCAAAATCGCACACATTTTCCCCCTCCGCGAGCAGCGGGCATCGTTTTTTCGCTGCATACGCACTCGAGCGTGTCTCCGCTCGAATTCTCCCCAAGTTCCAATTTTTTCGTCGTGCTTGCCGCACGTTTGCGAAGTGTTCGCCGACTCGAGTGGATCGATTGCTCTGGATATACCACGCGCGACATTTTTTCCAAACATATAAATTAAAAAAATTTAACCCTTACTGGTCACTCGGGGTTGATTCGACCCCAGCGGTTTTTCGAACTGCGCTACCTCCTAGAGTATTTGTGAAAAATGGGACATGTGTCGTCATCTGTGGGTAGTTTGAACCATTTTTCATCATAAAATATCGTTCGTTATAACAAATCTGGCGTATCATTTTTCCGCACTTCAGATGGTCAAATAAATATAGTTTTTGGAACGGACACTAATTTATTCTTACCCACCTGAAAGTATGCTATTTCAGATTTATGAAACGATTTTTTTTATTTTTTTTGCTTGAAAATTGAAGTCTCTGCATGGCTTTTCATGAAAAAAGTCATATTATACGATTTTTTTTTCGACTTTTCTGTTTTGGTATTAAAAATTACACGACTTGAAAATAACTGACATGGCCTTACGCATAAAGGTTGACATTACATTGTAGTATTTTGATATAATTTATTTTTCAATTTTTTAGTTATTTATCACTTTCCAAAGTGAGTGGGGTTGACGACACCCCATGTGACCATCACGTCAGAATCCGGAGGTGTGACCATTAAGGGTTAAAAAAAATTAATTTTTTTTTTTTTTAAATTAAACAAAAAGAGATCAGGAAACACGACGATTTCATTTTTACGAACCAGCCTCGATGCCTCGTATTTGGCGGCAATTCAGGCCCCGGGCTACCGGCTCGAGCTGCACCCAGAATTACCTTTACGGATCGATGCACGATAATTTGGCGTGGAAAGTTCGGACGCCGCGCTGAATCCAGACGAGAAGTCGGAATCGAGCCGGATACCAATTATTTTTTCCCAGTGCAACCCGTCACGACGTTGACGAAGAAACCTCCGTCGACGTTGCGCACGGCGGTCGTACTCGCTTCCACGGTATTTTTTTTCACTCCCCGTTCTTCGCTTCATTTCCGGTACCAAGTCGCCCGATGAGATTGACAACTCCGTCAAATCTCACCTGCGACCTTGAAACAGTCTCGCGACGCACGGCGAACGTTCGTTACCGAATGTCGTTATTCTTCGGCGATTTCCGAATGAAAATGAGCTCTCATCGCGGCGAGGCGAGAATTTTCTGCGGCCCCGTTTGTCGCGTATCGATAGCTGTTTACAGTTTACGACGCGTCGCGCGATGCCTTTCGCCTTCGGTCGCGAGCAGATGCTCGTTAAAACGGAGATCTGGACCAAAGTTGCTCGGTATTAAATGGTATCGAGAGTATTTCATTTCACCGCGGAGATCCACTTTCCCGAGAGATCAACCCTCCTCCGCCGCGTCGCGCGTCGATACGAAGCCTTCTGCGGTTGCCTCTCTTTCTATTCTCCCGATCTCGCTGCTGCTGCTGCTGCTGCTACTCGCCTAACCTCGCCGCCTCGTTTCACGAGAGCTCAGCTCGGCTTAGCCTGGTTCATCTCGAGTTAGATACGTATCGACTGGAGAGAATAACTATACGTATCGTCTATCGCCGGATCGTTTCCGCGGGAGAAGCAGACGCGGATGTTCGCGTAGCCAGAGATCTGCGACTCGTGAGAAACTCTCGAACCGCAATATCGCACCCGAGAACGCGCATTTCTTATCTCCGCTCGCGAACGCGTCATTCTTTCCGCAATTCTTGCAACATATCGAGCTACCTTTTTCATCCGCGTTTCAAATCGGATTTCGCAACAAGGAGCAACGAAAGTACTACGGAAAAATTCCGAACGTCTCGTTTCTTCCCGCGCAATCCGCCAACAAATTGACGAAACGGACCAACAATTTTTTTACCTCGATATCAATATTTTTACTCGGTCGTTTGATAGCCTACGTTCGATTCGCGTCAAGTTTCCATATTTTCAACGACATTTTTTCTCGTCACGAAACGTATCATTTTTATTCTATTCATATTTTGATCAACTCAGAGTGAATCACTGCGCGCACGCTATTGTTAGCGTTAATCATTTTGGATAACATTGGACCGCAATGCAGCTGCTATCAGGAACGTTTGTTCCATACCGAAATGTTCGACCGAAGTTCGAGATGTTCACTATTTCGACGGTGTTTCGGTCACTATTTCTAAGAAGTGAGTTGTGCACTATTCTAAGAAAGTGAATATTCACTACTTAGTAGCGATATACTTGTAAATATTTTAAACAGCGACTTCAAATTTGTAGAGCATGTCAAACAAATTTTTGTCACTGCGAAAAGTCAAAAACATTTTTGTGTAGAATATTTGACACTTTAGTGCGTTCTCACAGTCCGTTTTTAGGCACACAAAAATGTCGTTTGATACCAAGGTAACGCTTTTCGTTAAGCACAAAAAGCACAGAACCGTGCTACCTCGGCACCGCACACGAAGCGTGTTGAGATAGCACTAGTTTTGTGCACAAAAAGTGCACAAAAAATCGCGAGCACGGATTTCTGTGTCAAATTGGACGGAAATTTTTGTATCGTGGGACTGAATGTGATATCGAGAGGCGCGCTGGTTTCGCTCGCTTTCCTTTGCCTCGTGGCGAGTATGGAGGTTCGAGTTCACGAGGTCTGTAACGTTTCTCGCGTCGGAGCATCGATTATAGCCGAGATTCTAGCCATAAGTGAACGCGATGCAGATGCGTGAGGAATTCCAAGCCTCGTTTCTCTCGAATACATTTCCACTGCGACGAGAATCGCACCTTCGTCGTCGCGAGTACCGAGAGACGCGGAATCGATCTCGAGAGGCGAGGAGAAACCGACGATAAAACGACGAGTGCAGAGCAGAGGAGCAAAAAGGCGTCGTCGAAATGTCGAGGGCACGAGAAGAATTATCGCGTTTCGTGTTTCGTTTTTTCTCGAGCACTGCTCGGGACGGGAGTAATGACGGCAGATTTTTGGAATCCGTATCGTCATTCCTTTCACTCGAATAATAATATTATAGACCGTAACGATGAAAGTCTCGAGCGCATCTTCGCGCGTTGCCGGAGAACGAGAGCTCTCCCGGCATAAATCTAGGCCTTTCACAATCACGAACGTGACGCAAGCAAGACTCTACTTGTTTCGATTTCTCGCGAGTCGGGACCTCGAGGATGAATCGTTGGTACTTACAACAAACGAGATTGAAAGCAGACGAGTAGAAAAAAAAAATTGTTCACAATTTCTACCGAATCATTCGAGTAGAAAGCGAACTCGGCGATTTCTGAAAATCCACCGATAATTGTTTTTTCTTGATAAAATCTGTCGGCTCTTCTCCGCGTTTGCACATTTTTTGCGACGGATAATTTCCCAAATTCACAGCGATTTTTGGGAGATTTTTGTAAAAATGTGCAAAGACAAATTTGACTCGAGATTTGAGAAATTGGATGCTCGTTGCTGAGAGCAAAAAAGTGTGGAGTAGTTTGGGCGCGAAACATTTGAATGGCTGATTAATTGATTATTCTTCGCCGCCAGCGACGAGTAATATGTTGAATAATTAAAACTTCGGAGGGGCGATTTTAAAGTCGAGTGCGGTTCGGTTGAAAGTGCGGTTAGCCGCCATAATTTCATTGAACTCGGAGAAGCTCGAAAAAGTTGGCGAGATAATGTAACGGGAGTTGAGGGAGCGTTGCAGTGAAACATTAACGCCGGAGCGAAAGCTTTTCCTTTCGAGATCTTGACGCTTCGCGTCCATCTTTTTTTCTCCGATTACTGTGGAAGAAAATAGTTCAAGGTTCGGGAGCGAAATGGGTCACGGGGCTTATAGTAGCATAATTCGACGGGAATTTTTTATCGCCTTTTAGTTTTTGAGAATCGATTTTAGTTTTTCACTTTTAGCACCTTTATCGTTGGTTTCTTCGTCGCTGCTGTCGGAGGGTGATTCGCGGCATATTTGTGAACGGTGTAACTACGCGATAAAGCGTCGTTGAAATTTCTCGAAGCGTTCGAGTCACGAGAAGCGAGAACGATGAGAATTCCACTGATTTTCCGGCCCCCGTTGGCCGGATCTCGCGAACGGTTCGAGTTACGACGTCGAGACCTTTTGCGACGTGTTCCGGAGCCGGAAATATGTAGAAACCGAGTATAATGTCGATTTTTTGAATTTTTCATTTTTTCGGCCAAAAACGTGTTTTTGCTCCGGCCAAAATTTTTTTTACCGCGTATTCGAGGGCGAATCGACCGGTCGCGTTCGTATGGAGGTAACGAGAGCTTCGGATACGGATGGAGTACTCCAGATACGCGGTTGAGGATAGGCGATGCAAAATGGAAGCCATCGATCGAACATAACCAGCCAATTAGCGTTTATTAATCGTAACATCCGTTGCGAACGGTGAATTCTTCCACTCGGCGATCCCCCTTCGTTTCCTCCGACCGTTTCGCGATCGCTCGCGGATAGACAGTCGAGTATTCGGCCAATTATTACGCGATAAATCAGTGTCAGTGAGTTGAAAGTGGGAATCGCGGATCTGGATGTTGAAAATATCAGACGACAACAATGTTTCGCCTCACGGAATTCGACGGCCTCGAAACTATGATTAATAAATGGCTCATCTCGAGTAGTTCGCCCCACTTCCACGCGATTCGCTCGACCTCTCTCTTCGCACCGTCTCACCGCTGCCCTCGACATCGAGTTTTCAGCTCGTATATACTCGCCAGAATAAGAGTTCTCTCGCGCCTAGTTTGGAAATCAATTTTACAGAATAGGCAAAATTTTCGCAACCTCGCGCGAAATCAAAAGAATGCACCAACCGTTATCGAAATTACGTCGGCGAGTGATCATTTTTTCACCAAGACGTGAAAGAGTCAAATTTTTTTTCAAAAAATTGTTGAAAAATTTTTGAAAAATTTTTTGAAAAAATTTCAAAACCACACGAGTCTTCATGGTACTCGTTTTCTACAGATTTTCGGTCGCTGAACGCGTTGCGCGTGTCCTTTTGACCGAATCTCGACGCGTTATCCAGATACCGTTGTCGGAGTGCCGAAAATCCGTACATCGATTTAATGACCAGCGTGTTTCGACTAAAGGAATCGGAGCCCTGTGCACAATCTTTCCCTCGTCTGTTACACTTTAATCAATTTTCGTCAATCTCGTCGTTTCACATTTTTCTCCCGCCTTCGTTTTTCCCACGTAATCTCACGCCGCACGCCAAATGGCCAATCGTAATGCCAGGGTGCGCAGAGAAACCTGCGAAACAGCAGAGATTTCGCTTGTTAAAAAAAACCAGGAGAAAAAAGGAGGAAAAGCACGACACAGAAAAAACAAGCTCAAGCGCGTTGGTAATTATGGGACCGAGTGATAAAATATTCGTTCCAACGGCGACGTACGTCTTATCGGTCGTCGTTAATAAATCTTTTCCGCCGTGTCGCGTGCCTCGAATCGCCGACGTTGCTTATTTTTTATTTTCCCATTCCTCTGCTCCACATTATTCCCGTCCGTTTTTCTATTTCGCTCGCACGAAAAACGACGAAATCGACGACCCCGCATTCGATCAGGTCGGAGCGAATTTCGCCTCGAAAATAAGGAACGAGCGCGAGGAGAGAGAGAGAGAAAAATTCAGCGCCATTGGACGGCGCAGTTTTATACGCGCCGCGATTTTTATGCAAATCGCGATGACCTCCGGACCGCTGAACGATTTCGCTCCGGATAAGCGCAGTCCGAATCGTGACCGCGAGCCCAGTTGTTTCGAATCTGTTCGAAACTCGCCGATAAAACAGCCGCACGGATTTAGAGCAGAGATCGAGATTTCTACCGGGCGAACGACCGCCATCGCAGCAGTCGCCTCCTTTCCGATCCGAAACTCGGCCGATCCGAATTCGCGATCGAGATAGCTCAACTTTTTTTTCCCAAAAAATCGGAATCCGATAAAATCGCGAGTTCGCCGTTAAAATAAACATTCCCGTTCGATCTCACGATCTCGATCGACTTTCCGAATACGACCGGAAAGTTCTACTTGGAAACGATTTAAAAATAAAAAATTCACTTTTTTATATACGGGGCATTCCACGCCAACTCGACCCGACTATCTCAAAATCATTTCCCCTTTTTTTCCAACACTCTACTCGGCTAAACACGTGACCTGAATTTTTTTCAATTTTTTTCTTCCAACCGTTTTTTTTAATAAATATTTGGAGTCGACCGCAAATGTCGCTTTTTAAAAATCTGAAAAAATTCTCGAAAATACAACGACCGTCAGGAAACACCCCCAGCTGAGGGAAACGTGCGAAAACGAATATTTCCTCCATTTTTCTACCACTTTACTGTGAATTTTGACATTTTTAAACACAAAATTGCCGAAATAAAAAAAGGGTCAAATAAAAAAATTTGGATCAAAAATTCAGGCGACGTTTTTTACCGAGTAGAATGTTGCGAAAAAACAGGAAATGATTCTGAGACGGTGGGGCTCGAGACTGGTCCAGTTGGCGTGGAAATCCCCGTATACTTTTTCCGCAACGAAGCGGAAAATGAAACATATTTCGTTGGTTTCAAGGATTTGAAATTTGCGGCGAGACATCGCTTTTCGGATTCCGGTTTTCCGTTGTGGTGACAAAAAATTGGGGAATCCCACCATCTGCACCACCTCTAATCTGTAGGCATTGCATGGCGCTCGGCTCTGGCTGTAGGCACGGCCTGTGACCTCCCCGTGAAACTCTTCGTTCGTCTTAACAATCCCCGTGTCTCGCTTATCGGCGTTTCCGATACACATCCCTCTGCGAGAGCTTTCCCCTCGAAATTCGCTGTTATTTCTGTTGCCTTCGGCGCTCGCACAGCGAGACTCGCGATTGGCTCGCTCCACGTTCTCCGTAAGACTTTTCTCCCCGAAACACGGCGGAGTCGCTCGGAGGTAAAGAAAATTATACATTCAGCTGATCCCGTCGTTAGTCGTTCGTTTCGCGGATAAGATTGGTACGTCAAACGGACTTTTTTTTCCCGAGCAACGTTGACAAAGGAAAAGTCAGGGAAACGACCACCAACAACGGCACTGTAAAACGACCAAGCTCAGCTACATCTTTTTTACAAAAACATTTTTTTTACAGCTGCGAACGTTGCAATGAGATTTTCAAGGACGTGCAACACTCGCAGACTCAAAAATATCCGACACGCGAATCGATTTGCCGAATTATCGCCGCTGCGGTAAAAAAAGGCGCGTTTTTCGCGAATGTCTCCAATGTAATTGCATTCACCTTCGTTCGAGGAACCGCACAGAGCAGAATAAATGTTCGCGTCTCCGACGTTCCACAGAGGGCGATTTTGGATCCAGTCGGTTTTAACCCCGCTGACAATGCAATTCTCCACCGAATTGGACCATTCTGCTCTTAAAATGCTCGCAGGTGATCGTACTCCTCGAGAGTCTTGCTCCTTCTCCGTCTTGGTACGTCGAATCGTCGTGAAACATTATTTAAATAATTTTTTGTTGAGAATTTACAATTAGGGTATAAAAAATAGAGCATCCACTGGCGAAATGACCTCTGACAAAAAAATCGCAAGGAGGTTTTATCTCGGTTTTTCCGTAGAATCGATTGCTACGTGTTTTTTTTTAATTTCGTAATTTTTTATAATTCGTTTGGACCATTTTTGTTCAGCCGATTTTTCTCATCGGTCCAAGTGAAGCGATTCAAAAAACGACGAGTATTCTAGACTTCTAAGATCCTGGTTGTTCCGAACCCTGAATTTGAGTTCGACCGTTAGCAGATTCTCTTTTTAAAAATTATTAAAAAAAAAATGTTTTCAGCATTTCCATTTTGCTGTTGTCGAAGTGATGGGAGAAGAGCGATTGGTACGAGAAATGAAATAAACTCTAATCAGGCGAAATATGCGCGTGTTCCAGTTCGCGAGAGGGAAGCTTTCCTTTGGAACAACGACGAGGGATTATTTAACTTTGAACGCGGCGAAGTTTGTCCCGCGGATTCCAACTAAAACATCCCTCGTTTCCGCGGCTGAATGCCCGTCGGGCGTACGACTGCGAGACTCTCGTTGAAAGTTTATTTAACCGAGTCGCGAAGGACGATGCATTTTCGTTAATGCTCCGAGATTATCCCGAAGGTAAAGCGCGTCAACGTTCGCGGCGACAACTCGACCGGAATATTTTCTCCCGCGTTTCGTTTATTACGGTTCTCTCGTCCCTCTTTTTCCATTTTTTTCATCCACCTCGGCGAGAAATTCTACTTCGGTCTACGTTCGTTTCTGGATCAGGATGCGAGTCGCCTCGCTTTATTGCCTATTCGCAACGGGTACGACGCACCTCTGACCGCTCGCAACCGACTCCGACCACCGCGAATTCCACGAGAAGAGAAAGCGGGACAAAAATTCGCAAATCGCGCCGCGTGTTTTAATCAAATTCGCCCAGTTCTTAATTTTTTTTTCATATTTTTTTCTCAATTTACCAATTTTCAAAATCGAACGAATTTTATCGCAGATATCGACGGTCTTTTTTTTCTGAATGGTAATCAGCCAACGTGGGTCACCAAATTTCCACACATTTTTTTGCCGCCTTGGAAATGCAACTCTCTTGCTACGACGAAGAACCTGATATTTTGATATTCCGTTCTCCAGTTCAGTTTACCCCTACTTTGTCGTCATTTTTTTATATTTTCAAGTATCTAGCCAAAAACTCTTTCTGCTGAAATTACACATTTTTTTGATCACCGAATCAAAAGGCGGTTTTTCGCTCACAACTTCTTCAAAAATGGTCAAATTCGAGTTTTGAGTTTCTTGAGAATTTTGGTCTTCTTACACACTTTTCAGAAAAAATTACAAAAAAACTTCATTCAAAGTATTCGCATATGCCAAATTTGAATTTCTAAATTTTAATCCGGTCCGATTTTTCGATGATTTTTTGTTTCAAACTGCCGTTCATTCCACACATTCTAACACCAAGTTCATAGTGTGCCTATAATAATTACCATTTGTTTCCCATTTTTGAAAATTTCGAAAAAAAAAAATTCGATCGTGAACCATTTTTAAAACTACTATAAAAATCGCAGAAAAAAAAATTAGTAATTATCACAGGCCCACAATCAACTCGGTCTCAGAATTTGTAGAATAAGCGAAAATTTGAAGTGAAAAATCATCAAGGAAATTGAACATGATGAAAACTTACAAACTCAAAAATCGCACATGAGAATACTTTGAATAATTTTCTTGTATTTTTTTCTTGAAAGTGTCTAAGAAAACAAAAATTTCAACACGAAACAATTACTTGAAAATATCGAAAAGTGAAGGATATCAAGAATTTAAATTATTCCAAGCATCCAATTTGGCGTGGAATGCCCCGTATATTCATCGTTCACATTTGTTGCTAGCTCAGTTGCTCGTCGTTCGTTCCTCGACTTTTTTTCAATACCAAATTTTACTTCATTTCATCGTCATTGTCGTCAAACTCTACTGAATGAATTTCGCAATTCATCATTTATTAACAAAACAGTAACAAGAGTTTGAAAATAGTGAGGCAAGGTTACGAGTATCGTGACGCGCTCGGCTTGCTAAACACGTACGCAAATGCAAATACGAATACAGCTGTCCCGCGCTACGTTCAAATGGCAACATTTTTGCTAGTTCAGTTGTTCGTCTTTGTTCTCCGCTGTCCGATCAAATTTATTTTTCTCCTTCCTTATTTACGTTTCCAGTTCATTTATCAACGCGACCATAATCTCTGCAATTTTCGCGTGCCAGCGCATAAAACCGCGCATGCGCGGACATTCAGCGTTCGAAGAAAAAAAAATGTGACCATTTTGAAAAAATGGACGGAGAAAAAAATTTCCAGGACGCGAAAAATTCCAGCAATTTTCCGGAACGCGAAGAACGTCCTTGCAGAAAAGAGAAAAACGGACCTTTGCGTAATTCTCAACGCGGCGAGCGCCACTTTCCAATTTTTAATCGACGAACGCAATCGGTTCGATGTTTGGGCACGCGGAAAAAAAAATGGCGAAGAAAAAAATGGCGAAGAAAAAAAATGGCGAGGAAAAAAAATGGCGAAGAAAAAAAACGGCTCGACCCAGTTTATTGGGAGTCTCGTTTTTTCCGACGAAATAATCGCTATCGTCGACGAAAACGGAGTTGTTATCGCTTAACGGGCGAACCGGTCGAGAATGTACATCGTAATATGGTAAATTCGCGGAGTACGTTTGTTATTGCCGATTCGTCGCGTCCCGTTGGGACTCCATTAGGCCACCAGCGCCGAAGATAAGGAGACCTGGCGATGCTTTCAGCGCGGCGCCTCGGGTCGGAAGTGGAAGCGCGCGGCACGGGACACGAGGAACGGGTGTCCTTTGCGGTATTATTACGAGACGATTCGCCGTTTCGGCCGATATACGTCCAGTCGGATCCGACTTTGCCGCGTCACGCTTCGCGATTTCGTAACGACGAGTGGCATATGATCGTTGGATGCTGCGGCGCTTCCAGCCGCCTATTTACCCTTTTCTCGCTGCGACACGCGTTTCACCGATTCTCACGCCAAATACGCGGCATTCAATTTTTTTTTTCCCACTGAAAAATGCTGAAAATACTCCCCGATTAGATGGACCAAGCATTGAAAGCTCAATTCACAGCAAAAGCTTCGAGGCTAAAAAAGTGTGGTCAACAACGGATGTTCGGAGGAAATCGGCAGAACGGACGCAACTTCAGATTCCTCCACCCAAACCGACAGGTTCGCTTTACTGACGCGAGACAAATGGTACCTACAAAAAAAACTTTTTGCTACTACTTTTTCTAGTTACTGCGACTAGATTTCTGGGAGGAATAACCCGCGAATGTAGTTACCGTAACCGATTCGAGCTTTCTGGTACCAATGGCTGAGTAACATAGTTTATACTGTCCTTGACTATGTAATTTCGTTACTACACCAAGCAAATCTGGTTGACGTAACTCTGCAATCGTAGGTGCTCCTACCTGGGGCTCGAATACCGCCTTGTCACGTAAACAAGATCGAGTCGAGATTGAAGCTCGCCTGTCGAATCCGAGAACAAGAAACGCCTCGCTGATTCGAGATTTTCAACCCAGATGACAAATCAATATTCAATTGCTCGAGTGGGTCTCGATATCGGCACCTTCTCGTCTCGCCTCGCTTGCCGAAACGCTATCTGAGCGGCCCATTCGAGACACGAAATCACAGTCTTTGCTCGCAATATAAAAGTGTAAAAATGTTGAAGTGCCTACAACTATCATTTATGGTTGGAGAGGATTTTTTCATTTGGTTACTGCGACGCGAGAAAGCTGATAGCAGTAACCTGATGAAAAAGTTACAGCAGCGCGAAAAACTAGCTACCACGACTACTCTTCCACTGTACTGTAACTAGACTACCTGTTACAATTCTGACTAGATAAAACGGTCAAGTGTGATTTCAACTACGTTCAGACGAGTCGGCCTAACCTGGAACGAGAACGATTACTGGATGACGATCTAGAAAGAAGATACGTGCCCTTGTTCAGGCAGCAAGCTATATACCCTTTAAGCTCCACCTTAGGTCAACGAAGCTTTCACACATATCTTCTAGGTCGAAAGTCACCTCGTTTAGCAACAGGAACCGGAAAAATGCTGAAAATACTCCGCGATTAGATGGACCAAGTATCGAAAGCTCAATTCACAGAAAAAGCTTTGAGGCTAAAAAACTGTGGTGAACGGATGTTCGGAGGAGATATTCGCAGTTAAAATTGGCAGAACGAACGGAACATGAGATTTCGTGTAGTTTTTAAGAAGTTGGACAAGGCGTCGCTGGTGGATCGTCACTTTTTCCTGGGGATGCAGCGCACTTCATTTACTGTATCCGACGTCGTAGTGGGAGCCTGCTCTTGAAACTTTTGAAAAGTTTCGTTCACAGTATATAATTTGGGAGACTGGGAGATTTTGAGATACCGTTACTTGATACGGGGCATTCCACGCCAGCTGGACCAGCGTCAAGAAAAATTCAGGTCACGTTTTTTACCGAGAAGCACGTTAGAAAAAAAACACGAGATGATTTTGAGATGGTCGGGGGTTGAAGCTGGTCTCGTTGGCGTGGAATGCCCGTATGTAGTCGTCGATTCGGAAATAATCGCCTGCTAATTTTATCCCGCGAGATACGACGCACTTGAATAAATGTGAACGCTATTTGCGAAATTGTCATTGCGAATAATATTTACGGAGCTTGAAGAAAATGTTTAGAGGTGGAAGCGACGTCGATGATAGCAATAAATTGAAGAGAGAAAATAAAGAATGCTGTACGTATTTGAAGAGATTTTTTTTTCGACGGAATCGAATAAATCTGGTTGGTGAATTTTTTTGGCTCGTTCTTCGCGTCGAATAAATCGCGATGCAGTATGCTAAAATTTGCAGACATAGATGACACCTTTTTCACTGCGTCGCGCGACTTTTAATAGACGAATGTTGTTTGAATGGGGTTTCAATTTTTTGTTTCCCTGGAATTGAGAGGAGAACGAGAAAAACGTTGAGAGAAAAAAAAAATGGGGAACGCGTATTTGTAGAGAAATTGCGTGGAGCTTTGTGGAAACGCAAAGTCGATGAGCGGGTAGATAGGATTTGAATTCGGAATTTCATTCCGCGCATAAATATGCACGCGCGAATACGTGGAAATGTCGCGTCGAGGTCGCAGCAGACAGGCAATTTCGCGGTCTTCGTTAAATTGAATTTGCAAAGCTGACTCCTCTCCTTATCCTTTCTCGCGAACGGCTGTCCACCCTGCAAAATTTCGCGGTCAACCACCTTCTCGACCCGGCTTTAAATCCTTTGGGAATTCGCGACGGTTTTAGTTTTTCTCCATCGCGTTTTCAAAGTTGCGACGAAAAATTCGCTACTTCTCGGCTAAAACGACGTGCCCATTTTTTTTTACCTAGATCGGTAAGCGATGCGCGTATGCTACTTGCCTGTACGAAAATCCTCGGCTAATAATCATCCGGTTTGACGTTTTTGCGAACTTCATTTTTTTCCGACATTTCCTTTCGAGACTCTAGGATTTCGTTTCTCGTTAGCTTATGCCGGGTTAGGGAAAGGGACTGCGGTAGTTCGAGGGCGTCTTTTTCGGCTGTTGTCTCCGTCGAGGAGAAAGAAGTAGCGGAATGTAGCATAAGCACGATATTTCACCTGAGGATAAATTTTCTGCACGTTTTATTGCACGTACATCGAATTTCGAGGTACACGAGTTGGGTTGAACGCGAAATCAACTTACTCGGTAGCGCGTAATCGTCTTCGCGAAAGCGAAGCGAGAACACTTCCATTCCTGAATTCGCTTCTTCAATTTTTATTCGTCAACAATTAGCAGTTAACCATTCGCGATCTACTCGCCGCTGAACGCGTGTTAATTTTCCCCACATTCCAAGGCCATACTTTGCCACCGCGTGGCGCATGCCCATTCCACGGATCCCATACTTCGCCATTTTTTACGCCACAAATTGGGCCAGTTAGCGGTTTTTCTGGCCAGTAACCCCACCGTAAACTGGCCAGTCGCCGTAAAAATTGGCCAGTTCTGGCCATAAACCGGTGACTTTTCTCACAGGGTTGTTGCGGGGATACGAAGTACGGTTGAATAAATTTAAAAAAAAATGGTGACTCGATAAGTTAATTGAATTTGCGAAGACAGATTTGCGGCGGGGAAATTTTCCAGGGCTAATAAATATTCGTGGACAGCATTCGACGGCGCGTTTGTGCAAAATGTGCTCGTTTCGAAATGGTCCATCGAATTGTTTCCCGAATTAAAATCGAACGTTCGAACGGTGTGTCCAAATGAGATTTAGTTCGTTTGGAATTCCGTACCGTCGCGCGGAACGTTCGCGGCGTAGAATTGGGTTTTTGGGTCTGTTCGTTTACATTTTTCCTCCGCTGACAAGAGCATCGCGTTCGTCGCGTATTTTTGGGTGGCGGGATGGCGAACGATGATCGTCGGAGTGGCGCAGTTCGATATGCAAAATCATTAGAAAGGCCGGCTCCTGCTATCAGGCTGGTTTGATTAAAATTCCGCGAGTGATCGGACGCGCGGAACTCTTGGTATTCCACCGACGACGCGATTCTTCGCAGACTTTCGAAGTGAGGATTCTCGATGGAATTTCGAGATCGGGACTCGGGAGAAACGCGGCGGAGGGATGCAACGCGCGCAACGAGTAATAAAGCTCGCGAAGTTTCCTCGACTCGTTTCTCTCGCGCCCCGCGCAAAATCGAATCTCGTTCGTTCTCGTCAGTGGGCGAAAGTTTCGCGAATTAAGCATAAATTCTCGACATTTTTCTCCCTCTCCGCTCATTTTCCACGCCGAACGACTCTCAACCGCGCGATTGGAATATCGAGGGAAAGCAGCCGGTTATAGGGGTCGAGTGTCGCGAAAGAGAAAAAGACGGAAAGAGGAAAAAAATGAAATGGGAGGGAAAAAAGGGGGAAAAAATAGATAAATAAATGAAACGAAGCAAAGTGTCGCGGTCGACTTTTCGCGGCGTGTAAACGAGCTTGCGCCGGACCGAACGACTCGCGGAGGTCGCCGAACTGGTCCGAGAGGTCGCCGGAAGTTGGAAATTTGTCGTAAAAGTCGCCCAGCGTAAAAGTGAGACGCGATGGGAAATGAGCGCAGGAAAGGAGGGACGAAAATAGTAAATAAAGTACGATTGTTGAATTACAGATCTTGCACGTGGCGGCGGTGAGCTTCGGCTTTATTACAGTCGTACGGTCCTCGCTGTAACGTTGCTTCGATACCGGGCTAATAAAACACGACGTGACGATATCGTTACCGTTTCGAAGACGGATACGGTATAGTTTATCCAGGTGTTACGGCAAGAAAAATCTCGACGTACCTACAGCCATTATATGGCGCGTAAACAAACGTTAACGGAATCTCGTTGGCAGCAGAGTCGTGAAAATTCGACGGCAAATAAATTATCCCTTCGCGTTTTACGGAGCCGACGTACTACGATCGAGAATAGACAATTAAACATCTCGATTTCTCGCCAATTTCTCATCGCTCCGTTTATTTTATTTTCATTTTTTTCCCAAGTGGTGAAAGGAATTTTTTTTTATTGCGCAGCGGCAGAGAATTACGGGAATTAGGTGTTGCTAAAATGGCGGCGAAGGGAGAGTTGAATACAATGAGGGGGAGAGATGAGCGAATAAGTTGGAATAAAAATACTTTTCATTGCTAAATGGAAGCAGAAGTTCGAGAAGCGTAGATAAAACGAAGGAATTAGAACAACGCTACGATAAACAGCTGATAAGGTACCGAATGAAACGAGAAAACAGAACTCAAGGTTTTCGTGTGTTCGACGTGTTATATTTGCATTTTTAAATTCTGGACCAATTTGGGAGAAAAGAATTAATTAGAAAAAAGGGAATCGCAGACGTCCCACGATTAATATTATCATTGCTACCAATTTTATAGCCAGAAAAGTTGGAGACAAGTTTTTGTTTCCGGCGTTGAGAGAGAAATTTCCGAGCGGATAAAAAAATATAGAGACCGGGTAGGAAGGCATTCGATTTAACGTATCGACCTCGATGACGTAACGATTTATCGAGTCGGGAGAAGGAATGAACCATAAACTCATTCGGGCGCCTGTGATTTCTCGTTTCTAATTTGCATAGATATGCGATCTCGACGACTAATAAGTTTGTCCATCGCCCTGAGCATTTGCTTCAGTGATAGGCTTCGTCGTTAGTGGGTCACGAAGTGTTACTTCTGGCGGTTTGCTATATCAGACAACGCAAATTCTATCGCTGCTTGAGAAAGACTGCGATAATTATTACGACTGCATCGGTGGTGCGGAAATAGGCGAACGCGTGAAAAACGGGTCAACGACACTGGGAACTTGATGTTCGTGGAAAACGGAATCGAATATGTGAAAGAATTTTTCTGCTATCGCGTACGGTTCGCGAGATAATCGATGCGCAAGCGTCGGCTAATCCCGTCCTGCGTTACATACGCCGCGCCGCCCGGTTGCGAGTCGGGTGCTCCGATTGGGCGCCTCTTCGCTCTCGATTATCTCGCGTCTGCGCGATCGCACGGGATTTTCGTAAAGACAAAATCGTCTCGATTTTCGGAGAGGAATCGAAATGTGCGGCATATTTTTCCCAAGCGACTCATCTATTTTCCAACAACTTTGTACGTATTCCTACGTAGTGAGGAGCGTAGAAGCTCGATTCTTTTTCGATTAAACATTGTTTTTCTCTGGCTCGGCGAACGATGCGTTAATCGAGTGCCCGGACGGTTTTACAGTCTCTGATCGGGAGGTAATTATTGAAATTAGCAACGCTTACGTGAGTCGATTGATGGATGGTTACGTCCCGCTGCCAGTGCGAAAAATAGGGCGATTAATTGAATTTTCAGCGGATTCGCGACGGTCAAAGAAGTTTAGATTTGGGCAAAATTCTCGTCGGTCGTAATTGGTGAGAGGGGGGCGGGGGGGGGGGGGGGGCAGAACTCGATTTGAAATGCTGAAAGAATCGTTTGGGAACGAAGTGAATGCAATTATCGAAATGTCACGGCCAGATTATGGCCGTGGACTGCAATTTTTTCACAAAGAGTTCCGTCCCGATGATTGCACGTTCCACGTTATCTTCGATTCCGCGCGATACTCGGAAATCCTCGACTTTGTCCTGCAAATAATCACCCGACAGAAGTTGCGCGGCCACAACTCCCGCCGCGTTGCTTTGTCGCCTAGTCGATGCCACAGGCATTTCGCCACGCGAATATACTATCCCAGCATGTGGTGCGCGCGTGTCGGATGAAATGTGCCGCAAAGTGGTGAAATTACAGCCTCTAGGGTTTCGGGACATTAAATGGATGTTTAGTCAAATATAGCTGATTAATACCCCAGCGTTTGTCGCGCGTAAAACGTAAATTTCACATTTTCCACGAGGAAAGACCATTCTGAATAAAATGCCATGCCCACGGTCGTGTAGCTCGGCGAAAACTGAAATGATTCCTTCCTGACGACGTTTTCGTACGACGCCTACTTTTCGAGATAATCGAGAACGAAGATGCGGCCAAGGAGAGCGCGCGACACGGAGCGTCAGCGGGAGGGAGGGGCGCGCCGCGAGTAACGGGCAACGGCATTGGTCGGAACTGCAGGTTCGATATCTCGTGCACGATGCGCGCTAGAAGAAAACTTCTTCGAGATTTAAGGTTCGTTTTGGCGCGAAAATTCGTTTTCCAATGTCGACGCAGCTCGCTGGTGTTTTTTTTTATTCTAGCGAAATAACTTGGGACAAGCAATCGAAAATTGTGTGCACTCGACTTGACCCCAATTCCCCGGATTTTGGGGACGGAAATGAAATCCGCGGGTTCAAAACCCGATCCTTGAAAACTCGACGATCGCTGCGAGACTTTTGAACTCGCTGAGGACTTTCCGACACTCGTGTTCCTCGTTACGGCATAAAAATCAAGCGGTATTTCCGCTCCTCCGCACGATTTCGTTATTCCTTTCTTTTTGGACCGCGGTCGCTCTTCGACAAAGTCGAGTTCGGATATTTTCAGGAAAAATGAGAGAACCGCGAACAATACGCGTGGAAAAATCGATGTCAACGTCTCCCATATTCACGCAACCGAGAAAATAACGAAATATTTGAAATATTTGAAATACGAAAAATGTTGAAAAATATGACCAACCATTCGCTGCAACGCAACGAGTTTTAAACGTTCATTTTCGGAAATTCGAAAATAAAAACGAACCAGCAAATACTTGCTGGTCTTGTTTACCTGCTATCGCGGTTATACCATGCAACAATTTCCTCTCGAGATAGTTCGGCGTTTTCGAGGGAATTTCGGGTAATCCGAGCTATGTAGAAGTTTGAACCAAGCAATTTAGTCAATCGTTGCCTATATTTACTTTCCTCGTAATTAACTCACGATCGTTCCGCCCGTTGGTGAACCGAGTCTGTGTTCGGAACCCCTTGGAATTTCGCTTGCATGATAATTAAGAATACGAATCAAGTATGAAATTGGCAAACCTAATTTCCGGAAGAAAAACATCACAAAAATCGGATGTTCGTTGTGTGCTGTCGTTTTACGATCCGAGTAACAACCCCTGGCGCGTGCCATTTTTCAGCACTCATATTCTCGGATTATTGGATACCAGACATTTCAATTGACATAGGAGGTCGTTTAATCCGGTGCAGATACCAAAAACGCCTTCATCATATGCAATCTGCAACGCGATCGATGACTCGCTTCGGCTCTACCACCGAATGTTGAAAATAAGAATTTTTTTATACAATGTCGAACGTGATTCTTTCTACATCAGTTACATAGAGGAAGTCGAGACCAATCCGAAAACATATGACAACGCGACATTCGCATCGGTGGCAACAGAAATAACGCTATTCAAAGTGCAAAAACGTTTTTTTTCCCAGCTTCGTCAAATTTTGATCGATGATATCTCAACACCCGAACGTCGAAACACCGTCTTGTCGCAGCTCGTTAGACTCGTCTCGTCGCGAACAACACGACGAATCACATTTCGATCGGATAAAAAAATCGAATCGGCAGTAAAAAAAAAAAAAAATGACGCTTCTCGTCCGTTCCACACAGTCTGATTCTAATAAAGGCAGCCGCACGCTACACGCTGCAAGTTTTATTCTCGATACGTTGTTGGACAGAAAGCGAGGAAAAGCACAGTCCCGTAACGGAGCCTCTTTCTGCCAAGCTACAACCTACGCCGTAAATACTAACGGAGCTCGTCGTTCGGCGGGAAATTTTTATCGGACCTCCCGCGTTACTAGATGAAAGGTTGTCGAACACGTCTGTAAGGATGAATCAACTGTCCCAGCTAGTCACGCGCGTCGGCCTCGAATATCATCGCCGAGTGTACGCTGTGATACGGAGGGATCATCAGACGCATCTTCTAATCGTGATGAATGGCTCTGCCCCCAACGGTATCTAATAAATGACGCCATCTGCGACATCAACGCGCGACGTTCCTCGAACAAATCATCCGCCGTGACCGACTCAAACGAACGAGAGCACAACTCTCGATGAACAGCGAAATAAACCGAAAAAAAGGAAGGAAAAAAAATTCGACCGATTCTTTTAAAAAAATTTCTTGCTTTTCATTTTTACCTTTTTGCGTTTTTTTATTTTCTAGGGTAAAAAAACTCGAGCTCGCGCGTTTTACCGTCGAGTAAAACACGATTTGGTTGAAATATCATTACGCCTCGGGTTAATCGCTTTTTTCAGGCAATTATTCGTCGCGTACTTCCCAATCGTATCGACGCTCCAGAGCCACGGAACGGCGTATCGAATGACCGTTTCATTAATGCAATAACGACGAACTTCCATGCAGCTTCTAACATGCATTTATCGAGCATTGTTCGGCACCGTCGAGCCGTATAACTTCACGGTTATTGTACTAATGAAGTGTTCGCTACGATCACCATCGACCGCAATGCTTATCGATATCGCGACACGTGCGGAAATTCTATTTACCGTCCCGTCGTTTCAACTTTCAATCACCCAGTTCGAAATGATCGACCTCCCGACGTGCCTCTGTCACATCAAGCAGAAATAAACGCTATAAAAACACGCGCGAGATTTGCGCACCGATTTATCTCCCAAACAACGCGATAAGTGGAGCAAAAACTACAAAATTATCTCGGCACACCCGGTTCGTTTTTTTTACAAGTATACTTCCCACCATTCAATCACAAAATCCTCCGTGTTTTCCCGTCCCCCTGTAAATTGGGAGTGAAAATTACGATTCTCAATTTTTTCACGCCTCCTCTTCCGTTTTTTGCACGGGGCGCGGAGTAAATATTTTTTCATTGGTTAGCATCAAAACTCCGCAGGTAGTAATTTCACGACGCGGCATTTGTTACTCACCGCGCACAGAAAATGCCCGGAGATATTTCGCCCGTTTTGTTTTTGTTCATTAGTAACCGCTGATACGTTTTTTTCGCTCGTTAGCCGTTGCGGTAAGACCGCACCAAAGATCGCGTAATTTAACGAGGTTTCCACACTTTTTACAACCGTCGTTTCGTCTACACTTCTTGTCTCCGTATGAATTTACATTTCTCGGATTTTTACGATTCAGACGACGCCAGAAAACTGACGGGCGTCTCCTGCGGAGCGAAAGAACGTGGCAGCAGATGAAAACTGACTGATCGTGAGCATAAGAAATTCTCACCGCTTCTCCGACAAACAACAACGAGTTGTACGTTGTAACGAGGTTTAAACACAAAACGATGCTCGACGCGTGCCAATCAGTGTTTCTGTCTCTCTCTTTGTTACCTTCTTTCTTTCTCTCCTTCTTTCTTTTTACGTTCGGCGGTTGTGATATTTGGAACGGGGAGACGGTATCTCATCCCTCGCCGCCGTATAATATTCCCACGTCGCGGGGGTTGGCGGACTAAAATGCCGTGAAAGTTCATCCGCAACAAAACAACACCGACGACGATAAAAACTGTGACCGCAAACGCCGACATTGTTACGATTTCCGAACACCTGTTCCCGTTCCGGTAGGATAATTTTTGCCAAAAAGCGAATCTCGCCTCGTAAAACGAAACGTCGTTCCCAACGAAATCGGATCAACCCGATCACCGCAAAGAATCGTCGAATCCGTTTTCTTCACGCATCGTTATTTTTTCACCGCCGGAGTAGGAACTTTTTTATCCGTTTATTCCGATCCGATTTTACGTTCGTTTTACGTTTTTTATTTTACACATTTTCACGAGAGAAAGCACAAAGG
Source organism: Arge pagana (assembly GCA_963969455.1). Classification (NCBI taxonomy): domain Eukaryota; kingdom Metazoa; phylum Arthropoda; class Insecta; order Hymenoptera; family Argidae; genus Arge; species Arge pagana. The sequence continues at coordinate 2,132,701 of OZ018309.1, forward strand.
ATAGAAGAAGCAAAACGAGGGATGAAAAGCTCCGAAGTTGCATCGTTTACCAGGGTAAAATTAGTATTATTATTAGTATTACAATTACAATTTCTATTACCATTACTATCACTATTACTCTTGCTCTGGCTCTGGCTCTGACTCTGGTTCTGACTTTGGCTCTGGCTCTGGCTCTGGCTCTGGCTCTGGCTCTAGCTCTGGTTCTGGCCCTAGCCCTAGCCCTAGCCCTAGCCCTAGCTCTACCTCCGGCTCCGGCTCTGGCTCTGGCTCTGGCCCTTGCTCTTGCTCTTGCTCTTACTCTAGCTCTTACTCTAGCTCTGGCTGTGGCTCTGGCTCTGGCTGTGGCTCTGACTCTGGCTCTGGCTCTGGCTCTGGCTCTGGCTCTGGCTCTGGCTCTCGCTCTGGCTCTTGCGCTTGCTCTGGTTCTGGTTCTGACTTTGGCTCTGGCTCCGGCTCTTGCGCTTGCTTTGGGTCTGGCTCCTGATATTGCTCTTGCTCTTGTTTTTACTCTTGCTCTTGCTCTTCCTCTTGCTCTTGCTCTTGCTCTTGCTCTGGCTCTGGCTCTGACTCTGGCTCTGGATCTGACTCTGGGTTTGGCCTTTGCTCTGGCTTTTGTTCAAGCTCTTGCTATTGCTCTTGCTACTGTTACTTCTACTGTTACTGGTATTGCTATTGCTATTGTTATAGCTATTGCTATTAGTATAGCTATAGCTATTGCTATTGCTATTGCTATTGCTATTACTATTACTATGACTATTATTGTTATTGTTGTTGTTGCTGTTGTTATTGCAAGCTGCAAATATAATTCGTTCAGGATTGAGAATGAAGAGACGATGCGAGAGTGAACAAAACGAATGGAAAGTAGATACCAAGAGAATGGGAAATTCGGTATTGGTACATGCGAGGATGGAAGGGTTGGGGGATGAAAATTGTCGGGAACAACCGCGCGCGAACATTAGCTTCGCGTGGCGATTTTGTCCCGTCGGGGGGTCGGTTCTTAATGCGTGTTATAATGTTACAACGTTATAACGGGTCGTAACAGATGTCGCGAAGGCGAGACCTTTCACTTCGTCGCGCAGCTCTGCTCGCCCCTGGAAATGCCGAAACGGCACGGGGAAAGAACGCTCGGCGAAAAATTGAAAAACAAGACAAACCTACCGATCCCGCGGTGGAAATTGGCCGACATAACGGGGAATAACGGAGAAATAGAGAAGCTAGCTCGCGAAAAATAATAATCCAATTATTCTCGCATCTACGAAACGTGCGAGTTCCAGCGCGACCAAGCCGGATCGCAAGCCAGCCGAAACGATTCCAAAACGTCGATTTGAAAAAACCGTTTCAAATTCCATACTTCGTTTGGCGTCGGAATACAATTTGGTTTTTAAGTTTTCTGAAAACTGGAAAAAACGCTGAAGGAAAAATGAGAAAACTCTCCGTCAGTGCTCTCCGGAATTTAGATCGCTCTCCTCGCTCCACGTTTCCTTGCCGGAGCCGGCGGAAAATCGCGTCGGTGATCCCCGCATCGTGATCAATTGCTCGTCCAGAATCTGGCCGGCGCTGGAGATAGATCGAAGCAGGAAGAAGAAGGCAGCGAGATGCCGATGCGGCAAACGAGAGGAATGGGATCGCGCGGCGAGACTCGTGATCCGAGGCGAGCGTACGGTCGTTTCTTCAGAAATACGTGATCCAGTCTGAATATTGCACGCCGCGCTCTCTCTTTATGGCCCACCGTGGTCTCTCCCCGGAGTCTGGGAATTGTTTTTTGCCAAACGCGATATGACGAACGTGCGAACGAATCGTACTTCGATGTACGTGGTCGTTTCACCGCCAGGTTATCGGATCCGTGGCGATCGCGGGCTCGATTGCCAAATCGGACCGGCCGATCCAGAACTGAAAGCTCGTCGTTTCGTTATGCGGCCAGCGTCCTCGCCTCGAGGTATCGCCGAGGACGATAATTTTTCATCGCTGTTCCTCTCCTCTCCTCGATCCGCGGGAGCGGAGCAACGGAGGTGACGAGTCGTCCTGATGATATATCACGCCGCATCAACGATCAGCGAGGCTCGGGCATTGCTATCAATCAAGCAGCTCCTCAAACACGTCTCCGCGCATTATAATATTAATAACCAACGATAAACAAGCGCGCCGCGTGGAATTATCCCTTTCCAGCGGGATGTGCAGCGCAGCGACTTGACAAGGTGAAAAAACACCGCTCGAGCGGAAAGTGAAACGACTTCTCGCAGAAATACGCCACCACGAGATTCGAGTTTCCAAAAATGTTTTTTGGAATTTTTTTTCCGGTTCTATGGAAAGAGTAATATTTGTCACTTCGCTTGACGGGTGGATTACCCATTGATTTCAGCTTTTTCGGGGCGCTGAATTTGTTACAAAAAAGTTTCGCGGAGGAAACGCTGTCCGACCAACAGTTTTTGGGTTGTAGAGCTGGGAACGCGAATGTTACCAACGACAAATTTTCTGTGCGTATCGAAAAATCGGCTGAGATGAAAAAAAATGTACTCTGGGCGATTTATATGGGAGATAGAATTTTGGAAATAGCGAGGCGTCTAATTTACTTGAAAGAAATTCCAGCAAGAATATATTTTTTAACGAATCATCTGAGCAAAAAATATGGCGCGAAAATGAAGCACCCTGATGCCTATATTGGAAGATACGCGCGTTCGATTTCTGGTCGTCGGAGCCACAGCGTCGTCGCGAGATAAGTACGAATCGATTGCAGGGAAAATCGCCAAGGTCATCGAGATAAAGAGCAACAAGTTCCGTTCCGGAAGTGATTTGGATGGCGGAGCGAAGAGCGGAGAGCGGAGAGCTTTGGGACCGGCGACGACGATGATTCTCTCCCGGGATATTTCGAGAGCCCTGATGTCCCGTCGTTTTCTGTAATGCCTCCGCAGGACCCCCAGAAACGATTGCCTGGGCGTAAATATCGCGATTCGTTTGTACTAAGCGAATTCCAATAACGAAACGAGTGCGATAAAGTCATCGTTGGGATAAGCGGAGCTCGAGGAACGGTTTAACAAAGTCTTTTCACCGAGGCGAGGACCGCGCCCATCATCCGCCGAGCAGCAATAATAAGACTGTGCGATTTAATTTTGCGGATCGATGCTCTTGCCGCATCCTGTTCCACGAGTCAGAATAAATCTACCAACGGTAACGAGGAGGTAGCATTTTTACGACCCCCGGCCAAGAGCCGTCACGTGGCTAGAGACGAGGCTGAAGCCGTAAAAACGTGAGAATTTCCACACAAACTTAGCCAAAACAAAATACTCTTCCGTAATCCGAGTGTAATAAAAAAAAGTGTACGCGGCATCTGGACGCTGCAGCACGCGGCCGCCCCTCATCGTCTATTTTACTGTCAACTGGAGATTTGCAGTGACGTCACTGATGGAGCTTGAAAGATCGGCTGTGTCAAATAATTTAATTTTTTTTGACAGTACTTTAATTGATTTTACAAAACTAACGCTACAAAATTATTGAGCCACGTTTCAACTTTATTGCGTCTCACTGCCACATTCTTCGACATTTAACTGGGCTATCTACTGTGAGCGAAAGGATAGAAAATTATTAGGTTAATAGTTACATTAGAGCCTGATGGAAACCCATTTTTTTTTTTTGAAAATGAACAAAATGGCGGCCCTTGGTTCTTTGGTCGCGGATTTTCAAGGACAAACGGTCTAGGTACTTGCTAATCACACGTATAAATTGTGATTTGCAGAATTCCTCGATCGAGCACGAGGTTGACTATTGAACTAGTAATTTGGTTGGTGTCATCGATTTTAGAAGATCCAGTAAAACAACAAATATGGCAATGAATAGTTTTTTTTTAATTCTAGTAAAATGAAGCTGAAACATAATATCATAACTTTGCATCGTTTGTTCCATCGAATATTGAGCTGTTGACAAAAAAAGGCATTTTTTTCGACTCTCCGACTAGTCCTATCCTCTTAAGGTGGCCCCACCAGGACGGGCAGTAGCACTGTGGGACACCATTGGAGGTACTTGAAATAGTTGGTTTTTTTTTACATGAATTAGTATACCAACTAATTTTATTACCCAACTGGTCGCTGAGAAGTGTATTAGCTATAACTTTTTCTTAATGTTTACCGTTAATAATTCAGGTTTCGGAATAGATGTCTTGGTTATTACTGCGGCAGCCAGTACTTTTCTTTATAGATGCAGATTCGGCAATAGTTATTGTACGATGTGAATGTTTTTTGTCAGAAAGTGTAATTTTTTTTTTAAACATTTTATATGGAAAGATGGGGAAACGTCCAGTAGGATCGTCATTGTTCTAGATTAAGCCGGGTGGTAGATTTCTCTGCGGTGCTCGTGTTCGGGTATCGGAGTCGCTCTGCCAGTTTACTTTCAACGGCGTCGTCCGCGAGTGCCGTGACGAATCTTAACGAGGACCTGATTACCGATTCAAGGTCACAGTTTCGGAATCCGAGTCATCGAGCTCCGCGCATACCAACTAGTCGAGAGTAGTTTGAGCCGCGCGCGCTGTTCTCGAATTCGGCATCGTCGTTGGGATTTCGGTCGAGCTTGTTGTTAAGAGCCGACAACTGGTCGGGTGGTCCCGGGGTTAATGAACGGTCATCTGCGTCGCGTCTGAGATTTTAGGACGCATTTCAGAGCGGAGCCAGCTGCGTCGTACGAGAATCTTGGGACGTTGGCGAGGTGACGGACGGATTGATGTGCCGAGCGAATCACGCGAGTGACATACGAGGGCGGGCAAACGAGACCCCCCTAAGGACCCGTACGTGCGAGACCATCGGAGGTAGCGGCTGAAACGCGCAGGTCCCTACGAGGAGGTCTCCGCGAAGAGAGGTTGCCTTATTGAATATGATATTGGATTTTGGCCAACATTATGGCCCCATCTGATACCCGGTCTCGGAACGACAAGGAAATTTAAAACTCGTCCTGGTCGGATTAGATCACGGTTGCGGCGGCGGCGAGGCGGTCGAGCAAATTGACCCCGTAAGAAGGGATGCTCGTCTCTCTAGTCATCGACTGAGAAGCGTGGAGACAAGCCAACAGTGCGGCCTAACTGGAGTATCGCGTCAGATCCGCGAAGACGCGAGAAGTCGGCGAAACTGCGGCGCACCAGTCGCGGTGAGCGATCCGCGCGAATAGCGGCGCGCGTTAGACGGAAAGTGGGCGGAGCGCCATGAGTCGCGCGACGCTATTGGTCCGGAGACCCGCGATCACCTGTTCCTCGTTCCTGCCCGATTGCGCGGTTTTTGACGAGATGTCGACGATTCGGGAAATTCAACTCCGCGGACGATGTCGCAACAAAACGGCGTCGACGCCCGTCGCGTACGACCAGACAATATTGAATTTCCTATTTTATCGTTTCGTCTATGGAATCAATTTTATTTCTCCGTTCCATTTTTCCACGCCGATGACTCTCGCTGCCAAGATTCCGCCGCGGCTGGTATTTTCGCGATGTTCGAACGCGGAAGCTTCCCGGAAAGAAAACTGAGGCGAGCTTTTCTCGCGCCCGGGCGGAAAGGTCGGACGTTACGATGCTGCGAAAATTCGGTTCATTATTCGAGTATCATTACGTTGCTCCAACGAGACGAAGGTAGGTGGGCAAAAAAAAAAAAAGAATCGTTCCCTTTGTCTCCGCTCGTGTTTGTTTCCGCTGCGCGGAGAAGTAGGTCCGCGCGAGGAATAAATCAGTGGAAGAAAAAAGCGAAATACGCGAGGACCCCGCATTTCCGCGCAGTTGGATGCGAAATTCGTTCGCGGGGAGACGAGTAAATTATGAAACATTCCGAATTCGGCGGGAAAGCGAGGCACGTGAGAGCGATCGGTCAGACAGGCTCGTTACGAGGGAAATGGGGGTGAGACGCGAGGCTCATGGAGAGGGGAAAACAAGAAGATCGCGATTTCTCGATTACCTCTCGCACGGTCCAGCTCGCGGTACTTGCGATGATCGCGGAGGAACTTGATCGCTGCTGTTCGATCATTTCGACTCCGTAGAGATTACAGTCGCCGCGTCCTTGGATCGATCGGATCCGGTCGCGACCAATGGGGATGGATAGAAGACGAAGAAACGCGGGGAAAACGAAGAATTAAGAGGTTCGCCGAGGGATTCGATCCGTTTTCCTGATTATCAGACTCCCGCGACGGCTTCGGAGGCTGCAGGTACCTCTGGAGAATAGGCATAGTCGATCGAGCTCGTACGAGACGAGTGGAGATGGATGGAAGTGGGGAAAAGCGATCGCGATTCCTCGATTATCTCGATTTCGGCGAGGTGCAGGGGAGACCGGGGCAAGACGGCCCACCTAAGCCGATTATTATTCTTTGTGGCTTTTAACCATCAAGTCGATTTACTCTCGTCCAACTTTAACTCAATTCACCAAAATTTTGGTGAAGCTCCTGAAATTTTTTTTTTTGGCGCAAGACGGCCCCCTCCGAAAAAAATGAATTTTTTTTTATAATTGTCAAAAACTTTCCGGCGTTATAAATGTTTATATTTTTCTCTTTAACAACTGTATTTACTTTTATATTACTCGAAATAACCTTTTTTGATATAATACGAGTAATTTGTTCACTTCTGTAGAAAAAAATTGAGTGTTTTAATTTTTTTCCAAACATATTACCAAATACTGTACAACTGGATTTTAATTTAAGAATTTTAAAAATTTTTGGTTAATTTTTGAGGTGGGCCTTCTTGCCCCGGTCTCCCCTATCGAGGCTTATGAACAGACGTGGAGACGCAGCGTGGCCTCAGGCCGTCCAGTCGCATCCCACCTGGACACCATCGATTTTATAACACTCTTATAACATTCAAGAGCAGCTTGTTCTCGGTTTCGTTGCGGTTTCTCCACCCCCACCTTCCCAATAATCCAACAAGCGTTGGAAAAATAACAGTCATATCGCGTAAATATTTGAGATAATCATTGCCAATAGCGAAGATCGTTGTAAAGCCGAGATGGACGATGAGAAATAATTGTTCGCGACAACGGCGATAGAATTTTTCAGCAACGGAAAGGGAGGCTCGCGAGCGCGGAGAGCTTCCTCGAGGGAGGGAAGTGGTCGAGAAAAGATCGCGCCGGACAAAGAATGCAAAAAAGAAACGAGCCAATTTCACGGTATAGGAGTAGCGAATCCGAAGCAACGCTCGTTTTCGTGGCTTATTTCGGAACGGTGAAGCATCCCGAAGCCCTCTTCGGTTCGACCCGCGGTTCTCCATTCGTTCCCCCGCGGGGGTCGCGGGAATACGAGAAGCGCTCGCGAGACGACGAAATCCGAGGAGGAAGAAGCTTTTGGGGGAGAAAAGCAGAGGAGAAACGGAAGGAGAATTTTTATTCGCATCAACTCTCGGCACGGACGAGTTTCTCGATTTTGTTTTCATTTTCCGCGCTGGTTTCGGTGCTCCCTCCTTCTCATCCGTACAGGTACATGTATACAGGGTGTTCCATTTCAGTCGTCGCGGAGGAATATCTCGAAAAGTTGACAAGATACAAGAAAGAGTTGAATACAAAACTTGGAGGGTTTCGAGGGAGAAAGATGACGGTGAGGCGCGTTGACTTCCGGATCTCACCATTTCCCAGATTTCGCTAGGAACTTTGGATTTTAGAGAGCAAACGAATTTTTTGGCTTCCAGCTACTGATGGCGAGATCAAACCTGATTCGAAGTCGAACGGCAAAAAAAATTACAATTTTTTACAACGCAGATAATTACCGAGTTATTCCGGGTGGCGGAGATAAATGGGACACCCTGTATATATTTAATATAAATATATATACATATATATTTATATACATATATATGTAGATACTATAAGAAGAGGTGTATTTTTTCTCGTCCTCGAGCAAGTAAAAGGAGGAGAAGAAAGAGAGAAGCGTTAAATCCCAGCGGTAAAATACCGAGCGTCTGAAACGAGGACACGCATCCGTATTTTCCCTTTCGGTCACGGAGGATTTCCCATCAGAAAGGATGAAATAAAGTTCTTCCGGTCCCCTCTTCGCTCCATTGCGGTCGCGGTGTGCCGCGTGCCGTTCCCGGGTAGAGAAAGAAGTGGTAAAGCACCCCGAGCGCCGCGAAACCGCGTCGAGAAACAATGAAAAAAATGAATTTCCCTCCGCGACTGTGAGGCTACGGTCCCCTATAACGCGTGCCTCGAGAATTCGAAACCAATGGTTCGTAAAATTTCCCTACCGCGTCGGCAATTTTTTGCTCGTTAGGTGAAATTGTCGATCGTTGTCCCATTTTTTTCTAACGGATTTCTGGATGGTTTTTTTTTTTTTTTTTTTTGGGCAGATGAGATAGTTTCCGCTGCATCGAATGGTCTTTTTTCCGAAATCCATCACCGAAGATCATTTACCCGATTTAATGATCATTACATTCGGAACCATCGTGCAGAAATAGTTTCAAGGTCATCGTGTTTTTTTTGCAGATATTTTATAGCTGATATTCGCGGGATTTTTCGCGCGGTATTGCGGGTGGATTTCTTGCGTTCCAGAGAGATTTCGGTGCGGGTAGTTGGACAGGATCGTTCGGAGGCTTCGGGACACCCGGCACGTGGCGAACGAGATGGCCGAGTAACGACGGAGGAGGACAGCTTCCGAGAAGTTGCGCGACTCTGTTCATATTACTTCTTATATTATCTTCTCGGTGTTCTTTGGCCAGGCTGAAGCCGAACGAAGCGTGCGACGGATAAGGGGAGACCGAACCTCAATTCACCCGGATCGGAGACACTCGGACCCTTGTATACGGCCTATATCCAGCGGCTACGCCACGCTACGTTACATCCTATACGCGGCGGGATGCCCCTGCCGCGAGCGGAGGGGAGCTTCCGATTCCTTCGGTATTCAAAAGGGATATCGAAATACCAAACTCCTCTTCCACCTCTCCCTCTCTCTCTCTTGTTCCCTGCGAACCGAGATATCGGGAGAGTTTCGAGGTTAACCGTTGAATCGGGAAAACTTTTTCAGCTTTTTCCTGTCCGCCCGTCGCGCAGTACAAAACGTTGAAACTTTTTACTCGTGTTCCCATTTATATTTCGCGCGAGGAGACCCACATGCAAATACCATTCTCGAGTACTATCCAGCATACGAGTACTATTACCAGAAATCTAGAAAAATTAGTGCCGAGTACTTTTCTCCACTCATTTTTGTTCTAACTCTTTTTTCAAAGTAGCACAAACTAACATTACAGTAACATTTAAAAAGTATTCATTTTTAACAGGCTGAAAACCGGACTGCGAGGACGACACTAGTCAACGCTAATCTACACAAATTTTTTCGGACCCAACACAATGATGGACAATTTCTGCCGCGTAGCTGCGTTTTGGACGTGAAAGCTTCGCTCCATTCCGGTCGGTGCTAATCCGGTTTCCGCGATTCGTTCTAACGGTTGTTCGCATTCTCGTCAAATCTTTGACCAGCGGGGGTGAAATTTCGCCGAGGAGTGGGAAATGCGACGACATTTCTTTGTTCTTGTTGTTTTTCCCCTATTCTTTCACGGATTCTGCCAACTTGTTGGGAACGCTTGGAGAGGGTTTGCGGTACGATAAATTTGGGGCCAGTTGCCTGCGAACGTTCGGAAATCGAACGGGAAACGACGATTAGTCGGTAGTTTTTCGTCTCTAGACATCGGAGTTTCTCGGGGTCGACGGTCAAGTGTTTCTCTCACGGCGACGTAACGGATGGCGGTACCGTCGGTCGGCGGTGGTTGGGAAAGAGATAGCGGCGGTGGTTGGTTACATGTCTGATTAATTAGCCGATGGTTAGATTCATGGCGCGTTAATTGATCACGGCACAATCGAACCTGTGCAGCAGCGGAGTTAATTTAACCCGGACGCGCGAGGGAGGCGCGTATTCGAACGGCTTCGTTATCGCTTTCGCCCAAAGGGCGGCTGCCAACCGCGCAAATTTAACGAGTATCGAATGTTTTCACCGTTTCGCGTATTCTCGCGCGATAAACGTTCATCCGCGCGTAAATCAGGCACGAATCGCCGAACAAGATGCGATGAAAGTTGCGAAGAGAGGGAACCAAGTTTCGACCCAAAATACCATTCTTCAACTCCACCCATTGACGACGATTTCCACGGTGTACGCGAAATCTCGAGCAGTTTGGACCGGAACCGGAAACGTTTTTTCCCCCCAGTAGAGCGAACCAAAACGTACCTCGTGACGTAGCCGATTTTTGCACACTCGATTTTTCGCAAAATGGCGGCTATTTCCAGTGAAAGTTTGAATCAGCTGCTACAGAATTTTCAAGTTTTAGGCTACCTACCAAAAATTGAAGTACGACGCGCATTGCAGAAATTCTCAGTCACCAGGTAGACGATTGTTCTGGTAACGTGTGTAAAAAATTTCAGCCGAGTCGTTCGATAGGCTATATCAATCGGTGTAGCGAAAGTTGAATTTCTCGCAAAAAAATGTATCAACGATAAGAATAATAAATAGGTTGGCAGAGAAATTCGGTACAAATAATATCGAGGCTCGATGGAACGGGGAAAAAAGTGGGGAAAAAGGTAAGAGAGCGGTTACAAAAATTGTAATAAATCAGGCAACGAGGAATATGTCGAAGAGAACCACAAATTAGGCACGGAGAAACCCAGGAATTTCCGCGAGATGGGAATCGCGTCGTGGAATTTGCGGCGGAGGGGTCGAGTGGGTAATAAATGAGCACGTTTTTTTCGGGTCAGTCGTATAATTTGGTGGAAATGCGTTTCACCTGACCCCCTCCGTTTCGTTGATGTTTACGGTACACTTTGGCGTCCGCTCCAGATTATCTCGGGAATATTCTAGACGCGACCCGCGGAGGATCGGTTGGCTATTCGCGGAGCGAATAACGGCGCGCTTTGCTCCAATTTTCTCGGACTGGAACAAACACTTTCTAGCAAACGTCCCAAGACGAGTGCGAGGAGAAGCGTCGAGGCCGCGCGAACGGGGAACCGGAACCGAGAGCGAAAGTGAACCGTTACGTCGAGCGCTCGCGGGTCGCCTACGCGACCTCCTCGAGCGCGTGGATGAGGTTGAGCAAAAATTCATTCCATCGTCCGTTCCGTTGTTTAGGGATCGTCGAACGTCTACGAGACAACCGCGATCTGGAGGGAGCCATTTTCCCTCAGTTTCTAACACCAAAAACGAGCTCTCGAGTGGTTCGTTGTCTTCGAGGATGACGCGTGCCGAATTCCAAGGGAGCATTCTAATCTAGAAATTCGACAAAGTTGTTGAATCGTCACAAGACGAACACCTCTGTGTTTGCGTTTTTTCGTCGTTCCATCCCTGGCAGAATAGCGGCTGTAACTATACCTCGCGGCTGAGGGGAAAATCGCGAACACGTTTTGCAGAGTAATCGATTCGACGAAGTGGTTCCGCGTGGCTAGGATAATAAGAGATCGAGGAACGATCGTTGTCGGTTTTTGTCGCTCGGAAAGGAAAAAACGCGAACGTTGGTTTCTATCTCTCTGCTCGTAGGGATACAATGTTTTCTCATACAGTCGCCGTTTTACGAGTAAGCTCCGCGATTCGTTCGAGTGTAAGTACAGTTTTATACGAACCGAGATGTAAAGGTGCCCGGAAAAATACACCGGATGTTATACGGTCTCCATTAAAGGAACTATCAGACTGAAAAATGAGGGATCGCGAGCCGCGAATATGTACGGCAGCTTATACGTAGGTACAGAGGTGCGCGCTGGACTTTTCCGCATCGAGTAACACGGACGTCGGTGCGATCCGATGTACCGTTCGGACTCTTCGGTCGATATCTCGATAACGGTCGACTTTTCGACGAAAACGTCCATTATCAAAATTGTAGCCGAGACAATTTAGAGTAGAAACGATATTCATATTTTTTCCCCTAGGAGCGACGGTTCGCGAGATACAGCATGTGGCAGCATTCGACGTCCTGGCGTGATAGTAGAGTTTTTTCCGAGCTATATCTCGCCAAGGGTTGGTCTGACAAGAAAATCGCCCGAATGATTTCTGTGGAAAATTACCTCAGCTACACAATTGCTCGATAGTGTTTTCGTCGAAAAGTTCACGGTTCTCCGGATAATTGCGGAAAACCGTTCGCCGCAACGGAAACTCTTGCAAAGTCTGATATCAACGTCCACAGGATGAGAATGTATCGCGTAAGAGATTACGAGGATATTCGATTGGAATGATTTGGCAAATTGGAATCGGTGCGGCCTATCGCAGATATCTATCGGGAAACTAATTAGCGTTTCAATTGCCCTCGGAAAATCAGAGCCATCAGACCCTCCGCGATGACCTTCGAGGAGGTCAGCTCGGGTTTGCCCAGAGCTCGAGATTAGCCTCTGCCAAAGCGATGCTCGTCGATACACCACGAAGGACGGAAAGCACTCGCGCGCGCTTCGTTTTTCTCTCCTCGTCGTCCCATTTCGCATCAACGAAGCATCCCGATAAAAACGGTCCAGGTACACGAGTAACCAAAACTGGCGCAACCTTCGGTGGGTGGGAATGTCGCCAAAGGGTATATAAATTAACAGGCGTGCCGTATCGGGCTGAACCGCTTCCGAGTTTACCCTTCAAAAGCTCCCCTCGTCGTCGTTCTCGCGGCACTCGTCTACTCGCGTCCGCCAACCGCAACAACCCGGCGCCGTTTGCGGACAAGATTTCGAGCTGAACAAACGTAATACCGCGCTGCGCGGAGCTCTCGGATCTCCTCGACCACTCCGTGTCAAACAACGTCGTCGGAGGGCCGTTACCGCGAGAGCCGTGACCCGTTCCAAGTCTTATCTGACCTCGGCTTATCAGCGCTGTTCGCCCAGCCGCCGAAGGGACGGACTTGGATGCCAACATTTTTTCTCACCCAACAAACTGAAATGTCGTTGCAGCGAGTATCGCTGAAAATTCGAAGGTCGACTAGAATTGGCACGTGAATTGACCTCTATCAAGCTAGAAACACCACATGATCGAATCGAATTCGAACTCTTCCCGCACTCGTCCTGCTTTCCCTTTCTTCCGTTCTCCTACTCTCTTTCTATGTCCCCGTGCTGGTCCCACAATCAGGTACTGTTTGGAATTCGCGAGGGTCGACTTGGATCCATTGGGCATGGTCCCGATGCTTTCCGACGACCGGAACACATCGAGAATCGCGAAAACATCAATTTTGCATGATTTTGCGATGGGTCTTCCTCGTGTTTTCCGGATTTCTCGACATCCAGCGGACATAGATATAAGATCAGGTACTGTTTGGGATCCGCAAGGGTCGACTTGGATCCATTGGGCATGGTCCCGATGTTGTCGGACGATCAGAACACATCGAGAATCGCGAAAACATGAATTTTGCATGATTTTGCGATGGGTCTTCCTCGTGTTTTTCGGATTTCTCGACATCCAGCGGACATAGAAAAAAAATCAAAGGGGTGGAGCACCTAATTGGGGCGATGGATTTCCGTGGAGCATCTAATTAGCACTTGATTCCTGCCGAAACAGTTTTTCGAAATCGGTCCTCCTTCGGTTGTGGTGTTTCTAGCATGATCTCAAGCTAGCAACACCACGGGTATTTTTCAAAAGATGAAGAGCACTTAATTCGGCAATAGAGCATTTAATTAGCATCTAATAAGCACTTAATTCTTAGATATCGCAGAATTCGATTCGATCATGTGGTGTTTCTAGCTTGATAGAGGTCGTGAATTGGGGGAGACGAAGAATTTTCGCGCAGGATTCATTTGAAACGAACATTTTCGTTCTCGTCTACACCTGAAAATTTGGTTCCTCGCATCGAAAAGTCATGCTGTTTTTTTAATCGTTTCACAGCTCAGTTGGATTTTATGACTTTCTAATGCGATGGCCGTAATCTGCAATGCCAATTTCAGCTTCGATAGGTCGCTTTCCACGACAGTTTCACATTTTCTTTATTATCAGCGACACCGCTGAAGTTACGAGAAAAAAGTTCGGGATCAATTTGTAGGAAATGAAATTGCCTACGAAAAATGTCTCATTACATATTTTGCTAAGATGCGTGGTTCGCAAGATATAGTCAAATTTTTGAATTTGAGAAACAATAAAAGTGGATATATCATGAATTTTTTAATATTCAATATATTGAACTGAATATATCTTGTGAACCACGCACTTTAGCGAAACATGTGTTCAGACATTTTTTGTAGGAAATCTGCTTTCCTACAAATTGTTCCTCAACTTTTTTTCTCGTAACTGCGTTCGTTAGGCTGATAACAAATAAAATGTGACATTATGGAAATTGGGCTTCCGAGGCCAATACCGACGACACGGTTCAAGTTACAGAAAAATATCGATGGACACTTTTGAAGAGTCTCTAACACACTACAGATCGCGACCCATCGCAATGAAAAATCATAAAACCGAACCGAGATATAACAATTTGAATTCGAATAAACCAACGATTTACACGTTATTTGAATGGGACAAACTCAACGATCGAGAGCAAGTCCTTAAAATTAAAAAAAAAAGTTCGTTCCAAACGAAGCACTCTAGTATGTAAGTGCGGAGTTGGGGGTCGAAGTCGAAGCGGAGACTTCTTGTATCGCGCGGACATAGATTAGGTTAATGCAGCGGGCAAGCGTCGTTTTCACCGCACGTTAGCGCCGTTACTCGCTCCGCTCTCTCCCGTTATTTCTCCCTTTTTCTCTGCCTTCTCGCCGTTTTATCTCGCCCTATCCCGACCCCACCGTTCCGTCGTTATTTCTTGCGCGTTGCAAATGCAGCCCGCTTTGTGGCGCGTCCGCCAGGTTTTACGGTCCTCCACGCTTCTTTTCGCGCAACACCGTTACACTTAATCATTTTTCGGACCAATGGGACGGAAGCAGCGTCGCCGCGTGACAAGTCGCCCTACGCGCTGGGTGTCGGCTCCGTTTGTACCCGCGACGCGTATTCGCACGCGCGTCGGTGGCACCTCGATGAGAAAAGGGCGAGCAGAAACTGGGCGAATAAATCTTTCGGATTAACGCGCCGTCAAAAATTAACCCGTAAGCCGAATTTTCCCCGTAATTCACAACCTCCGTTCGCGACCCGCGGGAAGACAACGAGAACAACGGAGAGTAATGACCCAACGTTGTTCCAAGCCTCCAATCGTCACCATCTTACCTTTCATTCAATTTTTTTCAACCCAATTTCAACACCCACAAAATGAAACTACATTTTTATGGGGGAAAAACGCAAAAAATATCAACACAAGTGCGCGGAAAGGTAATTAAAAGGGGTACCACTTGGCGTTGGGTAGTTTTTAGTTGTTATGGGATTTTTAAACGGATGTGCCGAACGTGTGAAAATCTCGTTGCGAACGTCGAGAGATTTTATATTTAATTGCGACGCGTACAATTTCAGAGGAGGAAAGCGCGAGACACCCGGTATACGAGGACGAGATAGTGATCGGGAAGCTGAATTTTAGCAGCTCCACACTTGTTGAATGGCGAGAACAAAGAGGCGAGGAATAATGATAAAAATTCGATCCGATTTCTCATTCAAACAGATTCGACTTCCGGACCAACGGATTAATATCTCGCACGTGAAATCGTCAGGTTTCTAAATTCGCTGCGAGGATGGCTGCTCGTGCGGAATAAATGAACTTCCGGGATCGGATAACTCGATCTCCACTTTTTCCCTCCACTTTCATCAACAATTTTCCACCGTCTATTTTATCCGCTGGATTGGAATAAAAACCAAATGAACATGGTGCAGATCGAAGCAACTTTCGACGACTATTTTTCCAATTTAACGAATCTACGATTCGCAAATAAATCGATAATTCGGCAAAAAAAAAAATTAAGTAGGAATTTAAAAAATGTAAAAACGTAAACATCGCGATGGTTTCGCGACTCGTAGATTTCGATAGAAGTGGGGGAAAATAGTAATGGCGGTGCGGAGTAGGCTGAAGGAAATTTCGCAGCTTTTGGTAACGACGAAATGAGGAGGGAAAAAAAAGTATTCGTCGTTTCCTCGGCAAACGAGTTTTCGCGGAATTTTTCTTCGTACCCTCGAGATAGACGGCGGCAAAATCGCATTTGTTATTCGCCGGAGAACGAGTCAATGATCCGAGAAACGAAAGATTTTGACGGATGCGCGACGCGTTTTGCGACGCGTGAAACTGAGAATTTCGAAACTCCGGCTCAGATTTGGCCCTTCCATTTTTTTCGCCTCTCGGATTCTCGACGATCTCCAATTTTTCCCGACGCTCATATTTCATCCCCCGCCTCGATGGCGGACTCGATCCGATGCGTGACATTTTTACGATATTTTCGCGAAAAAAACAGGAAAAAAACCAACTCGGCTTCTCACCTCATTCCCACCGAGTCCAATCCGTCGGAGACTCACCTGAAACGATAAAGAAAAGCTCAATGCATCAATATCTTCGAGATTCGGTGATCCGCGAACGACAGAAAAAATCGCGATCGTTGTTTTTTTCAAATTATTATACATACATTCCTTTTCAAGGTCAACGTCCAACGACTGGTAACAGCTGCGTCGCGGTTTTTCGAAGATAGGCAAAGTTTTGGCACAACCGAGGGATAGTTTTTTGGCGGGGAATCCGAAGAGAGCGACGCGTTTATCGGTATTTTAGTGGAAGCCTGTTATAAATGACCTATCCACCGCGTACAGCGGCCTTTATAAACCGGTATAAATATTGACTACGAATAAATTGCTTTTTCGGATAAACAATGCGCGTTCCCGTCTCCGCTACTCTCCTGTCCCTCCGTTATCCTTTGCCCATCCGCGTCCCCCGTTATCGGGGGTCGCGCCTAGCAGGAAAAGTGATGAATGTCTTTATCTTCGCACGGTACATCGAGGGTGAAAAAAAACTACAATCGCGTCGACTTGAAAAATAATTTCGCGTTGCCGGAGGAAACCTTCTCTTCGGATGCCGGTCAGTTTCTCCGACACGACGAAAATCGCGAAATTTTCGTTCTGCCTTTAACGTGGTAGAATATAGAAAAGTCTACGTTTTTACGTGGACACAAGGGTTTACGTTTTATTTTTTATTCAACTGCGATTTGTGCATTTGCTCGTCCACTCGCTAGATAGACAACAGCGAATTTTGCAATAGATCTTAACCGTCTGATTCGTCGACTGCTTCGACATCGATTTTTCGAAATTTGAGCGTGTATAACGAAAATCGCGGCGAAACTGGCGATGGCGAAATATTTTTTTTCTCTTTCTGCAAAGCGTGAAAAGTCTTTGAACTGATTTCCATGGTAATGAGAGACGCGGGAGGATCAAGGAAGGGTTTTGTCATTTATGGAGCAGCGTCGCGATGCGGGAGATCGGATATCTACAAAGAGGTGCGCGCTGTCGAGTCGGGGCGAACAGGATAAACGAGATGTGAGTGGATAAGGAGGATGAAAAACAGCGTGGCACTATGTTCGACGAGTAACGTTATAATCTCGAAGCACAGACGGAGAAGAAAAATTGATTTATCCGAAATTGGGAAATTCGCTCATTTTTAGATGTCTTTTTTCGGTTGAATAAAAATTGTCCAATTTGGATTTCTGACGAAAAAATAAATGCATCGAGCGATTTGTTTTTCGGTTAATTTACTGCCGAACGGAAAACGACGACTTTCTGATCAGCGAGACTGGATTTTTCCTGGTTAATTTCTCGACACCCGAGTAGATTGCTGAAACGGGAACCAGACTGTCGAGGTGTTGGATGAATCCTAACGAACTGCGCGGAAATTCGATGCGAAAGCGACGAGGCATGCCGATGTACGGGGTGGCAAAATAAAATACAGCAAATTCCCTATTTTCGAGTCGCAGCGATGGAGACGAGTGTAAAAGTATTGGGGAAGATTTTTCCAGCGAAGCTTCGTTCTCGAGATATCGCGAAACGACGGATCGGGCCAATCTCGTGGCGCGGAACCAGAATCCACTTGGAACGTGGAATACGAAGGGTAGGAAAAAATCGATGGGGAGCTTTTAGACGTAGAATTACGAGGCGCAGCCGCTGGTAAGTCGACGTAGGGAAAATTTGTCACCTCTCGTTTCTCGACACCCGGTATAGGCGGCGGGAAATGGGAAGACGACTGCCGCTGTTAGCAGTCGACAGTCGAGCGAATTTATCGAATTCTTTGAGAGATGTTGACGCCGGGGCGAGAATAGGGTTGCGTAACCTCAACATAATTCGATCTCGCGAGAGGACCAGCCGCGACTCAATCCCACTCCGCTTCGATTCGTCGAGCTAACCATCTCTTTTCACGGAAAACCCCCATTCCTACCAGCTTTTTCTCTCTTCCACTCGCATCGCGCCCAACAAATTTCGTTTTCCGCTCCGCATTCGCACGAGTTTCGCGCTCGCCTGCAGCTACGGAGTGTCGGGAGGGCAGAAGATAATAGGTACCTATACAAAAATGTCACTCCGAATCGGCGGTAAATCTTTCCTCTTCCGGCACCCTCGAATCTAAATTTTTCGTCAAATTCTTCACCGAACCACGCCAATTTCGAGACAGGAACTGTCGCGGCTAGAAACTGCAGCCGTACCCGAGCCCCACTTCAAATACACGGTCGAGGAGCTCTGTTACTTTGGCACCGTACCAAAATCGTAACAACAACGCGTCCAAAGATGCAGATTCGTTATTATTCTTACCATCTCCTCGCATACCCAGAAGATGAAGACCCAAACGCTGCTTTAGCTGAGCCTCGCGGTCATATTATTCCCAGCATGCACGTTTTTTGCCCGAAAATATCGCGAATTCTGCTGCAACCTCGATAACGGAGAGGAAAAAAATATATAGCTGCGGTAATCGTTTTCTGGTTAGTCTCCGCATGCTAGATGACCGTGCTCCGTATCCTAGTAGTATCGCGAGTCGAACCATCTTGCAACTATCTATCACTTAGCCGGCGCTAGATGTGGACGGTGGCTATCCGGCATGCTAATAATACTACGTAGGGGAGACCAGGGCACGACGGCCCCTCTGGGGCAAGAAGGCCCACCTCAAAAATTGACCAAAAATTTTTAAAATTCTTAAATTAAAATCCAGTTGTACAGTATTTGGTAATATGTTTGGAAAAAAATTAAAACACTCAATTTTTTTCTACAGAAGTGAACAAATTACTCGTATTATACCAAAAAAGGTTATTTCGAGTAATATAAAAGTAAATACAGTTGTTAAAGAGAAAAATATAAACATTTATTACGCGGGAAATTTTTTTACAATTAAAAAAAAAATTCATTTTTTTTCGGAGGGGCCGTCTTGCCCAAAAAAAAAAAAAAAATTCACGAGCTTCACCAAAATTTTGGTGAATTGAGTTAAAGTTGGACGAGAGTAAATCGACTTGATGGTTATAAGCCACAAAGAATAATAATCGGCTTAGGTGGGGCGTCTTGCCCCGATCTACCCTACGTAATAGATAGGGATGGCAACTACCCCGAGATTTTAGGTCGAGTCGCCCTGCCAGAGCGAACGAGTAGTACAATTGTTCCGACTCACCACCGAATATCCTTACGTACTTTTCAAGGTCCCACTGGCTTAATCTTTTTTCACCGCCTGTCCGTGTTTTTAACGCGAATTTAAATGGATAAATAAAGCCAATGGGGAAAACGATGCGTGCTCACAGCCGCGATGTGCGCAGTCGACGCGCTATTCGCATCTGCACCGCGCACTGACGATAATTATTTAGCGCGGTAGATGCTGGTAGCGCCTATCCTTAGATATCTAAGGGCTCGCTCACGCCAATCTTGATGTTTACCCCGGCTACCCCACGCGGCAATATAATTTGGCGTACGCGGCCATACGGATAAGCAGATGCTCGCTGCGACTATCCTTTTTTCAGTATACCTACTGGCTGATTTACCAATTACTTCCAGACGTAGAAAAAAAGTTTATCAATTTCTACGAATGAAATGTCCTAGCAGTTGAAAAATAAGGTATAAGACGTTAAAAAAAAATAACGAAATTTCCAAATTTCGTGATGGATCGACCTAAGAAAGTTGCCCACAATTTCCGAAAAAACTGACGCTCGATAGGAGTCGAACTTTCAACGTTGATGCTTCCGTTCTGCGTGATCCAATTTCTGTTAAATTGATCGTCGATGCGTCAGGTATTGGAAAATTAGGCAGCAGTGCACTTGCAACTCGGATTAGACAACATGTCTGTTTTTTACTCGGTAGCGAATGTGACGAGAAAACTGTGTGGCAAATATCGTCGATTTGTCTTCTCATCTTCGCCCGAAGATACCGCATCTTCGCTATCGCGAGGCTGGGGGCACGGATGCTCCCCTCGCACTGGGAAAATATGTCGTAAATGCTTCTGGCTGTTAATCCGAAGCCGAAGCACGCGCTCGTTGCTCCCCAGCTGCTAACTTTAATTCGTATTATCCTATTATACCATTTTTCTCCGACCTCGCGGGTAAATATCATTCGTCGCGGAATACGAGGGATTTTCCGCGGATTATTATTATTACCGGATACATTTTCTCGGCAAACAGCGCCAACTTTTTTGCGAGCACGTTGACATTTTTTAAGCCCTCTTCGCGATCCCTCTGCCGATCGCTCCACGACGATCGTCGTCCGCGATCTTGGAAGCGGGGGAAAAATTCGCAGAGCGTTTTTTCCACATTTTTCCTCCATTCGTCGAATCACTTTTGCTTTTTCTAGGAGCTCGCAGCGCGATTCTCGTGCCAGCGCCACGTGTTCGATTTTCAGGTACCTTTTGCGAACGGGAAAATCGTGCGAATATATTTGTTGCACCTCTCATCGCGACTCCCTGAAATTCGATCGCGAATCGCGTTTAATCAGCGCAATCAGCCGGTCGAATCGGAAACATTCCGCGGATAAAGGCTCGACGCGTCGCTATTGAATGAAATTCGAGACAATTTTTTCGCCTAATAGACCGAAATCAGTTAGCTGAGATAAATAATGAGGGGCTGAAATCCAACTGTCGAGTAATAAATCGCCGCTATTATCTTTATCGCTCGTAATTAGTGAAATTGGGCGTTCGCAATCGCTGTCACGTTAATGATAGGCTCTGATACAAAATAATCGCCGCCACCAGGTTCGCGCTGCCGAGAGGAGAGGTGCTCCGATTTTTCGCGTGCGGAGAAAAAAGCTTTTTGCGTGGAAAAAAAAACTGGGCGGAAAAAAATATTATTTTGGACGGGAAAATTATTGGAAAAATGAGAAGTGACGAAAGAATAATTGATACAGGAATATCGGCGGGATAACGGGTCAGTTGATAAAAAAAATGCGGGCTCGCAATGAATCGAAGGTCGTCGGAATTAATTCCGCGGATTCGTTGTCGGAGGTGAAATTGAAGTTGAATCGCGGAGGCGCAACATCCGGTGTAGCTTCTAATTAGCAAGGCTTGTTTTGTGGCTGAAAACGTATCGTTTCGGCTGACAATGAGATACGGCCGTGCGGTATTTGTCCCCGGAAAATTCGCGCTTTTTTCCTCGCCGCGGCGTGATTTACGCGGGAATTTTGCTAAGTCGGAATTAGTTGCGCGATGACGCTTGGTACACCCGGCTCGCGCCGGAGAAAAAATCCGGAGAGGTCGACAACGTCGTTTTCAATTTTCCATTCGCCATCCATCGAGTTGTGAGAATTTCAGCAAAATTTAAAAAAAATTTTTTTTGCTCAATTCGAATTTAAATTTGGAACTTTTCGCAGAAAAAAAACGATCCCTCGTTTGCTGCCATACCGAGCGACGGAGCCACCTTGAGCTACAATTAATTCGCTCCCTCGCGCGTTTCCATTCGATTCGACGTCCGACCGACCGACTCGTACTACTTGTCCGACCACGACGCGACTTGCACTACGGAAAATCACCGGAAACCGCGCTACCGACTGAACAGTTTCACTTCTACTTCTTACCAATCAATTTATTGCACTCTCGCCATCGGTGAATTCGTACGCTTATTGCGAATATTTTCTCGAAAAGCTGAAATTTCTTCGTAACACGCGAAACGTTGAGACGTGGCTAACAAAGTTTGTCACAAATGTCAGTTAATTGTAAATTCAGCCTTTCTCTGCGCATGGCTTCGCGAATTCGATGGATAATGGATTCAACGCGCTACGCAGAATCGGCTTGCCGAATAAATTTCGCCGAATTTCGCGACCCCGTTCCACATTTTCGTACCTGTTGGTTCGCATTATTGGTTCAACAAAGCAACGCGGACGGCTGAGTTTCGGGAAATGTTCTCGTTCCGGCCAACGATAGCGGTAGAAACGTTGAAGCGAGAACCAACACGCTCGGTCAACAAACTTGGTAACGAAAAAAAAAACAATCATAATAACTCGACTAATAAAAAAAGTAAGTAAGATGAAACGACGTTTGTTTTTTGCAGCTTCACGAACCTCAGGAATTTTAGTATCGTTGTGTCGAAGTGTTAGCAGGATTCGAGTTCCCAAAATTATGCGACGAAAAAGTGGTAATACTGGAAGCTCGATATTCGGGGTGACAGAAACGAGGCGTGACCCAGTTTCCAACACTTTTATACGCGTTTTGATTTGTGTAGCGCGAAAATAGAGTCAGGTAGACGGAGGAGAGATACGGGAAAAGACGGTGGAGAACACAGATTGACGGGCGTGTGAACATGAATGGGAGAAAAAAATGGATTCGCGATTTCGAGTTGATCGTTGATGATGTTTGGGAAGGGCAAAACGATGGCGATGGAAACGTGAAATTCCGGGGGATATTAATTGGGTCGATAACGCGTCCCGGGGGAAATGAGGAGGCGGAGGTAGATGGAGAAAAAGTGAGGAGACGAGGGAGAAAAAGTGAGGAGAAGTGGAAGAAAAAATGAGGAGAACAGGAAGAAAAAATGAGAAGAGGAAGAAAAAATGAGAAGAGGAAGAAAAAATGAGAAGAGGAAGAAAAACGTTTTCAGAGGTGTCGGTCGTCCGCCGAGGGATCGTAAATACATCGAGGCTAGTAGCGATCCACGATGCATGTTGGATCTTCGATTGGTCGCGGGATTCGGCACGGATTCGCGAATCGATCTTCGTGGATCTAAATCTCGGGCGTATATTTCAATTTCTGTTACGTACTCTCTTTCAAGTTTTCCTCCGAATATTTTCTAGACTCGAGTTTCTTTATTGGCGATACGCGATTTGGTTTGTTTTTTTATTGGCCTACCTGAAGAAAAATATCGCCTGAAAATGAAACACCGTGGAAGAGGTTGAACGAGAAAAGAGACTGGAACTCGAACGATGCGTGAAAAGGAGAGATGAAAAGAAAGGGAAAATTGTTTTTTGGGTGGAAAAATAGGAGTAAATGGTGATTCGCGATTCAGTTCGTGTTTCTGCCGAGTTCCTCGGGGTTGTCAATTATTCCGGTTATTTCGACGATTTGCTCGGGGAAACGTGACTGTAAAGCGAGACGTGAAATGATATTACGAGCCGATGAACGGAGCGAATGGGCTCGTACGAGTCGGATATGGAAAAAAGTGTGAATCGATGATAAATAAAGAGGTGTGAGAACCGATCGGATGGCGCGCTTCCGAAATACTAATTGGGAAATAAAATACCCACTTGGAACGCGACGCGGTAATTGTACGCGGATATGCTAATAGGCTATTTATGACACTTTTATTCGGACAACATCGATCAGCGTGCCGCGCGGGTTGGACACGAGTAACAAGAACGTGTCTGTCATTCTCGCGTAAAAATCGTCGAATTTCAATTCAAGCGACGGAAACTCGAGATTCTGTACTGAAATTTGGCTAAATCAAGAAAAAAATTGGAAAAGGTTGAAAACTGAAAGAAAAAGTGAAAACCAAACAAACCTGAAGACTGAAAAAAAAAGTAAAGGCTGAAAAAAAGTGAAAACTGAAAGAAAAAAGAGAAAACTGAAAGAAAAAAGGGAAAACTGAAAGAAAAACAGGGAAAAAGTGAAGAAAAGGTGAAAACTGAAAAAAATTGAAGACTAAAAAAACGTGAAAACTGGAAAATGGTGAGAAATGAAAAAGGTGTAAACTGAAAAAAAGGGAAAACTGAAAAAAAAGGAAACTGAAAAAAGGGAAAACCGAAAAAAGTGAAAGCTGAAGTCGTAAAAATTAGAAAAAAAAATGAAAACTGCAAATAGTTGAAACTGAAAAAATTGGAAACTGAAAAACGTGAAAACTGGAAATTGTGAAAATTGAAAACAAAGTGGAGACAAAAAACGTGAAAGCCGAAAAAAGTGGGAACTGAAAAATGGATGGGTTTTTGATATGAAATTGAGTGCATTTTTACATTTTGTCTAGAGTTTGAAATTCGGTGAAATTCTGAGTTTTTATTGGACCCGAACGAGCTTATTTGCGTGGTGCGAATAACTAATTGCCGAGTGGCGGATGAAATGTAAGTTGGAGACAGCTCGAATAGAGTTGATTTGGATCGAAGGAGGTGATGGAATAAGATCGGATCGTCGGTGTTATTCCGTTGTCGCCGCTTGGATTGGATTGTCGATGCGAAAGGTAAAAACCGAGAGTGCAATTTCTCTCCTTTCCGTTTCCATTTCGCTCTCCCGTCACCTCTCGTTCGGGAAATTCCTCCGGGACACCCCGTACGCGATTGTTCCGACTCGCCTCCATTCTTCTCCGAAATCTCCTCATATTTCGCCAACAAAATACCCAATCGCGACGCTCGTCACGTCCGCGCGATATTTCCGCATCCGGCAGCGCTCGTTCGAGCTAGTCGAAGAAAATTAGCATCGATCAACGAATTCCCCCGGAATTCGGAGCTCTCCCTTTGTTTCCGCCACCCGGTATCGCGGGGATGAAACTACAGTCATCCCTTTTCACGCGCGTCTCTCGTATTTCTATCCCAAGGACGATAAGTCGATAAAGTTATCGCGAATGGACGGTGGTAGCCCTTATTTATGATCGCGCAAGATTTCCGTACGAAGACCTGCCTCGAGGGCGAATCGACCCGAATGACCGTTTCCTTTTTTCTTCCCATTTTTTTCTTCCCCTTTTTTCTTCCCCCTTTTTCTTCCCATTTTTTCTTCCCATTTTTTTCTTCCCATTTTTTTCTTCCCATTTTTTCTTCCCATTTTTTTTCTTTCTATTTTTTGTCTTCCCATTTTTTTTTCTTCCCATTTTTTTTCTTCACATTTTTTTTCTTCACATTTTTTTTCTTCCCATTTTTTTTTCTTCCCATTTTTTTTTCTTCCCATTTTTTTTCTTCCCATTTTTTTTTCTTCCCATTTTTTTTCTTCCCATTTTTTTTTCTTCCCATTTTTTTTTCTTCCCATTTTTCCAAAGACTCGAGAAAAATATGGAACGAGGGCTAAAAAATCGAGCGGGGTTCAAAAACCTGTCGTTAATCGCATCGAAAATCTGATAATTTTGCGCCCAGCAAATTTCAATTTTCCAATTGCAAATTTCAAATTTGATTTGCATTTTTGGGTCTCGGTGGTGGGCGCGTTTTACTCGCGAATTGTGTTCCCTCCCTCCTCGTTTCCCTTTTTCGCGTCACGTTTTCCGCGTGACACCTCTCGCAACGCGCGTCGCGAAAACGAAAGCGCGACCAGCGACGCTCCGCTTCTCCTCGCAATCAGCTCGGACGTTTAATCGAGTTTTTCTCCTCCCCTCTTTTCGCAGCGTTCTCCAAAGTTTCTCGCCCCTTCTACCGCTGTCGCGCCATTTTTTGCGACACCCGCGAATAACTGACTCTCCTTTGTTTGTCAATGCCGTCCATTAATTCATTGGATTCCCCATTATTTTCGTTCGGATTTTTGTCCCGCCAATTTTCATTTCTCGACATTTTTGTCCCGCCAATTTTCGCACCTTCGCCATTCATTTTTTTTCACAATTTTTCCAACAGTTTCTCGCGCGTTTTTTACAGTTTACACGCAATTTGCAGTTTTTTCAATTTCACCTCGCAGGTTCGAAATTGGCATTCGAATCCGAATGTCTTGTTTATCGCGGCTCGAGTGTTTCCTGTCAGCGGATTTTTCTCCGTCGCGACTCGCGTCGCCGTTGACGAGGGGATCCCCGAATCGTGGGGAATGAATCTAAACGGTATTACTTTCGACATCCCTCAGGTTTCGACGTTTGGATCACCGAGGATCGTTCCGTCGAGATCGCAAGGTGTGAAAAACAGAATCAAAGATCCTGCCAAAGTTCTGATTCGGCGCCCAGACTTCGCGCGAGATCCCGCGAAGAGATCACCTCGATTCGAATTTTTTTTAACGCATCATTTTCCAATTTCAAGATGTCACGCGCCGAGGCGTGAGAATCGCTGCGTATTTCGTAATATTCTGCCGGGCAGTGAAAATCAATGCGAATCGAATGGAGCTTATTTGGGCGCGAGAGCGGCTGCGAATTTCGTAGGCCCGGCATTTGAGTGATTAGAATTTGAAGGGCCAGCGAGCCGCGGGGTGGAACGCGTTGAAAGGCGACCTTTCGGTCGTCCCTTCCGTACCCGAGCTACCCCCGAAGGCAAAACCCGTTACGCGACCAGCCGCCGCTAGTTATTTCCCCGGGTCCGCGGAAAATCGCAAAACTCGGTCTTACGGTGCACGTTTCACGAATTTGTTTCCCTCCATCGCGTTTTCCCAAAATTGAGCTATGAAAAAAAAAGCGCAACGCCAAAAAAGTATTGAAAATGGTAATCATGGCGCGTATAGTCGAGCTGGCACGCGGGTACGACGTCTACGAACGAATTCCGGCGTCGCGCAGTTTTTGCGAAATTTCCAAAATGCATTTTGAGTGGCGATATCTCGGGATCCGTTGGTCGAAAAGGCATGTTGCGGGTACTCGTTGAACTCGTCTCGGTGCCAGCTATATGGAGAGCCTCGCGAAAACCACGCGCGACTCTTCGAAATTTGGAAATAGCGCTCCTGTCAATTTTCCAAAGAATTAAAATCTGAGATACTGCGACGCTCACGCGTAAACTCTTCACAGTTTAATCCAGCAGGCGCGACGCGGGCAGCGCAGGCTTAAGGCGAAGCTGTATCGAACCGGAAGTGACTGGGGAAAGATGTGGAGAGGCGAACGTGACTGCGGCATGGGAACGAAGGATTAAGTTGACTTGGAAACGTTTCCATGTACGTTGCCTCGCATTTCTCAGCTCTGCGACGAGAAACTTCGACCGAGAAAACGGTTTTCGAAAATTTCAAATCTTCTCTAAATATTTTCCCGAATTTCCCGACGATTGTCGATACCAATAATAATCATTCCCTGCCCAGAGATATTTCTGCGGCGCAAAAACCACAAAGAAAACAACCGATACGCGAGGATCCGACATTTTCCGCGGACCGAGAGGAAAAACGATGGTAAAGAAAATCTCAGTCGCGATCTTTCGAGCGGATCGTATTATCCGGGGACCTCGGAGAAATTTCGTATTTTTCTTGTCTCCTCTCGCGTTTCAACGACGGAACACGAGTACCTCGCAGAAAAAACTCTTTGTCAACTCGTTGGAAAATTTCTCGTCTCGAGTTCCACCGCGAAACTCGGAATGATAAATAATGAAAAAGTCGAACTCGACTCTCGTCAAATTACGTCTTCGCAACAAACTCCGAAAAATGATTGACGCCCGCCCGCCGCAAATTAATCCACCTCCGTTATTTGCGGAAAACAAGACGTGAAAATTAAATCCAAGGTCCTTTTTTTCACAAACCGAAAAACAAGCTTCGCGGAAATTTTGCCAAAAAATCTGGCCCACGAAAAATACTGAGAAATAAAAAAAAAAATTATCGCTGCCTGTAATTTTTTTTTAATATTTTGTCGTGTTTTTGGAAAAGGCTGAAAAAAATTGTTAGAGTTTTAATTTAAATAGTGAAAATAAAGTCGTTTGGAACTTCGTTGCTGGGGGATTAGATCAATTAAGAAAACCGCCACTCGCATTTACTTCGCAAATTACTTCGGAATTTTTTTACAGCGAGGTTCGCGGAAACGTGAGAAAATAATTGTTTGCCCTTGGAAGGACGAAAATCTGGGGACGGGAAATTTGTTGTCGGTGAGAAGACAGAGAGTGGACGATACTTTTATAATTGCAGTGAGAATAATTGCTTTTGGCCGTGGCGCGGTGAGCCGCGGACGAATTTTCATTTGGAAAGTGACGTGACCGATTTTTAATTAATCTAGCAAATTGGCGAGCGCTCGCCGTTTCATATCGCGAACAGTTCAAAGGACGACGGACGTAGCCCGCGCAATGCCATCGGAAATGGCGTGAAAATTCGCGCGACCAAACAATTTTTCGAACGCCCGGCGTGTTTTTCGTTCGCGGTCGTCTTGCTGCGCGAAAACAGCGTCTCATTGAATTTCGCTGCGCCGATCGAATTTGCACTGATTTTGCTGTTTCACGGTCTTTAAATTGGCGCGACTAAACGCTCGTTACAGCGAATATGAACGTCGAACGAATTTGTTTGCGCTCGTTTATACTCACTCAACTTGAGAGTAAGTCAACAACGTCGTTAAAGTTTACCCTGCTCCCACATTTTCTCATTCTTTCGCGAAGCAGCGGAGAGAGAAGCTGAAACGCCACGAGCTAGATTCAGGAGCGAAATTTATAGCAAATAAGGGAAAATTAAATGATAAACCCAGGTGGGAGGTGAGTAATGAAATTAGCTTGTATTAAGCTAATTCTGTAAGTAGTAGCCTAAAACTGGCTAACCAACTTTGATAAGTGGTTAGTACCGCTCGAAATCGCCCACTAAGCTCACAGTTTCAGATTGCATACGCAATGATGAACTAGCTAATAACAAGACAGAAAATGAACCTTATGTTGGGTGTGCGGATTTGTGGGCCATGTTCCTGTGGATTTGAATTCTTGCATACCAACGAGTTCGGCCGCTTTATATTCAGAAATTGACGCTTTGCCCGAGGAATTATAACCTCAAATACGAAGAAAAAGAAGCTGGAACGCCTCTCATATTTTGAAGGTCAATAGTATCAGACTTTAGGCTACTTTTTAGACTACTCTTTAGGCTATTCTTTAGGCTACTCTTTAGGCCACTCTTTACGCTATTTTTTAGGCCACTCTTTAGGCTGCTCTTTAGGCTATTCTTTATGCTACTCTTTATGCTACTCTTTAGGCCACTCTTTAGGCTACTTTTTAGGTTACTCCTTAGGCCACTCTTTAGGCTACTTTTTAGACTACTCTTTAGGCTACTCTTTAGGCTACTCTTGAGGTTACTCTTTAGACTACTCTTTAGGCTACTCTCTACGCTATTCTTTAGACCACTCTGTAGGCTACTTTTTAGGCCACTCTTTTGGCTGCTCTTTAGGCTGCTCTTTAGGCCACTCTTCAGGCCACTCGTTAGACTACTTTTTAGGCTACTCTTTAGGCCACTCTTTACGCTATTTTTTAGGCCACTCTTTAGGCTGTTCTTTAGGCTACTCTTTAGGCCACTCTTTAGGCTACTTTTTAGACTACTCTTTAGGCTAATTTTTAGGCCACTTTTTAGGATACATGTGGAGAAAAAGTTAGCAGCGTGATATTTTGGAGGTTATAGTTATACCAGTCTTGTACTGTATTCCATTCTAATAACAACGTAGAAGTCAGCTCACAAAATGAGTTTTGGATGCCCAGCTAAGAAAGAAAGCTAGTTCGACGTTACCAACAGTATTCTATGTGGGAATAAACGAAAAGTGAATAAAAAAGAAAGCGCAGCGTTCTTTTTCCGAATAAAAATCTATGGAAACTCGTATCGAAATCGGTTTGAGATTCGGCGTCACGCGCGCTTCCGAGGTTATCGCGAGCGGAGCCCGGAGCAAAATGCCGCGAGTATGTATTCACGTCGGCGGATGCACGCGCGACGCGACTGCAGTTCTGACCTCCGACGTCGCATATCTGTGAGAAACGAGGAGAAGTTTGCATCCCGTTTTATCGCTCGTATTTTACGGTAGAGCGGAGAGTCGCAAGGAAATCGAGTGTTTGTCCCCATTTTTTCCCCTTTCTTTTCGCGTTGCGCTCATTGCAACGCGAGATTTTCGCTGACGGTGGATCCTAATGATCGCGTCTCGTTTCTAACGTCTTAGTTTCGGTTGCGGGTACGAAGAAGAGAGAGAAGCGAGTGGGAAAAAAAATTCTTCCCTCGTCGCGATAAATAAACGGGACGCGAGGGGCGAAGACGAGCGTCGTCGCCGAATAACCGGAAACTCGCGATGTTTGCGGAGAGAAAAAAAAGCAGAGCGACGAAAAAATAGCGGAAAAAGACGCGAAATGCGAATTTTGTAGAAAGTTGACGAGAAAAAAACGAACGGCGTGCTCGGTCGGGTAAAAGATTTGCAAGTTATGAACAGCTCGAAGCACAGAGGAAATAACTCCCAACGCTAAGTCCGCTACCTCAGACTTCGATCCCTCAAACGAATCTCTTTCGCGAATCGCGAACCAGCCCGCGTACTAGAACCGCCTTCCACGGTCACGTTTCGACCATTACGCACGAAAACCGCTTCGAGTTATATGAAAAATCCCAAAATTTATCGCCATTTGTATAACAAACAGTCATTTCTCCTCACAGATTTTCGATCCATATTCCTTTTATCTCCTTCGGGTTAGCTACGAAATTTGTTCAGTCGAAATAAACATCTCACGACGCTTGAAGTGAGCCATCTCCGTCGCTAAGCCTTTGCCACAAATTCTCCCACCCGCCATTTTGAATTTCAACAATTTGAAGACATAAGTTCTGGACTTCCGCAACTCAGATTCGACACGGGAATCTAATCGGTCGAGTTATCAGCAGTAGGCGAGACTTCGCCCTCGGCATGAGAAGCCCCCGAATAAGGGTGCTGGGCTCGAGGAGGACTCGATAACTGGCACTAGTGCGCGTGCAACAGTGGTGCGAGAACCTTGGATACCTGTGCTCGAGTTCAGTCGTTATCTGGTATTTGGGTTAGGCCCATCGCGTAAAGTAACCTAGTTAAAGGTAATTAGAAAACCTCATCGACGCGAGGAGTCAAGTTGATGATCGCTGCTCCCTCGGGGGAAAGAATATGAAAGAGAGAAATGCCTTCAAGAAAATACAAAAAAATATAAACTCTAAAAAGATACCAGAAAAAAATGTGAGATCGGCAGCTGGCCACCTCCACGTTGGTTGGTCTTAGGTAACGGTAAGAGATGGCATGCGGACACACATGCAGGCGCACACGATGGTAAAAAAGCTGTTCACTAGTTTCCTAGCAGGCGAATATAAAAAAATCGACATCTTCTGACGTCACTGGTCCAAAATCTGGTGTGAGTTTCGGAGGCGCAGAACTTACGTTTCCGACCGCTAATTCCATAATCCGCGGAGTCCATGTTCCGTTCCATGAAAACGTCCCGGATGAGGAAATGAGCTTGCTCGCGTGATCGCGTTGTGCTGAGAACCAGAAGGATGGATAAACGACAAACGTCGTGGTAGGTAGGACGGTGGTCTCGGTAGGCACTCTGTAAAAAAGAGGCTGAAGGATACGAAACGAGAGGGAGTTAAATTTCGCGTGGAAAAGAGGTAACCGCGGAGCATCGATCTTCTAGGCGTCTGGAGGTTCGTTGATTAGTACTAAACGCGCGTAGGTGTAGGTAATCACGCCGAAACTCTCGGTACTTCGGGTCCTCGCAGTTCTCGGATCGCGATAAGCTTGACCCCGAAACGTTCGCGTCGTCTGACGGCGTCTCGAGCTTCTGCGGGGATAGCAGTAGCCGTGGTTAATCGTGGTTAATCGTGGGTAACCGTAGATAACCGGGTAGCGCGGCGAAGGTGTACGAATGCGACGCGTGTAGAAACAGCGTCACGCGTCTTTGGATCAGAAAGGGAAAAATGGATTTGAAGAGGAACAGAGTCACAGCCAAGAAGAGTACACGAAGATGAGGGCAATACAGCAACAGCAGCAAATTGACGTCAACTGAAATCAATTAGCTGATGTGCCAACGATTCAACCGATACAACAAATTATTCGCAACAGTAGCTAGTATCCACTTGTTCCATCAGCTGTGATGTTCAGCTACCACAGCCAAGAATTAGCAAATCCGGGCGCGCGGGAGGTTCCGCTTACGCCGTCAGTCCAGCCGATCGCGTCAAAATCGTGCTAAAAAGTTTTCCTTCTCAGACATAAAGGTGAAATTGTCAGTAGAATACAACAAATAGTAGCGGGGTCCGGTCTAATTTTGAGGTGCAATTCAGCGCAGACGGGAAAACTATAGACGGATCAGTGTAAAAATACGAAAAATACGTGGGCGTGATAGATGGTGGGTGGCTATGCCAAGTTAAGCAACTTTGCGTGCGTAGGCTACTTTGTGGGCAGATGAAATTCAATCTTGTTTTAACAACGTAAGAGTTCGATTAAATTTTGCATCACCTGTCAATCACCTAGGATATATCTCAGCTGACCTAGCTAACTATCTCGGCTGGCATAGCTAACAACAGCTAGCTAAAACTAGTTAGCAGAAATGACTATTAACATTGCTGTCCATATAACAGCAACTAGAATTGGCTGGAATAGCCAACTCTCGGCTAACTTTTTCCCTCCCTGTAAGAAACGCGAGAAAAGCTTTCGGTACCAAACGGAAAAAGCGTCAGACTCCTAAAATAATAATAATGATGATAGTGATATAAATAAATCGGGACGAATGTCCTTGAAAATAGGGAAACATTGGTATCGCGCGGGTGTAACGTGTGGCAGGTCGCTCTTTGAAGTAGCCTTTGTCGAAAGGTTTCAATTACGCGTGATCCGGTCGAACGAACGTGTAGCTCGCTTCACATCGGTGTGAGAAATAATTTGGCAAAAAGTAATTTCGTAGCTGCGATACGGATGCTGCGGGTCTACGGTATTTTTCGCGCGACCTCGAGGGACTTGGGTCGGGCAACGAACAAATTGTCGCTAATATTTATTTGTCTAGTTCCTTTTTTCTTTCTCGGAGAAAAAACACGACGCCGTTCGATTATTCGCAGTGGACTTTTCAGCAACGAAGAATTTCATCGGAGACAGAATATTCGTGCGAAACGCGCGTTGGACAAAAATGTTGGCTGATAGTTTTATTGCCAAATCGGGGATTTGGGAGCGGAAGAACGTCGTCGCGGGCGCTATTTACAGCCTCGAGGAAATTGCTACCGTTTACGCGAAATCTGGCCAATAAAGATATTAATTACTTCCGGGCGTAACAATCGCGAAGCGTTTGCTCGAACGAGCGTGTACGGCGCTAGCCACCATCGGAATCATATCCGGTGTTCGAAGAATATTCCTAGCCCACAGATAGCATTTTTGGATCCAGTATCAACTGCCATAGCGACGATTTCAATCGACTGTTGCTCATTTTTTTCAATTTTTGGAAAAGGGTCCGGCGAAAAAAACGGTCGTTGCGTAATTTTGCTCGCGAAATTTCCAGTAATTACGTAGCTAAGCGGCGAGCGGATAGTTTGAATCTCCGAAAATTCACCTTCGTTTGTCTGAAACGAAAGTTCGACAAATATTTTCCGAACGGTTAGAAATTCTCGCGATTTTTTCATTAGCACCATTCGAGGAGCGAGAACATCGAATTAGTTTCGTTTACGTAACTACAGCGACGAGTTTAGCTCGCGCATTGCCTCGGAATGTTTCTTCTCGTTGAGAGCTCTCCGAGATTTTGTCAACTGATTTAGATTTTTTCGTGCTCATAAACGCGCAGCGTACTTTGTGTTTTTTTCCACTTATTTCCCGACCATTTTATACTCTACCACATAGTACGACGAGTTTTCATTATTGTCGTCAGTTATTGCTGACGGAATTGACATTGATTTCCATGTTTCCGGAAGTTGGAATTCGGGAGCGGATGTTGATTTTTGGAGAAAAAAAAGTGAACGTCTGCTCGTTCGCATGTACGCAAGTGAATCAATAATATTCGTTGCAGTCAACTCGTCCTGGAAGTTCCCCTGCTTCAACGTTTCGCGATTCATCCGCCGTTCAACTCCAGCGCGAAACGAGGACGCAGAAAACTAGATTTGGCTTGAAAAAAATCAAACAAAAATTCGCCCTCAGATTTCATTTCCTCTAGAATGAGTTTTCCATTCACCAACTAAAATCAAATATTTTCCCCAGGCTCCAAATTACCCCATCGAGAACTTTTTCTGCGCGTATTCCTAGACCCGAACGTGGGACGCGCAAAGGTTTCTCTTTGCCGGCAGTGCGACGTCCTTCAGTTCCGTTTTTTCCAACTTTTTCAACTAATTGACGATCTTTGCCGCGCATTTCTGGTCTCCGGCGTCGAATCACCCGACGAGGGTCAGCAGCGCGATTCGCGATGGAATTCCAATGAGTCTCGCAAAATAGCAGTGAAATTTGGGCAATCGAGTAAGACGTCGTGCGAAGCGATGCGCGAGGTGATGAAAATGCGAGGAGAAATTTGGGCGCAAAATCGTTCGAAAAGTTCGGAGAACGCGGTGCGAAACGGATGACGAATGCCGCGTCGCGTGGAATCGATTTTGCGATCGGCAAGGAAGTTGGTAGGGAGAGTCGTAGAGATGGGTCGAGCCTTTTGGCGTAGCCACGCGACGCGAGTCAGCCACGTGGAACGATAAAAAGGGTTCGGAACCCCGCACGACGCGGGGGAAGTTCTGCGAGCGGAGGAAAAGCGATAAGCGACGAAACAACGAGTAACGAGTCGGGTGAAATTTGTCGCAAAAGATCGCGATGCAGCAGATACGAATATCGGCGATCACGATTCCCACCGACCGGTGTATCCGGCGACAAAGAGAGATAAGAGGCGGAGGAGGCTCGGAGGTGAAAAAAAGGAAATGCTTCGACGTGCAGCAATCGTTTGCCAGATGCACGCGAGAGTTTCACTCTCGTTTCGTCGTGGCAATGCGAATATCGTTGCGGCACGCGTTTCTCAATGGTTTGCACGGTTCGCACCGGTACGCGTCGTAAATCCAAAGCAGAAAGATAGTTGGAGTCAGACACAACGGCTGCTGGTCCAATTTCAAAGTAAAGGTTTCACGAGCTAACTGAAGCCATTTACTCGTTGACTTACGCGGTAACAGCTCGTAATACGCGTTTATGCCCGAGTGACACGACACAGCAAGATCCATGCCTGCGAGGCAATTTAAAGAAACACGGACTAACGTGCACCACGTTCCTCCGCTGCTATCGACCTGCTATTTCCCAAATAACAAATTTTTAAAAAAAAGTGACCGACACGCTGCGAGATCAACGAAGCGCATTTTTTTCTAACAACGTAGGCTCGCGCGTTGCTAGATCGATTCGGCTACCGATAGAGATTTTTTACAAACAGAAAATATCCGTTTGCAACAGATATCGGATCTGCAGACTAATTGCCTCTCAACCAACGAGACAGGGAACAGTACCAATTATGCGCGCTGCTTGCGAGTAGGATACGGACCTGTGGAACGAAATCTTTTTTTTGACCAGCTTTGTTAGCATCTGTGGCAGATGAGGAGGTAATATACTATGAATCGACAGTGATTAATTTAACCTACCAGCTCTAATTTGCTGGCTCTTCTAGTTTTCAGCTTTTGGTGTTCTCGGTCGAAAATACAAGCCTTGCGATGACACCGATAAAAGTAATCTCGGTATTTCCTAACAGCTAGTAAGTTGAGAAGTTGTCTTAACGACCTGATAAGTCTCGTTACGTTCGTGGTGAACATATTCCGAGAAATCAACGAGGATTGATAACGCAAACTTTGTTCAGCTTGTATTTTGTTTCTTTAATATTGAAATCCAAAATCGCACGATAGCAGACAATTTCCAGGAAATTGCGCGAGACAACTTGACTCTAGAAAAATAATTTCTTCGCGTATAACGTTCAAATATAGCCGTATTTTTGTAAAAAATCATTCTTTGTAGATCACGAAAATTAGAGCTGATACGAAAAACAAAATCAGTAACATTTTTGATACCAGATTATTAGGCGTAATTTCATGATTATCGTTGAAACGCGATGCGAATTTTGGTGTTGCATTCGCGTGGAAATGACTTTTTATTTCTTTGGCTTTCGATGAAGAGACTATCGAGCGATGAACCGAGTTTAGCTCGAGTGAAGCGGAAAAAACGTTCTACTGGCAGACTACAGGTGAACTCGTAGTACGCGCGATGGAAGGAAGTTTCAAGCGTAATGCCAGACCAAAGTAAAAGTATTCGAGGTAAGTGAGAAATTATTATGCGGCGACGGACGTTTAATTTTCTTGATTATCCATACTCGAATTGAAAGGTTCCGGAGAGCTGTGTAATTTCAATAAAGACGAGATTATTCTCTCGTCGAATGAAGACACGTTTCTCGGGATTCGACGTGTAAATCACATACGTGCGTCAATTTTACGGTTAAGCACGTCGAGAAATAAAAGAGCATCGAATCAGCTACGCGCGTAGCGATACAACTGGAAATAAAAAGCGAACGAACGTAAAGACGCGACCTCGTGTGCGAAACAGACGATAATATTTCGGAAAATCGACGACACTCGAACTCTTCAACGAATTCGCGTCGAAAAAACTCGCACTTGGCAGGAAAACGCATCGGAGCAAACGTAATATTTAGGTTTGGCGGCGGAGAAAAGAGTACGTGGTGCTAACAAACGCTTTGCACAACACTCGATATCCAACAGATGTGTCGACTTTGATACTCGTGACTCGCGAGAAGATTATTAAACAGAGACACGGATTTGTTCGACGAGTACACAAGTTTTTTCTCGCGTGGAATGCCGAATTTCCATCGACGCGAGTATATCGTGTTAAAAAGAAGGGGAAAAAAACGTTGAATGTGTTTTTGGCGAGGGAATGTCGCGGAAAACAATAATCGCGAGAATCATGTGATTACGATCGGCAGTTGTTTTCGTATGTCCCACGTTGTTCGTCCTCGACGATTCGTAGTACGCGATAAAAACACGTGCGTAACGACGAAACGCGTCGACGAACGTCTGCGATTCGGTTTTCGATGTTTGCAAAATTCGGTGTCGCTCACCTTTGTATCCTTGGTAGTGTGATAGTAGTAAACAAAGACGGACATCCAGGCGCATGACAGAAGAAGCACTATTTTCACGTTACGCCTCATGTCGCTCGCGGGGGAGGTCGAACGCTGTCAGTGTCACAGGGTATCACGAAACGGCGCACAGAGGTTATGTCCAGTCACACCCTCGCCCTTCCCACGTACGGTGAGACGCGGCACGCGAGTACGTATCGTGTACGCGCGAGCGGGTATCACTGGCGAGAGTAACGTATCGCAGTACCGAGACCGCGGCGATAAACAGCTCTGTCAAAAGCCGAAGCCATACTGAAAACTCGAGCCGTTTAGACTCGTAGTTCTACCTTCGAGTCTCGCGTCGCGCGACGCCGTTGCTGTTCGGCTCGGTTCACTGGTTGGTTGATCGCGGCGCGGGTTCGGGCGCCCGCCGAGCGGCGGCGCTAGCGGTCGAACGAGCCGATAGGCGAAGGAGGCAGCGCGCTACTATCACTAGCCGCTCTCGTTGCTCTTCGCGACGCCGGTGAAAGGGCGCGAGATTTCGGCTACGGCGTCGCGACGGGCAAGGTCATCGATTGAGTCGTTGAGAGACAACGACGGCCTTCCTTTTTTTTCCAACCTCTTTCAAACTTTTTCCCCGTCAACTTATCACCCCGTTAACGCTGGCACGAGCGAACGTCGAACGCGTTAAATATCCCGACTAAATGAACTTGTACGAGAAACACTTCGGGCAATCGGATAAGAGTTCCCTGACAAAGTTCGTTTCTTGAACGCTAAAATAGACACGTGAGTAGCTATAAGAAATGGTAGGCCAACGTGAAATAGGTATCTCAATCGATGGTTCATGATTTTTTCAAATCACGTATCAGACAACGAAAGACGGTGTGAGCGGCGCGTAGGGAACATTAATAATTATTTATTTACTTATTATTCCAGAAAATATTCCAGAGTATAAAAACATACAGGTAATATCTACGGAGGTAAATGATTTACCTGTGCGTAGGTCCGGTCAACATTTAACAAACAAAAAATAAAGAAGCAAATTAAATATAATAATAGGAAAAAAAAGAAAGATATATACATGTTTTCGAGATTATTGGCTTATAGGCTTACAAGCTTTAAGCTGCAAAAATAGGGCTTATTTATAAATATGCTTATAGCTCTCGAGGCAGACCGTTGGAAAGCTTTGTAGCGACGTAATAGCAATTTTTTTCGTTTAGTTTTTTTTCTGCAACTGAATGCTTTTATCAATAGTGGTGCTGTTCGAATTTATGAGCTTATTTCAGACAACTCTGTATTGTTTGTGTGGAGCTTCCAGCGAGAATAGTTGTACCAGATTTAGTGATTTATTGGTTATACTGGAAGTATTTTTGTTAGCTATTTCAATTGTTTTTTGTTGTTGTAACTGTTGAAGTAGTTGTAAGTGGTTTTGGTGAGGTCCTCCCCATCCGATGATCTTTGCCTATCGGTTATCGGACTGTAGTGTCAAACGAACCATTTTACTTCGCAGTGTCAACGTCATTTTTCGGAGGAAATACCACAGTGATCGGTATGAATATTCATATATTTTTAATTGCATACAAGATCGACAGCTTTGATCCGGATTACCATTAATTTCCTGTCCACCACGCAGCCGTGACATGCAAGCTATTATAGCATCGCGCTCGTGCAAGTCGCGAAACTCTCGTGCAGCACTTGCTCGCGGGCTCAAATTTCGTTTCACAAGAGTCGAATTTCCACAGCAACGATACGCGTATGTTGTCGAGAGGAAGGCGATGAATTTTCTTCGAACAACACTTCAAGTATCATGTAAATTTTATTTGACGTTCGATACTCCCGTTGATCGGGGAACGAGTAGGTGATTCGTGCGATCTCTCACCTAGGAAGTACCCCAACGGCATAAGACGTCGTGCCACTCGCACCTACGCAAGATCCTCCCGGGATCCAGAATCCGAAGGAAGAGTTCTCCTCAGTCTCAATTATAAATGCAGTTCTTTTTCCGAGTCTCGCACCCCGCATATAAAATATTCGACCGTAGCTTGTTGAAGAAAGAAAAAAAAACTCCGGTCTTTTAATCGTTAAGCTCTCGCGACTCGATTTGCTGACCAGACTCCGGTTCGTTCCCGTTGGCGGCGCATCCTGATTGGATTTTTCTTCTGCTCTTTCGCCCGCGAAGCATAAAAACGTTCGGCTCTATCTATTCTCAGTTGCGTAAGGCGAAGATCGATCCGTTAATAACCGTTTGACTTGCGTAAGATAATCTTCGGTGCTCGGATCGCAGGCAAATAAACGATAAAGCACATCAACGAGCCGTTCAGCATCGATGAACTCGACTAATTTAACCGTTCTGCGTACGTCGACGAGCAGGATACCGACTCGTACACTTTCATTTCGCACAAATGGACTTTCTACGATGTTTAATAAAAAGTGAGATGATGAGTAACAATAGCAACAAGCGAGTCTCATTATCCGCCGTGGGAGTATTCGGTCGCGCATTTCAACCCGTCAACCGTACGGAATCTTTCAGCATACAATGTCATCAACGCCGGCGATACTTTCGCACTCTCCGTTTCAACGGAACGTAAATTACATATATGGCTGATGAAATTGACATTTCACGTCAAAATTCTTCGTGTCGATGCAGATGATTCGTTCGTCGCACCACCTTATGCAGCAAACTCACACGTCTCAAATCTACGCCATACGTATACGCGACGTCACGACTGACTACGAGTCTCACTGTAAGCAAAACGCGAGTCTGGAAAGTTTTACAAATAATTGTACAAAATTATCGTAAGGATTCCCGGAACCTCTGCGATTTATCTCCTGAATTCCGTTCTCAGCATCGATAATTATTCGGCAACGTTCGCATTTTACCCGGTTATTAATTAGACAAACCCGCGAATACCGTGTGAAACATATAACTCGGGGGTTTTCGAGGATGCTGATTACAAATCTGACCTCAGATTCAAAGTCAGCGACATCGAACACCCCCGTGTACCAGATTTGGGGGCGATCGGTCAATTGTCAAAAATTTCGTCCGCCATATTGAGGCCGCCATCTTGCATTTTTGGAACCTGCCCTTCTATCGTAATCAGCATCCTCGAAACGCCTCTAGCTACACGTTTGACATGGTTTCAAAAATTGTATCACAAAAAACGGTTTGCTTAGCCCAGCAGATGCTCTTCATTCCATCACACAACCTCAAAATCGCCGTAACTTTCGAACGAAACATCGTGCAGTATCATTCGAGGTCTCATTTTGAAGAAAAAGAGCGGTACTAGCTAATGAAATATATAGAAAAAGTTGCGCAGCCTACATCTAACCTCAAAAATAGCCATTTTGAGTGCACATAACCTCAAATATCTAAAAATCCAGATGTGACGGAATAATTCTAAAGCAAATTGATACTTTTTTTTAACGAGCTCTACGCTGATAAACGCTTCCATCAACTTTCATTATTTCGCAGTATCATCGAACGTCGTGGCTCCTCGATTCGTCGGATACCATTTTCGCCGAATGAGTATACGATCAGTCGCGTTTCTCGCACTGATTGAAGAAAGTTCAGGATGGTGTATGGAAACGACGTCGAATAGAATACGTCCCATTGAACAAAATGAGTTTGACTTCCTCCGGTCCAACTTCGACTGCAATTATAGAGTTCGATCGCAAGAAACACCAGCGAACTCGAATCCAAGCTGATTGTACGATGCAACAAGCCGAGCCGAGCTTCCCTTCCGTGTTCCTCCACCCTCCATTTTGCTGCGCACTCGCAGCTCGCCCCATCTCGTGCACCTTCCCGTCATGGCGGTACCACCGATTGTTCTCCACTCTGTCCTCGCCCGTTCCCACCTTCCAAGGACACGGGGCTCGACGATTCCCGAAACGCGATCCGAAACCGTCTTATTTCTTTCGGTTCGCTCTCACCGCAGCCATTGCAACAGGACTCGCAGTAAATAAAAAAAAAGAAAAAAAAAGTTTCGTCTTTTGTTACCAGAATATCGCGCAATCGTAGCTGTAACGCGCGAAATTCACGCGTCGTATATTAAGTTTCACGATTATTTTCCATCGTCGTTTCGCGGAGCTCGCTGATTTCATTTAATTGTGATTATTTTGCAGACGTATCGATCACTTCCTCGATCTCATTCCCACCGAGACGTTAAAGAGGAACGTTTCACTTTCACTTCCATCTATCGCGAGCCTCGTTTTATAACTCGCTCGTTATTCTCAGCTCTCGGACGATTTACTCGACAAGACGAAGTTTACAGCTCCAGCGTAACGAGTCCTCCGATCATCCTATAAAAAAAATTACAGCTCCGCGATCTAGATTCGCACGAGCGAACAAAAATATAATCGGTATCGTGCTTCGAAATTGTAAAACGAATCCGGTCCGTCAATTGATTAGCCGATATCGATAAATTATGCCCTTTATTCGAGATCCATACTGAGCTTTACCCGCATAGAATACGAAGTAGCAAGCTTTTTACGTATGGTTTTATACCTGCAACATTTTTCTCGATTTCTTCTTCATTTTTTTGTCCAGATTTTGTATTTTACTTGGCTGTGGGGTCGAATGAGAAAGCTCCAGCCTCGCGTACAGATATTGTGAAATTTCACATTCACCGGGCTCACAGACGCGAATAGAGGATTCGAGGAATCTCGCATCGTGTAAGATTGAAATAAAAAAAATGGCGAAGCCGTAATAGCAGAAGGCCAAATTAGAAAGATGCTTGCGATAGGTACGATTCAACGAGGCTTCGTTGGTCGTACTGAAAGCTCGAAGCTCGACGCTTTTTTGGGATGCGAGTCCAGTTCATCGCGAAATACATCTTCGCGAAACGGTGCGAAAATAATAATTGAGATGCACATGGACGCGAGATTTTCATCCTTTTCCAAAATGCAGAGGAGATTTCAGCCTGTGTCTTGGGGTGTTTCGTTTGAAACGGGCATTTTTTTGTCGCTAACACGTGAAAATCGGATTCCTCACATGGAAAGAAGAATTGCCTCAAAATTTGAGCCCTAATTCAGTTTTCAAATTGGAGAAATAACGCAATAAAAATTGAAATTTGATTAACTTTTTAATTTCCAATACATTAAACTGAATATATCTTGTGATCCACGCACTTCAGCGAAATATATAATCAGACATTTTTTGTAGCAAATTCAATTGCCTACAAATTTTTTCTGGGCTTTTTTCTTGTAACTTCAGCTGTTACGCTGGTAACAAGGAAAATATGACAATTTTCGTGGAGATTGGGCTTTCCAATCGCCCAGCGAGGAGACGGTTCAAGTTACGGAAAAATATCAAGGGACACTTTTGAAGAGTCTCTAATACGCTACAGATTGCGACCAATCACAATGGAAAATCATAAAACCGAACTGAGATATAACAATTTTTTCAAAAAACCCAGTGATTTTTTTACCAGCGAGGGATTTTTTTTTCAATCCGCGGAACCAAATTTTTATTGTTAGCAAGCAAAAAATGCGAGCGAAGGAAATGATTCGTCGCAGTCAACTATAATTTACAGAAATAAATTTTTTTTCTTCTCTCTTTGTGTGGACAAGATGCGCGAGGAGACTCGGATACCTACCGAACGGGGTTGGGGGTGAATGGAGAACGTTAAAGTGCGTATATTTCCTCGAGCACATTGGCGCGAGATCTAAATTTCCGAAGGTTTATCAAGTTCGTAGATATAAGTACTATGGCCGATGTTTTGCTCCAAGAAGCGCAGTCTGAACGGAGGAAGGCCCGTTTATGGACTCGAGATCTCGCGATCGTCGGAGCTGACGACGTTATTACGCCTCGATACTCGCACGTGCGTGACGCGCAGCGCCCGAGGGTTGCCTGCAAACAGGCGCATGACAATGAAATGGTCTCGACGATTTTTCCGCACTTTGTGATCCGACAAGGAAAACGAGCTTTTCGGAGCGAGGAACGCGAACTGGGGCTAATTGGGGGCGAATCACGGTTCGTTGGACGGTTGCGGCGATTAAATTAAGTTTAATCGCAAAACTAAATATGATATAATGGGAGTTGGAGCGAGATATCGTGACTCTTGCAATAGATCAGCAAGTTCTCGAGCGAAACTTCGCGCGCTTGATGATACGCATCACGCGACGCGCGAGAGGCATCGGCTTGCTGCCTCCAACCGTGCTGATACGAGATGATAGCGTTTTTCGCAAGTTTTCGCGGGGAGATTCGGACTCGGAAACGTCGAACATCTCATTTTCGTGAGATTCTTCCAATCTTTCGATTCCGTCAGGCGATACGACGACGCGCGACTGACAATAAGAGATTTCGAATTCAGATTCGGTCGGGTGCGCCAACGTTTTTACGACTCGATCGTGCGCTGGGTTTCTCGCGACTGTTGACAATTTAAACCCGCCACGAATAGAAATCCGGGAATCT
Organism: Arge pagana; assembly: GCA_963969455.1. Lineage (NCBI taxonomy): Eukaryota > Metazoa > Arthropoda > Insecta > Hymenoptera > Argidae > Arge > Arge pagana. The sequence goes on from OZ018309.1 coordinate 2,175,872, forward strand.
CGCGAGTCGGTGAGCATCGCGGGGTCCAAATTAAAAAAGTGCAATATCGGAAGATAAAAAATCGCCGGTGACAACAATTGTCCGCTCCAACTGCGCCTCGCTGGTTCGTTCGACGCAGTCGAAATTATTAGCCCAGAACTTGCGCCAGCATTGCTAATTAAGGTTGGCGATGTGAGGGGAAAGAGAAATCTGGGGAAACGTTGAAATGATACATAATTTAATTTCTCGATCGATGATACATGTACACATTTGATCGTTGCGACTTTCCACCATTTTGTACTTTTTCAAAATCGAAATTCGGTCGAAAGTGGAGAAACCGTGAAGATCTGTTTTCGGATTTTTTTTGATTTTCTTCTCGCGAACAATAGGATTTTTCCCATCCAGCAGCTCTGACTTGACACTTTCTTCGAATTCTCCGTTTTTGTCACGTGAAAAAGCTGCGTTTTTCCACGCGAGTTGCACTCGGTGCGTCGCGAAGCACGCGCTGTTTCCATAGTCTCTCGCGAATTCGACGGTCGACGCTTTTCCCACGGTCCGCGACATTTTTCAGGCCAAACGAATCGCGGAGTCGATGAACCGTTCGTCGTCGCCGTTCGATCCAATAATCAACAGATTTACGTTGTGATTACGTTTATTCGGATTGTACAAGTGATTTTTAACGGCTAAATCGAACTCGCATATCGACAGCGTGTTCGATCTTTTCTCAACCCTGTTGGGTTTCGTTCCCCCGGATTTCATCTGCGGGAGGAAAAACGTCCCCGCCGGTTCTTTCTCCACGCCGAGGATGTCGTCGATCCTCAACGTCTCGATCTCCACCATCTCGTCGTCCGCAGACTTCTTCGCGGCTCTGTCGTCGGCGGTGCTCGGTAGCAGCTCGTTTATGTAATACTCGGCGCAGTGGTGCACTTCAAACTTGCGAATCCTTCGACTTTCGCGAAACTCCTGGACGGTTAGAGTCGTGACAATGCGCGACAAGCCCGCCATAACTCGCTCAAGTACGTGACTTTCGTCGGCGTCTCTTCGTATGCGAACTTGTACCGTTCCCGCCTACGCAAACAGACGAGAAAACATTACTTCTCCACACCCCACAATCAAGATTATCCACCACTATAAATGGAGATCACTACGCTACGCGAACATAAAACAAATATTTCCGCCAAACTTGACACCAAGATTTTGGATTTCTTCGCATAAAAGTTTCCAATAACCTTAAGTTGCTAAAATTAATAGTCAAAAGATGAAATCGTGTTCCCTTTCCACAAAGAACTTTGTTATTCGTGTATTCGAATACTCGCACACCCCCAATTTTTGTATTATAACAAAGGATGCGCACTCATCAACGTCGAGAGTCGCGCTGCTTGTCCAAAAGGTTGGGCCAACCCCCTACGTAATTACGACCTAACACAACATTTGAGAATCCGCAATTAAATTGTCCAGGTATTCGTAAATACATAAGAAATGTGATCCGAACGAAGCGTGCGAATAGGACTAAGCACACGCAGAGGAAAAATCGTAATATCCGCGATACAACACATGAATTGTCACTATGTTACACGGTGACCAAGATTTTCAAGCCAGAAAAGTCGTTCGGCAGAGCAATTTCCCCCATTGCGGATGGTAACATTGGCTATGTCAACATAGTAGTGATTACCGTGTTACATCGAAAAGAGTACCACACGAATGGGAGATATTACTGTTTTATATATATTCCAGTTGCTTATGTTTTTTCCTATTCATTTTCCAGTAAGTACTAAGATTATATTCAGTTTATTTAAGGGTTGACGGTGCTGAGATATTCGAGCAAAAGCACCAAAGAATCGATTTGCACCTCGAAATGGCCTTGAAATCTCGGCACACCTGTAAAAATATAATCGTGGTAAAACTATTTTTTATAAACTAATTGCGAGCCCAATAACCCGAATGATGAGAGCTTTGTAACATGGGACCGAGTAGCATACTACGTGGCTCTGATTTCTGTACACCATAGTAACGTAGGTATACCATTTAGTCCCGGATATGTAACGTAGTAACCGGTACCAGAAAAATGGTAACAGTCCCATTCAACGTGGTATTACTTACGAATTATATATAAACTATGTTAACAAGGTAGTTATTACAATTTTTTCTCTCCGCGTGGATGGCAAGTGGAGAACGAACGTGATTTTGATGGGAGCATGGGAGATATCGAGTATGAAATTGAATCGGCCAGGAGTTAGATGAGCCGGAGAAAATGAATAAATAGTACGTAGCGCGGATAATCTAATGGATATGAATCGATGAGGCGAACGAGAATTGTGGATCAGATATTATATTCATGGGTGAGCTTGCGCTGCGAGGAGGCGAGTGGTGCTGCGGAATTTCCGCTGATGTAGCGTGACTTTGACGATGAAGCCGCAGCTGAATTAACATTGATGCTCTTAACAATCCAGCCCGACGGATATCGGGCTGCATCAGGAATTCTGGCCTTGCTGTTCCGAATCTCTTCGAAATTCTATAATTTGCATTCAAGATTCGACGAGCGCTTAGACGTCTATCGAGACGATCGTCGGGAACGAATGCTTCCAGCTGATCGAAATTAACCCCGCGGGTTATCGCGATCTCATCCTCGCGAGCGAGCGTCGAGTATTCCGTTTCAGATCTCGACGTAACCGACGCGCGTGCCGACTCTCGTTACATGTCCGCGGTAAAAGCTCGCTGACGCAGCTGCCGGAATATTTCGATGACGCGGACGCGATTAATCGCGAAAAAAACGATGTAATCTGCGTAAACAGCGTATTATCGCCAACCAATCGCTTCGAATAAACGGATCAAGCGCGTTATTTACGTCGCGAAATAGTTCCACGAAATTCGGGACTCTTCCGCCTACTGAAATGCACTTCTGCCCGTTTTCCCCCCCAAATTCCATTTCTGGTTGCAGCGATAAAAATTACAGCGATCGGAATGCTCGTTGATCATCATCGATCACTCCTCAAAGCTAATCGAATGCACGTCACGTATCGCTGCACCCATTTCTCGTAATCGGCTGATAAAAAGTCGCCAAAATGACGACAACAAAAAAGATGGGGGATTTTTCCACGGTTCTTCTTTGCCTATCGTTCTACAGCACGAGGAGAATGAACGTCGCAGACGGGTGCCGCGCGATTTGGTTTTCGCGAGCGTGGATTTTTTTCGGGAATGAAGAGAGCGAAATTCGATGGTTATATGTATGTGCGTGGCGAAGTCTGCTCTGTGCTCTGTGGGTCTACGGCGAACCCGGGTGACGCGACGGCCCGTGAAATTGTTTCGTAATTTCAGACTAATGTTCGCACTGATCGCGAGGCGAGGCAGAGACACGCTCTGTTCGGCGTTGGTTTGTTCTGTATACGTATGTACGGAGGGCATTTGTATACCGGACCGATTCTTGCAATATATCTCGCCGAGTTTGACTTTGGAAAAACGAGGAGGCGAAGGAGGACTCGCGGAGCGGAAGCGGCGCTGGGACGGAACGAGGAGAGGAGTCCTTTCGGACGCGTTGTAACACCGAGTTGTAAAATTTATGGAATCCCGGATTCTTCGAATCGCTCGATACCCACGGAAATCCTTTTTTCCCCGAGTTTTCTTCCCCCCTCTCTCCCTCGTCGCTTCATTTTCCCGGCAACGGTACAGGGCGAGTCGAGCGAGGCTACGAGGGGTGGCATCGATCATCCGAGCACTTTGTTGCGCGCCGAAAAAGAATCTCGAATGATTTCGTGTCCCGAGTTTATGTCCACGTTCAAATCCGCGTTGATGAATGGAAAGTAATGAGATGCGAGGGATTCGCGCGTTTGAGAGCTACGAAACGTTTGGAGGTCGAGTGTATCGGATGTCTTCGAATTCTTACGATTAGATGGGGTTAGTCGCGAGATATTCTCGATACGAAACGAAAACCCGCCTCTAGGTTTCCGATAACGAAAGTGACCTTGAAGGTTTCAGCGATCGAGGAGATAAGATCGCGAGCTCTTATCTCTGTTAGTATTATATCACAATTCTGTGGAGGATAAGCGCGTGTATTTGGTTGTATTGCCTCGACAAATTTCCTACAACGTATTCGAGTATTCGCGACTAGAACGTCAATCCTTATCTAAAATTGCCGAGATATTGCTAATAATCTGGCGTGAAAACGGGTAGAAGTTCGACTCACAAGTTTACCAAAAGACTGGGTCCAGAATCTCTCGTTTCTGATCTCCAAAACCCCATCGATATTCAGAGCTTCGCGAAGGCATTTGTCCAACTGTTCTCCCATGTAGTGCGGCAGCTTCTGCAAACGAAACCAACGATTCAGCACGTGGGGACGCCGACGACGGGGAAAGGATTTTCGATAGATCACCTGTAATATTATGCTCGTCGTGTAAAATGCCAAGGGTAACATCGAGGCTACCAGAAGTGCGAGAACTGCGAAGGCGGCTGCGGTATCCGCGATGTGAGTGTCCCTGAGCAAAGAAATCCGCGGTTGAGGAGGAGTAGAGCAAAGAGGCTGGATACTCGACGCATGTTTACGAGAGAGGTGGGTAAATTACCAGTAATGGATGAGGAGATGAGCCCCGCATAGGATAGCTGCTCCGAGGATATTCCCGCCCAAGATGGGATTGTAGTCCTTCAGGGTGGGACAAGGAAGAGCCCTACACACGACGTGATCCAACGCGGCATCTCGATGGCCGTAAACCGTCGTTACGTGGGTGAGCAGTCCCAGGAGAGCGCCAAGCCCTAATCGACCTCTGCAAACAATCGTAACTTTCTGACAAGCGAGTAAGAAATTCGCAACGAATCATGCGACTCGCGTCGAGCATGCCGCGGAAAAGCTTCCTCGCCGAAAACCGAGGAGAAAAGTCTAAAGAACGAACTCCGTGCGACGCGTAGTTTCCGAGATAATCGAAATCTTCAGTTTTCCACGCGTCGGCCTATCGGCGCACGCGTTACGTCGCGCCCGGTGGGCGGAGTCGCGCGAACGTAACGCTCGCGCCGATTCGTCGAAGTTCGATCGTCGTTATCGCGGCACTCGGACGTCGTACAACATTTGTTTTTCCACATTTGCTCTCCAGTTTTTCGCGAGGAATCGGATCGAGGTCTGAAAATTCACGGTTTTCGACACCTCACCGACAAATCCCGGCTACGAACGCTAGACTAAGGCGATTGCGTCGTGGCTATCGGTATTGCTTATCTACATCTGTTGCAGACAAGAAAACTGGAGCACAATTATTTTTCGCGATTATACAGATATATCTACAACATGTCTTTGCTTCGTTGCTTTGTTTCGAAAGATTATCGTGAACGCTGGTTCCATCTGTTGTTCGCTGCGATTGCAACGGAATCATCTCCTTTCCGTGCCACTCGCTTCATCTACCTGTCACTTCCACTCGTCTCTCCTCATCTTCGACCCAAAGACAGAGACACGCGAACAGCGCATACATCGAATGAAATTTCGAATCCGATGCCGAGAGTAAATATTTGACGAGCTATAACCTGCGAAGCGTGCGATAAGTAGTTGCTGGAGCGAGATCGGAGGCAAAGTCAAGGAAGTAGTATAACCTTTGACACTTGCGTCGTACCGTATCTCACCCACATTTCATTAGTGTTCGATTCCCGCTCGCGAGTATCGCCGGCTCTTCTCGACATCTAATCGTAAGACAAAGCGGATCGCGGCATCCGAATCATAAAACAACGCCGAACTCCGGAAGAAAAATGTCAGCACACTCGACGTAACGATATCGAATCCTCGATTCTCAAAAACTCAATCTCATCGTTGCGACGCTCGTATTTCGATTTGCGACACGATCGACGAGCAGCTGGTCCATTGACCACTGAGTCGGACTATGGACCGCGAAGGTCAGTGGATCAGATTGCTGGAAACGTGATATTTCAATACGCACTGCGTCGTGCCCCAACGTTTTCCGTTCCGTTCGGCAAAAAACGTCGGACAATCGATTCCTACGTCGATCAAGCAACGACCCATCGTTGATCGTACCTACTCCAAAACTGTGCGCCTGCAAGAAATTTTGTACGACGACCATTCTCGACGCAGGAACAAAGAAGAAGATTCCTCTCATTTTCTCTCGATTTCAAGCTTTTCCAATGTAGAAAAAAAGACTACGACGATCGACCTCCGCTGCCGCTTTTTAATCAAATCCATTAATGTTATCTCTGTGGCGAAAAAAAATGTTAAAAAAAAGGAAATCGAGTCAACAGCACCAAGTAGGGGTGAAAATTCCCGTTTAGATAGCTCGATGTTGGTCAATAGTTTCCAGTCGATTCGAGGCTAATAGCCGGATTTCACGCTAAATGCGTCAAAGTATGGAACGAATCTAATCACGTGTAATCTCATCGGCTAGCTGTTACGACGAAGACCATTCGGTTCCCGACTCTTTCATGGATGGACGGCGATAAGGTCGATAATAACAAGAACATGGATAAAACACGTGGGGAGCAGCGTGTCGTTTAGATAGAAAATATACAGTATTCTTATCGGTGCAAATTTCCGATGCGTCATCTCTGTATAAACGTACCAAAACTTGTACTACGAAAATTCATGACATATTCAAAACACTCCGAGCACGAAAATCGGATTTTGGTTCGTATCTCCTGAACTCTCGTCAACGATCAAGTTCGGACTATCGAAATCGATGGGAAATGAGCTCAGATCCAGCACGCGCAAAATAAAAATGCGCTTAAAAAATGGGACTTATCACGATGAATTTCCTGATATTTCATTCAAAATCCATCTGCTAGGACAAAAAATACACCTAGCACCTCGGATTCTACGAAAAAAGACTAACATCCATTTTATCTCGTCAGTCCATTTTGCGCCACACTCTCCTGTGGAACGATGTTATTTTCAAAATGTGAATGGGTGTGAAAGAATTTTTTTTGCTTCGATTGAAAAAGGAATTTTCTGTTTTGCCGTACACTCCCCTATCGAGAAGAATTTAGATTTCGGATCAAGCATTACGAGATTGCGGAATCGTGAATGGGTACGACTCAACGGAGTCCATGACGGTGCGAAATCCTACGTCAAGCTGGTGACGAGCTAGTTGTGGCGTATAAACGCAACGAATTCGGTTCACGTCGAATGTCCGACATTTCGAACAATCCGATCTATTCGAAAGACCAGATAGCGACTAGATATTCCTAATTGCTTGCTTTCTCTTCGTCTGCTATCACAAGTATTGGGACAATCGATTGAACGAGAAGCGAATAGGCAAACAGACTTTTGTCCATTGTTCGGAAAAAGCCTCTGGAAATATGCTCGAGCAGATGCAAACAACGTTGGGTAAAATTTGGCAAAAAATACGCCGAACATCTTCGTTGGTACAGGTTTCGAAAAATAAAATGCGAAGGATCGTCGGAAAACAGGAAATATGTTAGGCAGCGTCGCGACGTGGTCGCTGGCTCGGTACAAGATGGAGGGAAATGTAAATAACGTCGAACGTGTACGGACCCGAGTAATATAATTTTGTTGGGTCACTCGTTTACCGGAGGCCATGTCGCGCGAGTACCTCGCGATCCTCCCTACAATTTTCCGCCGTTTCGTGAACTGCCTAAATAACTTGGGAGAAAATAACCGTAAATTGTATCCCTCGCGTTCGAATACTTCTTGCGTCGATGGAGCAAAGGGCTCGCTGATCGGTTCTCGATTTACTTGGAAACTGTAGTTCCGGAGAGGACGACCGAAAAAAATGTCGCGGATCTAGTTGATCGAGAACGTGACGCGTTTTTGGCGAGAACTCGGAGTCTGTACTCACGTGTGGATCGTCGGCTGGTCTTTGATGCGTCCGACAGCCTCGATGGCTACCAAAGATCCCACAGCGAGGGACAAGCAAGACGAAACGAGAAGAGCCAAGACTTCGTACTTCTCCAAACCAAGAATCGAGAGCGGGCTCGAAGTTGGAAGGTCGACGAGGGTTTCGCTGTCCTTGGCGAAGCATGGTCCCGATATCGAGTGCCTCGAGGAACTCTGCTGCGTCTCGTTCTTCCGATATTGCGGATATCCACAGCTGGAATACGACCTCGAATGGCCTCCCGTGCGTTCGTTCGCCAAAGAAAGTTCTTCGGCGGCGCTGGAAGTGTTCTGACTGACCCAAACCGATATCAGACAGACGACCAATGCAAACACGTTGAAGATTATTGTATTCGCGTAAGCTTTCAGCGCTGAAAATTAATAATTTACATTTCATTTGTCACCATCGAGGCTCCGCGGATTTTCCTCTCCCGATTCTACGCGTTCTCCAAAAATTACGTTGAGTATTTCGGAATAAACGTTTGACAGAAAATTGTGCAAATTTGTCGCGAGCCAACGTTTCCAAAAATTGGAGAACGGTGTTTTACGTCGATGAGAGTTTGGAAAAAAGTGTCGCGACGAGCTTGCGCTTAGTTTGACCGAGATCGCGGTTTGGTGAGCGAAAATTAGCCGCGTGTTCGGGATCAGTCTACAAAGTATTTATCGTCCGGGAAATGGAGTATTTATGGTCGACGGTAATCGAGCGTCTTCTCGGCAACTTTGTACCCTTTGCGCAGCGAAGTTTCCGCCCTATCAAATCGCCAACGCGGATACCGTGCACAAATCATTTTTATTCCGAAACTTTAACTTCGGCTTAAGGACCAACGATACGAACTCCGGCGATACTTGGGGCAAGAGGACTCGACTAAAAATTTTCCTCGACCTCGTTTCGCGAGGAATGATCGGGGAGAATAAGAGACGCGGGCGACGAGAATTTATCTGGCGAAAAACCTGCGAATACGTTTTCCGCGCGAACTCCGATTTCTTCGCAAAATCGTCCGACAATTTTTTTCAACGTTTAATCCGCGTCGGCATCCAAAATCGAACCACTGAAACTTCTGGAGTCACGATTAATCAGACCAGTCGAATTTATTCGATCACTGCTTATCAACGTTTCATGAATCGCCGATAACGATCGTAATCGCGAGTTGTTCGTACGATGAAGCTATCGATCGCGGTGATTCGTCCCGCACGCGATAAGCTCTGCCAAAACCCAGCAGAACGTCACGTTTCCAAAAATAATAATTCAACAACAAACCGAGAATTTCCCACGCGTTTTCCACAATTTTGATCGTGGAAAATCGAAACGATTTCGTACATCGCAATTAATAATTTCCGTCCGCGTATCAATTTCTTTGAACGTCACTTTTCAACTTGTTAATCGATAGCGAAACCCTTCGTTTCATCTACTCGAACGAAGCTCATTGCGAAATTTCGCTGATATGTCGTGACGTTTATTTGGAAAATGTACAAAAACTTGTTCCATTCTCACATTCCGTTCCAGAAACTTACCCAAGCTATTGGTCGAGTCGGCCCATGCGTAGAGCTGATAAATGACGACGGTGTTGTAAACAATCAAGCATAAGATCCATTTCGCTCTTGTCTCGCTGAAAAGCTTGAGAATTTGAATTTTGATCGTCGACGTTGTTCCTTCTCGATTTACTTCTGAAACGATGATACAACAACGACGAATTACGACCAGCTTTAAACCCTCTGCTCCCACAGCCCCGACATTTCCAACTCCCATTTCGATTCACTTTCATCCGATTCTCATCGATCGCAAAATCTTTTCAGGACATTTTTTATTTTTCACCAATTCAAATTGCATTCGAAAGTCGACTCTCCTTCCGTCGTGATTATCATCGTCGCCGACGTGTTCGGCGCAGATGGATCGTTATAACCCGCGGTTTATAATCAACGGAACGACGTAACTAAACGGAAAAGTGGTGAAATATCGCGCACACGCGAGTGTCATTGAACGTATTAGCGATAAGCGTACAGCTCGAATACGTAATAGTTCGGAATTATACGTTCAACAGCAGCGAATCTAGTCGCAGAGTTTTTGTCTAAGCTGAAAGTAAATTTTCGCGATTCAAAGTCGTAGACTATTCCAAACGATAAGCAAAGTTTATCAGACGACGTACAGTCTTTTACGACCAGATAATTTTCATGACATGCTAATCCAAAAAGTTTGGCAGGTGTCTCTGGTATTAACGTTCTCGTTCGAAAAATTAGAAATAAATGGGAATAAAAGATTCGAGATACGAGATCGAGCTGCGAGTAGCTGTCAATAACGACGAGAAAGCGGTACAATTTTTACGGAGGAGACGAGGAAATGTAAAATTGCAGTCGCAAAACAGAGAATTCGTGGGCAGCAAGCGAAACTGAGGCAGAATAATTCACTCACCCTCGTCGAACGTGCTTTCAGCGTCGATTCCGTACCGGCCTACATTTCCACTCGAAATAATCCTCATGATCGCATTTTCAAATCATCGCATCGGTCCTATTATCGAGCAAGGTGGAAACAACGAAAAATCACGAAGCGATCGATTGTGTACGTGTACTTTTTTCTGTTGGTTTTTTTTTTCGTGCTTTTTTTACAAATATGTTTGCGGCGTAGAATTGTTAATGTCGTTCGAAACTCTCAATAACGAGAGGTCCGATCACGTTTCTCGCGTCGTTTGATTTGTCAACGTCACGCGTTGACATCGTCGAGCGTCGATGCGTAGTCGCGATATGGCAACGGTTTCCCTACGTTTGACCAGCGCCAACTGATATTCGGCTGCATTAAACACGGCCTTATAATACCACTGATAATACAATTATCGTATCTGTACAATGAGCGATAAGTATAATACGATCTACCACTTCGCTGGGAAAATGGATGAGAGTGGCGAGAAAAATGTCGCTTCTTCTTCTGCAACACTTTAACGAAACCCTCTAGAATTTTTGGCAGCTTCCTCGTTATTGCCAAATTATAATCGACGGCATAATAATATGAAGTACATATATCGACTCGTGGTGCGGTAACAAAGGGATGTATTTGCGAGGAAACGATTTAAAAATCCTCGGCAGGAGCCAAGGTCATCGAATAATATTTATGGACTCGTTATTCGCCAGGTATCGACGTCACTTTTGTCAGAAGGTTGGAAGAATCACCTTCTGATTCATGCCAACTTTGAATCGTCGTTTGACGGAATTGTTATCTCCTCGTGTCTATTTCCGGCTAATATTGCGCCATCGACCCATTTCATTGTCGTACATCTACGTTTCACAGCTTGCATCATTTTTTTTCTCACCCTTCTTCCCAATTTTTTTTCTATCCGAGCGAATACAAGCGTTTCGATCGAGTCGTTAGCATACGTACATTGACAAACGTGATGAAAAAATGTGTGCCACTATTTTCTATTTTTCAAATCGAAACCGAAAAAAAAAATTTGGAAATCAGGAGAACGAGTCGAGGTACAGTCGCCCTTCGCAGTAATTGATTTCCGACTGATACAGTGACGCGCTCTGTGTCGCTGTAAAGCAACTACATCGACGGTGCGTTCCGGTCGGTCAGGTAGTTTCCTTTAAAAATCAACTCCTCCGAGAACGGTTATCTCAACGTACGAATTGGCGATGGAGGCGAATAAGTCATACGAATATTGTGAGTCGTCAATAATTCACAAGAATATATTCCAAAAGCGCAATTTTCTGTAGCAACGCAGAATTTTTATTAAAATATCATCACCTTCGCAGGAAGTATAAAAAAAACTGACGAAAATCTCGTTTATATCACTTAAATAACGACGTAAGCTTATGTACAGGCAGAGTAATCTCTGTTGTTCTAGTTTCCTATGGACGCTGCTCTTCTAGGCTTCGCGGAAAGATTTCACGTCACCGGGCAAAGACGCCTATGAAATTATTTCTTCCCTCTCGTACAGTTTCCGGGAAATCATTGAATATAATTACAGACAAAATCGTGAGACCAGTTCTCAAACTGGGTACTTTCGATGACGTAACATTTTATTTCAAGCTGATGTAACTTTTGACGAATCTGCCGATGAGGTGCAGCGCTCGGAAGGTTTTGTTGGGTCGTAGGCGTTGCACGAGGAGGTAAAACATGAGAGCTTTGATCAGCACTAGGATAGCGATCAGAGCGACGACGTCCACCCAGAAACGGACGTGTTCCATACCTGTAACGGTAAATTTGCCGATGAGAAAATTGCGGGTAGGCCGGAGATTATTGTGATAAGAATAATGTCCTGTTAGCTAGGCGAAACATCTGTCTCCGATGTTATGGAAAATCACAACATTTCGAACAGTGGATAACGACGCTGCTGCAGCAATATTTGCCGGGGCTTTCGAATCGTGGGTAAGAAAAAGAGAAAAAATCTCGACGAGTTAAGAGTGATAAATCGCGTCGACTGAACAGCTTTGACCATATATTAGAGTCGCATCTTCGTGCAAATTATTCTGCAGCTGCGGCGGCATGGAGAACGGGAGTGATGGAACGAATCGTGGTCGAATGAAACTGGTGGGAAAATGACGTTAGCGCGGAATTATAAAAAGGTCTTCCGTTAAACAATTTGACTGGGATTCGAAATCGCTAAAGTCTGTAGGTAATCTCCAGTTCTATGAACTCTTTGCCTCCCGTAGATATTCTTGACTCGCGTATCCGTTGTACCTACGTTTTTTTATTTCGCAAGATTTTTTTCGTCGAGACTTACCCATGATGCGCAGCAGTTCTCGCGGTATCCTGTGCGGACAATATTCCTTCTCGGGTGGACAGGGCAGATTTTCTCGGCCGAAGCCGTAAGTGGCAACGAGGAGTCCTTCGAGGCCGTAGCGTATGTAGCTGGAATACATCGCTATCGTTCTGTAAAATGGCAACGGCTCGGCGCTGCCCCAGCCTTGCACGGCGAAAAGCATCAGGGGAACAGACAATACCGGTCCCAGGAATATGCCGTTCTGAAATGACGGGGTACGCGATTTAGATCAGTCGGTTAATCGTCGACAACTTGTCCTCTACGAGGTCCGATCTTCCCCGTCGTTTATCATCAAATACCACGCGTCTCGCTCGATTCGATACCTCGAGCCCGACGATTTCCCATCTTCCCATAAAAATTCTACCAAAGTTGTGTCAAAAACCTCGGACTTTCGCGTTTCGTTCGCCTTGGTGACATTTTTTTCAAAAACTCGTCACGAGAATTTGTCACGTCGGTAAATAGTCCGCTGGATCGCGCTCCGTTAATAGCTTTATCCGCGTCGAAAACGCGATCCTGCAGCAAGTTCTGTTTTCGAATTTGGCGCAGAACCGTGAGATAGCGAGAATTAGACTTGAGCTTTCAGCTCGTGCCGAAAATATGCAGAAAACTTACGACTATGTTCAACGTAGATCCTATCGCGAGACCCATGCTCTCGCCAATAAAAGCGCAGAGGATACAAATGGTGAAGAACATGACGCATCTGGAAACTTCCATGGTTTGACCGGTGATGAAATAGACCAACGACAGATAGATCATCCCTAGAATGAACTGTAATAGAAAACGGATAACGATGAGTGAACATAGCACGAAAGGCCACTCTGCCAGTTCGCAGTTACCTGTAACGGAATCATCGAAAGGTTCAGCGCGAAAAAGTAAGGACTCAAGCTGTACCATTGGTTGAAGTATTCCCTTTTCAACAGCTGCACTTCGCTGGGAACTGCGCAAAGAAACGCGAAGTTAGCAAAAATTGCAGCAGCACGAGGGTCGAGCGGACATCTGATAACCGCTATTGTTTCTCCGAACAAATAACGCTTCGAGAACTCGTATCCTTTCGAGCCGTTTCCAAAATCCGGCAGTAAATTCTAACACGTCAGTTTAATCTCGGAAGAGGTTATCAACCGAGTCAACGCGATTCGCAGTCGAGAAATATGTGATAAAATGCTTGTTCTTTTTTTCGGTTCATCGAATACAACTGCTTGGTCGCGGATTGCCGAAATCCGCAAATCCAATCTGATGATTTGATAGATTTAATTCGAGCACGCAAAGCTTAAGAACAAAATGGAATGTTGATTCGACGACGTGCAAAATCGTATTTCCGGTCGTACTGTTGCGGTAAAAATAAGTATCGATGATTTCCTGTGTAGATGGAGAGGCAGGACGACGGTTTGGACTTACAATACAAGAGAGCCGGCAGCATGGGTATGTAGAGGAATGCTATGAGACAGGCGAAACAGAAGCCGATGTTGAAGAGGGTCTTGGAGCCGTCGGATCCAATTCGGAAGAACAATCCACCGACCATGAGTCCCAGGAAAATATAAAGTATTATTTTCAAGTAGAGGTAATCCTGAAAATAGCCCCTGCGTGAGTGAGAAAGACAGCACAAAAACAAAAAACAATTTATCGACCAGCAAGTTTCGACGTGACCTTGAGCATCGAGCGACTCACTCTGTTTCTGTAAATCTGCAGCATCATTCTCCTGAAGAGCGTGCAGAATTGTTGAAGCCAAGAATTTCTGCCATTCTGCTCGCTCGTCTCCGCGTTGTATTGGGTCGGGTGTATCGGAGGGATGAGCGGGAGGTGTGCTTCGACGAAAGTTGTCATTCGTTCCACGTAATGCGCGCCATATTCGCCGGACGAAACTTCGATGACTGTGCGTAAAAATATAATACCAATTACCTCGCGAATCGCAATTATTTGAGGAAAAAAAGAAGATGCCAGATCTGTGCGCCGAGGCGCACAATTAACGCTGCTTTGGCTTCTTATGGAGCCGATCTCGAAGAAATATTTCCTGCATCCGCGACAATAAGTTTTCGGGTGAAAAATTATTTCTCGAAAATTTTGTCGCTCTCGTTAATAATAATAACAACAATGAGGATAATAATAATAAAAGGGGTGGCAATAATAATGAATCATGATCCGTGCGGAGAGTGTATTTTTGAATGGCGCGCAGATGATCGAGAGTATCGTGTCGTTTTCGAACAATACGAGTGGACGAGACGAAAACAGGAAATTCGATCCGAACGACCTTGTGACGCAAGAAATATCAATTTTTCGATCACGCATCCTCGTCGCGGTCTTGTTTCACTCCGAACGAGAAATTTACCAAAGTCGGCGGGATTGTAGTGAGTCGGACAATCTATCCCAACTTTTTGTAGAAACGGCACGACTTCGCATACGGGACCTCGATACACGCATTGGCCAGCTGCGATGACGTAAACGTGATTGAATTTAGCAAAAACTGTCGCGCTGGGCGAGTGTATCGAGCAAATCACTGTCCTTCCACCGCTCGCGACTCTTTTGAGAAGGTCGACGCATTGCAGCGTGGAGACCTCGTCCAATCCACTGAAACAAAGGCAGGCAGAAATGAGAATACTCAGAAAAAAAATTGTCTTCGATGTTATCGACGCTTGATCGCGTGAAGATTGAAAAGTATGTTGCGCAAAATTTGGTTCATCGATTTCGCGCAAAAATATCAAATTTGACTGGAAAGGAAAGTGTGGCTCGTTTGCTTTCCTTGGAAAACGTAGTTTTTCAAAGATCTGCGAAATCAGATGATCTTACGTTGTTGGTTCGTCGAGGAAAATCACTGGCGGATCACTGACGAGCTCGAGCGCGATGGAGAGCCTCTTCCGCTCGCCGCCAGATAATTTCTCCGTCGTCGTATCTCTGGCATTCGTCAGCCTTAACATGTCCAAAATTTGTTCGATCTGAAATTCGCGAGAAGATGAATTTCTCCGAATTACGAACGTTCGCGATACCGATACAGTGTATCCCTCCTCCGTTGTTTCTCATCCCAACTACGAAGGAACACGACTCACCTTCAAGAATTTCGAGGCTCGCGACATTCCGTTGGTAATCTTTAGGTCCGCGGCGAAACACATAGCTTCGTGCACCGTGATGAAAGGCTGCAGCATGTCATTTTGCATTATGTAGCAAGACATTTTGCGAAATTTCCGGAAATTCCGGGGCTGACCGTTGATCGTGATCGATCCATTGGCACCCGGCGAGCTGCAATCAAATAATACGGTGTATTTTTTTCAAGGAAAAACGCACACACACACGCGCAATATTTTTCTAGCGCCAGTTCAAATTTCCCAATTTCCTCGTACCACGAAAATCTTCATCTTCGTCGCGTGACACGAAATTTCGATAGGTACTGAAAAAGTAAGCGAAACGTAATTTCCGAATACCGGATTCTCGGCAAAATCGCGAAGTTCAAACCAACACAATTTTCGCCTCGCGTCCAATCATGCCCGACATTCGATTATCGCGGCTCGTTTTCAGACAGTCATGCCGGACTCAATCGTCTACCGGTGTTCCGTCCTCCGTTACTCCGGTCTTTGTACGAGCTTTATTGATATATTTTCACGTATTCCTCGCGCATCGATTATCGAGGTGTTTTACATCCGGTGTCAAAGTTCAAGGGTTCAATCGACTGCGAGGAAATGATAATGCGACACATAAAATCACCGAGTTAACGTCAGTCCGCATAGTCGGTGTCGTAATACTCGTCGTTGTTCTTGTTCGCCTCTTCGCTCAGCTATCAATTTATCGAATGTTGACGGAGCGATTAATCGTAAGCGATTAAACGAGACGGCGATTGCGAATGGTACGCATCGAAAAATTCGATTCCCGCTCAAGGTCATTCCGAAACTGAGCTCGCTTCTCGTTGAACGCCGAAAATTGCTAGTCGAAAGATGATTCTTATCGGCTACGGTCCCAGCCTCGTCGGTTTTGCTTCCCGTTGGGTTTATCCGGATGACTTTTCGTAGCCCTCCTCAAAAGTGTCTACTGCCACAAAGTCAAAAAATGGGTAACCCTCGAAATGTTGAGAAAGCAGGGTCAGTTCTTGCAGATGGACGGTATTGAGATACGCGGTGTTTGTATTATTATTTACTGGCAGCTTTGGAACGACCCAACGTGCACCGGCTTACGTCAGCGGAGCTAATCGTACATCAACCAATTATCAGGATCTCTCGCTGATGGTCCATTACCAGCTTCTCTATTCATTGGCAGGATATTGAATATTATTTTCGTGACGAGCAAATCCCAAGTACCAAATAATGCTGGCAATACGAGCAACGATAGTCCTGAGAGCGGGGAGCACCTGTCGCGTTCGTAACTACGGCGAACGAGCGTAGTTTGTATCAACATCAGTTTTCATAAAATGAGATAACTACAAAGCTGCGTTCAATTCTGTTTTCATATTTCCACAAGCATTATATTATTCGATATACCGTAATATGATTTGTGAAATAGCAGAAATGACGTTGCTCTCTCTATACCCATTTTTGGACTTCGTGGCTGTAGACACACTTGACGATGAGAAGTCATCCAGACAAATTCAGCGGAACCAAATTCCACAAGGCTTGTGCGCGGTCCTTGAGCATCGTTCTGTGGCGATTCGAGAACGAACGTTAACGATAAATTTATTCGAGGGGCGATAATTTTGTGAATTTTCGGAAAATTTCGTCCAGCTACCAAAAGCGTTGTCGTTCTTTTCGTATAACGTGTGACCAATTTCTCCGCGCGACGGGTGCTGCGCGTGGCTCGCACTCGATCATTCCGCGATGTCCACCTGTCGTATCGTTGCGGCTCAATTTACATACATATATCTCCAGATATCGTGTTTACACGTGTTTCGCTGAACCGATTTCGACTTACTTGTACCCCGCGAGGACATTCAACAACGTTGATTTGCCAGCACCAGACGGACCCAGTATCGCCGTCAACTCACCGGATCGAAACTGTCCGCTGACTCCCTTCAGGATACACTTCGACCCTGAAAAACAAACTCACGTCAGAAAAGTACGGACAGTTTTTCCATTCTACGTAGCAAAACTAGAACAAAGTATTCAGAATTCCGGATTATCCGAGTTGCTTTAAGAAAATCTAGAAACCGAATACATACTCACATCCTGATAAATGATCTGTACCCATATAGTTTATCGAGTAAAAACAGGTTTGCGGTTCGTTTGTAATTTTTTTTTGTTGCAAAAACTGTTCAGTGATTTTAAATAAAACTATGCAAAATTGGTTGTATAAAACTCGAGCTTCGTCATACGAAAATTCGGTCTTTTTTTTCCAATACGTTTGGTCAACGAATCTCGATGAGATTAGATGTAAAATTGAAGTGACTTCAAATTGCAATAACTTTTTAACGGCTTGGGGAATCAGTTTGAAATTTTTACGGTATCTTTAGCACTAAACGAGGAACGTTCTACTAAATTTTTTGTCCGATTCGTAGCATTTTGACACACCTGCCAAACATCCTTAGTGAAATTGAGAGTATGTCGAGGTGATCGTTTTCTACGTGGCAGAATATATCTAGTTATCGTGCTGCTGAATTAATTATCGGGCGTAGTTACATAAAACTCGGCAATCCGGTCGAACGACGAACGACGGAAATCGAAGTGATCGAGCCTAAGCATCGTTAATAATCTAACGACCCCGTTTTGTTCAATAAATCGATTCGTGACGGACTTGATATTTAGATTAGATGTTAAGTGAAATACCGCGAGGCTGATACTCGATGAATCACGCATACACGTTGCTCGACACATCTTTCAGACTAGTGATATGGAAAATGTGCATTTCGTATCGTTAGGTACATCAAAACCGTCCGAAGAGTCAAAATGGATCAATGTTTGAAATTTTTGTCATTCGATAAAAAATCAAGTGAAGTGATCGAGGATTTCAACAAAAATTCCTACTTAACATTCGCGCAAATCACATTCACTTCATGATATATAATAATTTTTACATTTTTGATCCATTATTTCATCATAGAATCCGACAAATTTCGAAACTGTGTATAAATCAATTTTTTACCTCAGATAGCTTTTGAACGAGTGGATTTGGGAAAAAGTAATAAGAGACCTTTTTTGTAGATCGTTTAATTTCCTACTTAAACATGTATCGCTCCCTCCGATACGCTGATTCGTTATCGAGTAATAAAATCCCGAAATGCAAAAATATTATTAATAATATGAAGAGCTAAAAATCTGCCAAATTTTTTTTTCTCGTCCCTTTGAACAATATTTTTATGGTAATTGGATGGAAAAAAGCGTTTTTCTTGGCTCGCCCCATTGAGTATTGTTATTAATAGTCTTTGTCAACTTGTTGTTCGTAAATCTGTGCTGCGGTACATGAAAATGGCAATTCAGCACGAAACAGCGGTGTAAATAATTCAACGAGCAAAAGAAACGTGTTATTATACGCGAATTTAATTGGCGAACGGATCACGACGAGCATAATGAAACGACGCTAAGGGTTTATCTCGCCTGCTATCCGCGGCAAAAAATCAGAACGTCGGTGTAATCGTAAAATCACGACGGAGATCGTTCGGAGAGATATTCGTGGAATACGCTTTCAATTTTTTTTTGCGACCAGAGAATCGGGTAAACAAGGTGTCGCGCGTGTCGAAAAGGAATCTCGATATTAATCTGCCGGTAGAAAAATTCGACGAGCACCGAACGCGTGATGTTGAAATATCGCTGATCTTGAAAACCCAGCTGAAATATTACATCGAGGTCGCGATACCGAATCGTACCTCGAAAATGGACGACATTCGGATATTTGTCCATGTGAAAAAAAAAAAAAATCTGCACGTATTTAATATTTTTTTGTGAAAAATGGGATAAGGCGAAAATTTGATCCAGCAATTCTCGAGAAAGATTTGTCGGCGAGATAATTGTAGCTTGATAAAACCATTCGGAATACTTTTGTGTATAATCGATTATAAATTCTGTATTGAACTTCCGATGAGTCGTAAATGGCCAGAAGGAGTAGCAAGCTGTTTTTGTAACGCTTTCATGCTATTGGCTCGCAGAATACGTCATTCGACTGGGTTAGCCTGTTATATATAACGCCGTTGTCTAGTTGCTAAAAGCCTAATACGAATAAATTTGACGGAGATGACTTTGCGACCTCCAACTCCCATCTTGTTTCACGACAACCTGTTATAAGCTGCTATAAGTAATAAATATTATCATAAAATGAACAATATCTACGCGCGCGTCGATACTTAGTTGATCGTTAATTAATGCTATCCTCGACTAGTTTCGACTTTTTTTTTATCGAAACATCGTAAATATCGCAGATTTATCGGCTGCTCGGAATAGAAGTAGAGAGAATTTTCGCCTAATTATCGAGCAACATCGATTCCACTGTAAAATTTGGAACCTAAAATACCAGGCGATACCAACATCGATCGGTACAAATGTAGGTACACGCTCGAATCGGATTTCTTTCGGCGAAGATAACCGTGGTCGAAACCGCGCGAACCGCATCGCTGTCAATTGAAAAAAAGGAACAAAAAAAACAACAACAGGAATTCATAATGCTTCGCAGAAGCGTATAAAAACACACGGATGTTAATGCAAGGATCAGCGGCACGAGATCAAATATGCAAATTAAATTCACGTACGTATACAACTCAGATTACACGGTGCGACTATCAACTCGGAGACTTTCACATTTTTAATAATCGAATTATCATACCCAATAACGACAATATACCGCGACACCAACAAATACAGCGAGAGAATCAACGTCGTATAATATTCCGGCTTACAAAAAGTAAATACTGTCAGCTCCATATGAATATTCCAGCCACGTGATTCCACAACTTTCATCAGGTCAAACACGTATAATTATGTAAAATCACGAGTCTTTATAATTAAATTATAGAAGTATTATATAATTCATAATTTATAATTTATAATTAAATTATGGGAGTACCATGTAATCATATTATATATTCGGACCGCTTCGTTAGAAGAGACGTATGTAGCGATGCTGCTCACACCGAATATCTTGCAAATAAAAAAACTGCTGCAATCTCCGAGTCGGAAAACCGAATGGAATCATAAAGGCGGCGATAATCGCCTTAATCGCACCCTGATCTTAGCGACATGCCAGACGACATGCGGAAGAATTAATAGACTCGGATCGTTCGCAAGCCTGTCCATCTATCACTGCCGGAAGCTTCGTTATACTTGATTAATACGAACGGACGTTGTTATTCGCGTTTGAAAAATAAGCTAACAAATAGCACGAGCGAAGCCTTCTTCGTTGAATTATTCACGAGTCAATAGTATTCGAACCGATGAAAATACAAGCACGTTTATCCTCGAGTCGCGACCACGCGCGATTCGATATGCCTATCTTCGATTACGTTACGCCGATCCTGAGACTACGACACTTTGAATACACTTCCATCGTTTTCCGACGATTCTTTCGATTCTCGCGGCTCGATGCGTTATCCTCGTAGCGATCCTATCGAGCTCGTTCGCCCGTCTCTTATCACCACGCCGAGACACGAATCCATCTCTGCTCTCCGTTGGCCGCAAAAAAAAAGATTTTCCAAGCACCGCATTGCAGGAATTTACGCGATGACCGCTACTCGCCCCTCGACATCCCGCAATCGCCATTACGCGCATTGAAAACGACACGAGACGAGGAAGGTGGAAATGATATGCAAAAATATCGCTATTTATCATAATTAACAATTCGACGAGATAAAGTCAATCGGTGCACGCGAGTGAACCGGATTCCAGTCCTACTTTTTTTTCGAATAAAAACCATTGCACGCGTAAATCAATACCGTCGATAATGATTTATATTTTATTCCACGTTCTACTCGCGCGACCTTGATCCACTTCAATTTTCGCCCACCAGCTCACGAATCCTTGAATCCATTTGTTAGAAAGACATTTTTCATACCGATTCACCTTTCATACGATCACGCCGAAAATTTGCGACCCTCGCCGCGATTTCATCCCTTCCTCGTCTTCGCGTTTATTCGCGTACAATAACCCCGCGAGCGAGTCTCCTCGTTCGTTGTATTCGTTCCTAATGTTATTTAAGCCGAGTTGCAAAATTGAGACGCCGCTGGTACCAGATATCGCACGCGAATTCGTCGCGTATTTGTACTGCGGTTCCGACGCTCCATTTTCACTCGTAAATAAGCAAACGAGCCTCCCGAGGATGTTTGCGAGTCGTGACGCGCGAGTTGCCGAGGTGCGAAATCGTAAGGTGAGCTTTGCCACCGGTTCACCTTTCGCCGGTGGAACCGAGAGGATTATACGTGGGTACGTGATTTAATGGCCTACCTTTACGTCCGGTTGGGACTAGATACGTGATATCGGTGAATTCGATGTCGACGGAGAACCGCGGAGCGGATTGTCGGAGCTGTCCGGTCTCGGTGTCGATCGCGACTTCGCCCTTCCCCCGCGTCTTGTCGCAAGTATTCATCGCGCGAATCGTCGTCGCCGCCTCGCGGTGCACGAAATTCGAATCACTCTTGACGTTTGACTCGCTGACTTCTTCGCGACCTTTCATTGTTACCTCGCGTCAGCGGGGAAGCCAAGGCGTATTATCGTCAAGCGAGCTTCGTTCATCGCTGTCGGGCTGTTGACCAGAGGAAGAAGCGAGGAAAAATGTAACGACGACGGTTGAGAATCAGTTTTTGGGTCGAAAAAATGTCACGAAGGCGCGATTAATTTTTTGAAACACGAGTGGTCTTTATCACCGTATCGCGCCGAAGACGAGGTCGACGCCCTCTCGATAACGGACGACGCTGAACAGGGACTCCGGTCCCTTGTCATCGGTCGCTGGTAGGAAACGGAAACGACGACTCGGCTCTCCGATCAATGGAATTATCCTCCCCTCGAAGAGTCACGATGCGCTCTGGACCGCAGCTGCAGCACGACTGCAAATAACGCCACACTCGTATCGCACTGGACTCCCGATAGAGCTTCCTCTTCTCGTCAATAACACTCGTTTGATACGCCCTCGTAATATTCGGGTCACGTGCGAAATGTCATCGCTGCTGAAAACGAGATGCTCCGCTCAACCAATCGTCGCGCGACACCAGTATTTTCACGATTATCTCCGCTTTCCGTAGTTGCTGTTGTTTTTCTCCCCGACGAGTCCACCTCGCACGACCGGATGGATCGAACCTTTGTTTTTACGCGGTCGAAATCAACGAGGAATTCCGAGCAACGCGCGATCGTTGCTGAACGTTGCTCCAGTCGGTAGATGGGATGCTACTAACTCCGCGGTTCGTGGCCTCGCAACTTCACGATGCTGGTACGTGGTACGTGGTACTCGATGTACGAAACACCATGAGCATCGCCGCGAGATCGAGTGATAACTCGGCGGCGGCTCGAACGACACTGACGATGACTTCGGTCTCGAAGCGCGAATTATAACCGGCGATACTACCGCTTCGATGTTTTCCCTCTACTTTTTTCCGCAACCCCATTAGGCGTAATCGCAACGATTCGTCACTCGGAATATAGATGGGTTAAGAACAAGTTGACCTTGGTCTTGAAACGATTGCTCGTTACGTCGAACCGCCGTGCACTTCGTACGCCGTCAATCGTGTCAGATTCGTACTGCTGCGCGTTCACTCGCGTGTTCCACATTACGCAACGATTCCAGTCTGTACGAAAAATAATTATACCCACCCGTAATTTGAGGTACCAGCCGAATAAATGAGGGGTTATCGTGTCTCGTGGCGAGGAGTAAAAACCGGAGAAACTACCGCCATCGGTCAACAATTTAACGCGTAGACGAACATACATGCCCGATACCGCACGAATGCGCAACAAAATTCATCCGATCTTTCATCTATTTTTCCCGTTCTTATCGCTCAGACGCTCCTCGAAGACCGTGCAAGTGAATTAAAACGGGCTATATCTAAAACTTTTTGCCGTCTATTTCAAAGTTATGTGAAAGTCAACGTTCCTTTGTTTTCGGTGCAACTTTTCAGACATGTAAATACCAAATTTATCCGACCTTCGTGGATTTCACCAAGCACGCACCGAGAAAAAAATTTCTTGTTTTTAGAAACAAACTCTTGATAGTAGAATTTAGCAACCAAATAGTTTTGAAAATTTGTGATTTTTTGGCCAATTTAAAGAATATTTTTCTTGTAATTAGAGAAAAAAGCTCTACTATTCAGTGATTATCACGGTAAATGTAACAATATTGTGATTCAATTAACCCACATTTTTCTCTTATATCAAGAACGAAGAGTCTTCTCGTTCTTAAATTAAGAATCCGTGTTTTGCTAAGACTTGTATATTACCCCGACCCTCTACAATCTGTTCCATTATTTTTTATCTTATTTAGCCTACAAAAAAACGCACTCTCAATTGTTTCCAGATTTTTCGAACCAGCCGAACTTTCAGAAAAAATAATTTTTGGAAAAAAAAGAACAGTCATTTATAATCTCTAAATTGAATCGCTTCAAAACTTGCCAAATTCGAGAGTAACAAGTGTTCCTAATAATTGAGGAATTATTGAATAATCGAATTATTCGAGAATATAAAATATTCTTATTTTAATAGTAACATAAATGTTCTTAATTTAAGAACATGGAAATTTCTAAATTTTAGAGTACTTCTGACTTCAATTAAGAAAAGTTCTTTAACTTAATTCTCAACGGTTCTTTTCCCGAATTAAGTGGAAACTTTCTTATTTTTAGCACAAGTAGAGCAAGAGCCATGAGTATTTTAGAATAAGTTGTTTTTTTCTTCTTGAAACGCGGATTTTTTTTTATGTGCGCAATGTCGAGTGTTCTTATTGCACAGTGCGATCGTACGGAATGTTGCCCATTATTTCCAGTGCCATCGCATTAATGATCCGATACGAGTCTTCCACGACGCTGGACGGCGATCGCTGAATAAAAAACCCTGAGATATTTACAATTCATTGGTGAGTTGGAAATTAATCGCGCGATCGAATTATCAATCGACAGACCGATCGCGACGAAATGCGTCGTGGTCGCGACGCGTGGAAATAACATATGGAAAGACGTTATCATCGGCGCTGGACGAGTTCCGATGATCGTTGACCGATGACTCGTCACTACTAGATTGTCAATAATTGTTGTGGCTAGTTCTTCGATACTCGTATCATTAGACATTCAGTGATCTCGACGTGACGCCGCATTGTGACACACGGTCGCAGTGCTACATCGTCGAGGTCTAATCGACGCCCGATTCATCAATTATTCACGACAAATTGCACGGAGCGTTTTGCTATCCGCGTTACAATGCAAAAAATCACTCGCAAAAACCGTCGTCTTCGTCCGCGCGACTTCCACATCAGAACTTTGACACTCGTACGAGACGTGCCATTGTTTCCAGTTTGTACAGTTCGGATCTGTACATTTATTTTCCGCATCCTCGCGTGCGCATTCCTTTAATCGTTCGACGAACCGACGTTTACGGCGGGCAGATATTTTCAGAGCCGGATTAGAACCGCGGAGGTTCGTCGTGGTTCTCGAGAACTGACGCGTACGACAATGTCATCGATCTTCCAACGGTTCAATTTTCTATCAATCGTATAATTCTTTTTTTCTCAAATACTCGCAATAAATTTTACTTCCGCGCAGTACGACCAGTTTTTGGATTTTCCCTGGAAAAAGTAACTCGAAACGGAGCTGAAAAACGATGTTGCATATAACAGCTCGGGCTGTACGGAAAGAACGCCGGTTTATCCCGTTTTGGTGGGAAATAATTGGAAACAATTTCTTGTACCCATTGATCACCGCGCACAACGAATTTTTTTGTTTTTAACAAGTCGAGTAATAGCAAATTGTTCGAGCTAATTTGAATACAACGTGCAGCAAAACTCGAATGCTTATACTTGCGCAACAATTTCGTCCGTCAAGCTTTTGATGGATTTGGGATATTTATTTTCAAATAATTCACAAGTTTATCTGGCAGACTATCGAATTTGACATTTTATTATTTAAATTGTAATAATAGCTTTGACCAAAATATTTTTAAAATGCGATACACGTTGGAAATACGATCGAATACTCGGTCGTTTCTTTTTCCACCTGGGATAATAATCAATTCATAATTTAAAGCAGGTTTCGAAGTGTGAATTTCACAAGACTGGCAAACAAATTGCTTCTACGCGACTCAATGGAAAAAAAACTCGTTATTTATTGGGGCAAGTATTTACAACAAGTTCTTTATTTCATTGCTTGTCACCAAAACAGTGTAAGATAACGCTGTTTTCGCATGATACAACTTGTTATTATACAACGTCGTTTTTTAGCTTGATTCCAAGTTACTTTTTTACGCAACGTCAAAAAAGTGGCAGTATAATTTAGTATTTAGTATTTGGAAAGAAAAATGTCAGCATTGGTCGAAAATGTAGCAGTCGGCAGATTTTTTGACCTGTGCGAAAACTGCGTGCTCGTTGCCGTTCGTGTTTTCCTTGAGAGGTGATCTCGATCATCTACGTCGCAACGGTGCCCTCGGTTCGCGCGGACGTGCAAGCTCCTCGACTCCGATCGTTAATCTGTCTTTCCCGACGATTTCTCATGCCGTCCGCGAAGCATTGCTCTCCGTGTAGCCTGGTGTAGCCAGTTCTCTCGTGTCTACCCCGTCGAGCACGCGCGTCTTCCGCTGCATTCGGGATCTTGTAGCCATAAACTTGCCGTTTATATTCACGACCTATCTCAGCGACGTATATAGTAGGCAGAAACGTGGATCGCCGCGCGTACAAACGCGACCAGGATGGTTTCTCATCCGCAAAATTTCCCCGATTTTGCACGTCCACCGAAAATTTTCCGACCCCCTTTCAGGTCCGAGTCGCCAGTCCAGTGATTTTTTTCTGCACTGCTGCCGAGAAGCTGCACTGCGCGCAGTTGTTGCTCGTAGCTGCCATGCGCAGATTTCCCAATAACCATTCGATTCTCCACAATCGATCGACTCGGTATTTTTCAAACACGGCATTAAAAAAAAAATCGTTCAACGAACTCGTTTCCAGTATAATTCTACGAAGCGTCAAGTTCTCTTTCCACGAGCAGGTTGTCTTCACTTTCGAGCACATGTTACCTCTGCGGCCACGAGGAGGGAGGACTGGTTTTGTAGCTAGCATATGAAAACTGCCGGCTGATCGTCGATACCATCCTTTTACGTTGACTTTCCTGTGAAACACTGAACGAAATCACATTATCGACGATGTCGAGCCTTGCCCGAGGTTCGTTTTCCTTGAATAACGTTTCTTCCTTTTTCTTAGCCCTTCGATTCTGTATTGCTCGTGCGATGGGACCACAGAGATTCTAGTTATACGCGCAAATAATGTTTTTCGCGCATAGTATAAACAGTTTTTGGAATTTTCGATGACCAGTCTGAAAAAATTGAGCCACTTTATGGGAAAAGTCTCATTGGCTAAGGAGAAATATTATTTCTTTGTTATTGTCAGTCCATAATGACACCTTTGGAACGTAGGTACTCCTCAGAAATTGCTTGGTCAAACGACACTTGGAAGTTGGTACCAAAATCCCCACCGATGGAAAAATCGAAAAAGATGTTTGTGATATGCCAACATTTTTCTTTCGAGATCGTTACGACGACCTTGGACTATCTTTAGCCGATGAACGTTTCAGAAAAATCACTGTGTCGATGCTAACAAAAATACAGAGACACGTCGGGAATGTAATTGTTTCCCTCTGTTTTTTCGACGATTTACGGTCATCCGTTCATGCGACGTGTCTGCGCCACAAAATTCAGTTTCTCACGGCGAGGAAACCCGATGAAAAACGAAAAATACAAAAATAGCGTGGAAATTCGGTGCGCGGTTAGATTGTTACGAAAATAACGTTAAATGGAAATGTTACGTGTGCGCGTTGCATGCGAAAATGTTTGCGAATCGGGGAGCGCGACAACAAAGTCAAGAAATATTTGGATGGTACTTCGCAGTGACCTTGAGGTGATGGGAGACGATGCAATGCCGTAGTGTATGGAATAAACACAGAGAAACTGTTTATTGTAACAAATATACGTATATAAAATACAATAGTTGAATGATATTCCGATTCGTTATCGGTTGCGCTGTATGCAAAAATGTATAATTTATTCGTAAATGTAGAAAACTGTAAGGCGATTATACTTGGCGATCGGAAATAATGAATACAAATTTTCCAAGATTGTAAGAAGAGGTTACGAGTCACCGCTTGTGCGCCGAACGATATCGGAAACGTTTTAAAAAGAATCAACGCTATCGTCATACTTAATAAACAACAGTGACGTGGATTAGTGCGACATCGTTTTATACAAGTTAACAATATTTGGTCGTCAATGTTAGCACACGTAATTCTGGCAAGATAGGACAAAGATTTTCCAAAAAACTATATATATATATATGTGTGTATATATATATGAATATATATATCGTCGTTTGCTGCATTTCGCGAAAAATCGTGGCAGCATCTGGCATTTCTTTTCGTCATCTCCTCCTCCATTTTCAAGTGTTACAAATTGTGTTATAAAATCATCGTCACAAGTGATCAACGTATCATTATTATTTTCACTCGTCACAGCCATCGATGGGTGGTGGTAATTATACAGACTTGCTGCACGTATTTTCCTTCAATCGTGACAAATTAGTGGGAACGAAAAAAGCAAGTCACTCGCAGCTCGTGATTTTTGTCGATCGTGTCGTATAAAATGTTTATAATTATTCCTAATTAGCTAACAACAAGTGGCGATCGCTCGTTCACGTCGTGGTTCATCCGCCGCGGTGAAGCCTGAGAAAAAGGACATTTTCACAAATGTATAGTCGTATAAATTCGCGATATATGTATAAATAGCAAAGTTATCGCCGCGTTGATCCGTCTCACTCTATTATTTGCCGGATCGTATGGTTCGGTTTTGTTTTTCGTTTCGCTAGGCTAGTTACAAAGAAACTGCGTAGACGGAGCTCGGATGATATTGACAGACGTAACGACGCGATCGCAGGATAATTTTTCCTCGAAGATATCGACAATGTTTCTCGCGAGGAAACGAGTCGCGGGTCCAGTTTCCAGAAGACTGGAGTCGGCTAACGAATCGTTGGCAATTTGAATTTCAACGTCGGATGAATAAATTATGTTAGTTCCGCTTAAATCCTAAATTAACGATTAGTCTCGGGGACACGACAATGATATAATGCGCCGCGCATCGTGCCGCGAGAATTTTGATAGCAAAAATGATCTTTCCCCGTCGTTAACGTCGCTCGACCTTCGCGTCGACGTAACGCCAAGTCGTATTTCGGGGAGAGAGAGCGATGAGTTGACGTAGTTTTTCCGCGAGGAAACTGCGTCTCGATCGTTTATCGGGTGCTCTTCAATTTCCATCGTAGAAAGATGTAGGCAGCGACACGCAGGAGGACGAATATCAGCAGCAGGGCGAGTATGTCGAGCGTGAAGTCGGCGTCGAGCATGTCGAGTTCCTCCAACGTCGTCTCAGGATTCTTGAAATGACAGTGTCCCTGCAATGGGAAGAACAAAATTCCGTGCTCGATTAGTGCGCTCGGGCGATCGACCGACCGAAGTAGGAGGAGAGTTCATCGCAATTACCAGAGAACACTTGAGATTTTTACGGGCGAAGGAGTAAGTCGCGAGGGCCGTTCCTTCGAAGCCGTAACGGATGTAGCTCAGGTACGTGATCCATCTCAAGTAGATCGGTATCGCGTCGAAGCTGACGAAGAATCCGGAGAACAGAAGGAACGGTACCGACATTACTGGCGCCAGGAAAACCCCGTTCTGAACGTTCATCGCCGCACCGACGACGAGACCAACGGACTGGGCGACGAAGGATATGAGAAGGCAGGCGCTCATGAACATGCTGAACCTCGCGATTTCAGGCGGCTGACTCGTCAGGAAGTACACGATCGTCACGTAAATAACGCAGAATATCGCCTGAAAGTAGAAAGAAACAATATCGTGAGTTTCTGGTCGTTTCCTGGGAGCTTCGCTCTTCTCGGCGATGCGACAAACACCTTCCAACGCGAATGATATTCCAAAATAGTTGATTCCTCAAAAACGTCATATCCTTGTGACATATATGTTAATATGCTTCTGAAAGATGCATGAATTTATGAGAAATTTGGAGACGCGAAACTCTAACGCGTGCCAAAAAGGGCGTCGGATGTTCAGATACCTAAAGTTATTAGATTTTTAGATATTTTCACACAAATTCCAGTTTGCGGAGACAGGCATGTGAAAAAAAAAAAAAAAAATCGTCGAACAAAACTCTAATCTCGCCTATTGTATCCACTTATCTGTGGTGTAACAATATACAGGATGTCTCATTATCTCGGCCACTCAAAATAACAAGGTAATTATCGACGTCGCAACAGAATGTTTGAGATAAAAGTTGTACGGTGTAAAAAGGATCAACATATGCAACCAAAATTTGGTACTTCGGTGGAGGCGCTGACGCACGATGAAGGTCATTCAGTATCGATGATATAAATCTAAATACTTCGGATCACTGCCAAATATTTGATATTTGAGGTAAGATCGAACTCATATTAACTCGAGGACCCTGCACTATCGGCACGAGACAAATAGTCTACACTGGGGTTACGCGCACCCCAGCACTTTGCATCGATGCTCTTGACTCGTTATTTGTGATAGAGGCTTTATTTTTTTTATCTGAACGTTCGACTCGGACCGCAATTTCGCAAAGGTAATAAATGTCCAGACGGTAAAACTATCGCGCGAGCAGAAAAATTATATTTTTATTATTGCTTCCTGAAATTTGTTTTCGGCATTGACGTTGGCTCGTAAGAGTTGTTAGCTGATCAGCAGTGTGTTTTTGATAATCTCGTTGTGACTTGCGATATGTTAATTTTATAGCCCCGAAAAAATGTTCGTACCAACGAAAAGCTCTATCATTATTGATAATGGCACATCCAATGTTTTCACATAATCATAGTCATTTTACAATCATATTTCTTTGGGAATATCAAATGATGTTCGCCGGCCGAATATTAATAACAGTCATTTAAAACTCGCGTATATTCAGATTCTACTCGACGTTCAACGTGTTACGATGAAACGAGATTTATTCCCGTGATTTCTACCTGGCAACAAAAAAATTTACACGTTCTGTTTCTCGATATCGTACGTTGTCAGGATATGATTCGGCATTTTCTATTAGTCTTGTCTTTTTAGCACCGTGGATACTCAGAGGTCTGAGAAGAGCGCGTCGTATTCGAAATCTGATAAACTCGCGGCGAGTCGGAATAATATTTTTAAAAAACGGGATTTCGATCGTTGTACCGTAGCAACGGTACTCGCATCAGCGGCGGGGGTCGCCGATGAATTTTTATAAACTACCAAATTCAACATCGACGAGGTTAAAAAATTGCCAACAATGTAAGATAGTGATCGCAGAGTTTGAATTACTCGTATCCAAAGTACGTTGCTAGAGTTTTTCCCCCCATCGTCTCGGCGAAGTTCGGAATAACACGACGACTGATGGTGAGGGGAAAGATCTTAGATTAGTTCCTCACCTGGAATGGTATGTCGGAAACGGTGATGGCCAGATAATACGATTTCAAGGAGTACCATCTATTGAAATTCTCCTTCAAGAGGACAGGCATCTCCAAAGGAACTGAAAAATGACAAGAATGAGGATCGATCCGCGTATCTGGTAGCCGCGAGGCATCACTGTATCATCGAAAGTTCCGCAAGTGTCGAAAGTATCGAATATTGGCAACGTAAAAGCAATGTATTCAGAGCTTCGATGAGCCAAGCCTATTCATTTGTCACTTCGCAGTTGACAGAACTCGACCTGTCTTCGATTCCTGAAGTACTCACAGGATAGAATCGTAATGGTCATCGAGGTGTACATGAGGAACAGCATGTTGAAGAATAAGAATCCCAGATTACTCAGTACCTTTGCGCCGTCGTTACCGATATCGTAGTACAGAGCACCGATGAGAAAACCGACCAGAATGTGAGCGAAGAGTCGTAGATACATGAGAGTCTGCAAAGCGCAAAACAGAATTGGTTTAAAACCATTGACTTCGATTTCCCATCGCCGTTCCGATTATCAGTAAGGAAGCCAAAAAAATAGGCCAACAACAACGGCGAGTTTTCGCCCCTGTTTTTTGTACGTGATTTTATTATGTAACTTCGATGTACCCAGTCTCTTCTGCTGAAGAGCAGCGTCCGCTTCAATATTATCCAGAATTGCGTGAGTTCGGAGGTCGGATATCTGCTGGATTTGACCGTGAGAGTTTCATCGAGCAGGGAGGTCGTCACGTTTCCTTTCTTCTCGGATTCGACCGGTATCGACACCTCGGCTGTAAAAACGCGTAATAATACGTTTCAACGTGTAATGATACGTTTCAACAGCAATCGTATGCCCCGTCTATTGCTATTTGCGTACGTAAAATACCGCCGGTTTCTGGATTTCCACAACCGTGTCGCTGTACTCACTGTGCTTGGCAATGTCGTTGGTCGCATAACCGGGAATCATGAAGTCGATCGGAGTTTTGTTGTCGTTATTTGCGAATTTCTCCTCGACGTTCTTCGCGTCGTTTCGATCCTTTTGGCCGGCGTTCAGAACTTTGTCGTTCGCGGCGCTACCGTTGTTCAAATTTTCTCTCTTCCCCTCCGGGAATGGATATCCATTTCTGATATCGAGCTTCCCATTGTCGATAGCGTTCACCAAGCTTCGAATATTGTCTCCGTATTCGCCGCAGGACACTTCGATGACTGTTTTCAGAGGAAACGAACGTGAATAATAACATCAACCTAACCAGAATTACTCCACTATCGTACAATACGCCTAACATGCTTCCCTTCAACTTCCATGGTACAATCGCTTCAAAAGTTACGGATGAAGAATTTCGGATGAAGAAAAAAAATCTTTTGCCCGACATTTCAAATGGTCGCCTATACTCTTAAAATTGAGCTAAATTCTTTGCTAACGAGAGAATTTTTTCCCCAGCGACTCCGCGCTGTCGAAGAATGAAAATCTCCGGCCGAACGCGACGTTCGCGTATTCGTTTGAGTATGGAATAAAAAAATTTAAATAATAATATGCTAAAAGGCTTACGAATGTCGGAAATAACAGGCTTATTTTAATTAACGCACGTGGAGCCTGAAACGCGCCATCTGTTCCGGGATTTAACGAGTCGTGCCGAACCACCTTGCCTACCGGTTTGATAAGGCAGCGTCGACGAGATTATCGGCGAAATGTATTTTCTTCGTCGAGTTGACAATAACGTTAGAGAAAAAAAAAAGTCGCGTGTCGGCTGCGTCGTCGTTGGCTTGTAATTTGGTGAAGCGAATAAGTAACGACTCGATCGAGCGGAAGTTGCCGAGGTGAATAACAACGAGCAACGGGCGAAGGTTGAAATGGTAAAGTTCACCAAAGCACCATCCATTCTGCCGTTTGGTCGATGAAACGTAGATTTTCCAACACTTCCGCATGGTGTCGCGTGCGGAATACGATGGACGGCGGATGAGTTCGCGAGCGGGTTAATCGGATATGCGCGAGAAAATGAGAGGACAGGGAACGTAAAATCAGCCCCGCGTTTTTGTGGGAAACCAAATTTCCGCTCGTAAATTCCGCTTACGCCGTCGCGATTCTCGGAGTTTACTTGTTTCGCGTCGGTTGCGCCGTATTGTACTCACTGAAGGACGCTGGGTTGTGGTAGCTGGGACAATTCAGCCCGAGAGTCCCGAGGAACGGTACCAGCTGCGACGAGGAACCTTGATAAACGCATTGACCCTCGGCAAGAGTGTAGAGAGCGTCGAACATCTCGAACAACCTGGCGCTCGGTTGATGTATCGTGCAAACGATCGTTCTTCCTCCCCGAGCCAAAGTCTTGAGCAACGATATGCATTGAAAACAGGACGAAGAGTCGAGGCCGCTGTGAAACGCAGAGGGAAGAAGTCAGTAGGAGTAGAGCGAGTGTGTCGGAGTATACGGCGACCATCGGGATGATGCGTCTGTGGAGTATGTGGGCGAGCAAGTAGGAGAGAGGAAAAGCAATAACATTCTTGTGCGAAAAGTCATTGATCTCGAACGTGGACGGGTCGTGAGTCCGTTCCCTTGGATCTTGGGCGAGCATTTGGTTCCTCCACGGCGAGCGAGCAAACGATGTGGAAGGCCTTGGAAACCGGTGCAAGGTGAAGAACTAGTCGGACTAGCCTAGTAGTTCGCGTGGCGAGGCGAGAAAGGGCGCCTCTCCGAGTGGATATTGAACGCGGATCGGTTTTTGTGATTCATCGCGTCAGTTTCGATCGAGGGAACGGAACAGCGGGAGGTGATGTCGGAGTAGTGTGTGGATTTGCGATTATTCTGGGAAATGCGGAGACGATGGAGGAAAATAACAGGAGTGACTCAAAGCGGTGGAGAGATCGTTAAGAATTCGACGGATCGGTCCGGCGTTATTTTGCAGATGCTGTAGGAACGGTGTCGAAGGTTTGGACGAGGTGCGCCGTATATCATGATTTATTTCCTGCAGTTTCTGCTTTTTACCTGGTTGGCTCGTCGAAGAACATTATGGGCGGATTATTCACGAGCTCGAGTGCAATGGAGAGTCGTTTTTTCTGTCCGCCGCTCAGGTTCGAGGTCATGGTACGACGATGCTCGGCCAATCCGAGAGTGTCGAGGATCTCTTGTATCTGGAAGAGAGAACCGAGACGTTGAGTCGCGGCGTTGCAATGTTCTTTTTGTTCTTCTCCTGGCGATTGAAAAGTCGTTGGCGACGTTGATAGGTAATTTCAGCGTCCCGTTTGCGCGGAGGACCGCGATTGCAGCTCGTGCTGCCGCGAAACGAGGAAACGAAGCGAAAATGTCCAAGAAGCATCGCTCTACGACGAATACGTCGCGAGATATTCGACTCTGCGTGCGGGCCAATCACGTCGGCCGACTCAGCGCGGCGCGCGCGCGGCGAGTAACGCCGGCTCCGGTTGGCGGAGGCACTCGACGTCTAATATCTCGGAAACTACGAGAGCCACGAGAATGCTTCTTGGACACGATCGACTCGGTTTTTCCCGAGGAAGCGTCGCGAATCGTGAAACGCATCGACTGGACGCGGGATGACGGAGAAAAACGTGTTTTTCATGAACAATCAGGTTATTTCAAGCCTGATCAAATGACCGGCGAAGCTCGCTTACCACTTCTTCCTTCTCGGCCGAGCTGACGTTGCTGCCAAGTTTCAGATTCGAAGCGACCTTCATTGCTTCCTCCACCGTGAGATTTCCATGCAGCTGATTATCCTGCATTATGTAACACGACAACTTTCTGAACGCGCTCAAATTCCGCTCGTGACCGTTCATGGTGATGCTACCTTCCTTCCCCTTCGTCCTGGAATGCATAAAATTCGAAAATCACCTCAGTTTCTCGCCCAATCGTTATTTCAACCGATAAATTATTCGTCGATCGCGAAATCAAGCGACGCAAATCTCGAGCGAAAAGCTGCCTTGACTTCGTGACCCGAACCTACGACACGAATATCATCGCGCGGATCCGAGTCGTTTTCACGAATGTTTACGATCTTGTTGATGTTTCGCCTCCAGTCGCGAGATACGCGAGAGTAAGGTATAAATTCGACAACAGACGAGAAAAATTACCATCGCGGGGACGAATCTGAGAAACGTGGCCCACTTTTTTTCGGGACTCATCTCAGACGAAACGGTAGACTTGATTTCGATGTTCCCATCGGCAGAACTAATTTGCAATTCTATTCGATAGTTCACTCCGAAGTAAAGCACGCGAGAGCAAAACTACCAGAAAAATACGACGCGGGGAAAGTGAAGGAAAGTACGGAACAGCTTTCTTCCGTTGAAAGGTTTGAAAAAATACGAACGAGAGTGAAAATGGAGCACGACAACGAGAACGAGTCGAGAAAAGTTTCCGACTGATTTTTATTTTGTTCCCACGCTTTAAGTAGTGGTTTCCAGCGTCATTGGGAGCCGAAACAGCGGTAAACATTCGTCGATTCATAAATAATACAAAAGTCCCGCAAGTATCCTTGAAAATTTGCAGTCAACAGTTTTTTTTGTTTTTTTTTTCAAGATTGAAAATTGGGGTGATAATTATAAGCGAGGAGACTCGAAAATCGGCATGATCGTGGAAATTCCCGGTAGCCGAGAAATTTCTCAAGGTCAAAGTAGCGATCGTTTGGATATCGATATCGTTTTTATTTATCTAATTATTTTATTTGTGTATTTTTTTAATTTTTTTTTACATATATCGACTCGTTTTTGACCCTAGTTCCCGAGGTTTTCGCTATTCCCCGAGAATTATCTATCCGAAGAGGCCGTCGTCGTTGTTAATTGGAAGTTACGTCGAATGCTGCGCGTTCCACTGACCCAAATCGGGTCACGTTGACAAACATGATAAAAAGTACTCGTTCTTTTCACGATGCAATTAGATCATTTCCCATTTTGGAAAACAATTCCGAGCATTTGGGTCGGTCAGCCGATGAAACGAGAAGGAAATTTGACGGAGGAACATTCTTAGCCGCATAATTTTGAGGCTTAAGGAACGAGTGGCGCAATTCAATCCCGTTTCGCTGTTGGAATGGATAGAAGAGTTTCGAAAGGGAGTTTTACTCGCGTATTACGATGATCGGAGTGGCTGCAATTTGTGGGTATACATACGTAGGATTATTTGCGCAACGTCGGAGACGTTCGAATATTTTGTACATATCGGTCAAGGATCGAGGAAAGTGGTGCTCGCGAGTTTAGAAATTCGAGCGGAGCCGAGGAATCCAAAGAAACGCGTCGAAATTCGGCGAAGTCGAGGCTTTCGGCGCGGAATTTGTTGGACAATCGTGTTTTCTTGTTTCGACGAGTTTGTCGAAACAATTTCTTCGCTCGAATGGAAAGTTTGAACGTGACCAGTCGACAATTTCGAGGGGATGACTTATTTTCGACGCTCGTTAAACTTTCCGTCGTTGAGATTTCTCGTCAGCGCTAATGACAGCGAGCGCGAAAGTGGCATTGGGCAAATGAGTCGGAAGTTCGTTAAGCCAAACAAAAACAAGAGGTTTTCTCGCATCACGCATGACAGCGCCTGATATTTTCCACATCTTCGTGCTCGATAACGGAAGAGAAATCGAAACGGGCAAATTATAGGCAACGGCGATGCGATGATAGTTATTCGAAGCTTCGGAAATCCGAACGTGTTCGCGGAATCTGATCGAAAACTCGAGCCTCTGCTCCGGCAGCTGGAGTATTTCGGCTGAGTACACCGGAGCAGCGATTATAAGAGAAATTCAACCTTTGGAGTACAATCGACGACGATGAAGCGTCGACCTTGAAACGATGTCCGCTCGATCTGTCGCGTGGTAATTATCTGAGGAGAGGATTTCGTAAACTTTGCACCCAACACGGACACGGCGCTAGATAAGATTAGATTTCGACCGATTAGTCACTTACAGCACGAGCGATCGACGATATATTCGAGGAATAAAAAGTCTTTGAACGAAAAAAAAAAACAGTCAAGTGCATTTTAATCATATTTTTGCTAAAAAAAATGTGTACACGCACGAACAACGAGCATAGTAGATGAATCGCTGGGAACTCATGTGTTCGAACATCATACATCATATATATTAATATAAGCGAATAATAATATTAATAAGTGGCAATATACACTTAGGGAGGGGTGACCAACAATGAGAATATTATGGGCCCAATAAAATATTATTATTATTATTTTCGTCGGTCCTTCGTGTGATTTTCTTCTAAGAAAAGCCTGGACGAAGAATATAGCACGTTTAAATAAAATAATATTTTCCTCTTTCCTTCGATTGATGCACTACGATATTTATTTATTTCGAGAAAACTATTCACTCGCAGCTATTGGAACGTGGATTTTCTTCAAGTGAATACTTGCATGTTGAGACTCGAGATAATACTCGCTCATTAGAGTTGCTTACGATTAGAGTTTCACTTTTTTATTCCAACTCGTCCTTTTCTCCGAATTAGCATCAATTATCGTGAGAGAAGAGGATTCTTCTTCTTGTGTCCCAAGACACTTATTCATTTCGACAAATAATTTCTTGGCACTAATAGATAAGATCCGAGACATTCAATGTTCTTGGGATTCACATATTTTTTCTCCAGTGTAAGAATGTACTCACTTGTAGCCCGTGAGGATGTTCAGCAGGGTTGATTTCCCTGCGCCAGAAGGTCCCATGATGGCGGTCAACTCGCCGGATCTCAGCCGTCCGCTGACGCATTTCAGGATGACTTTTTCAGCTGGAAATAAAGCGAGAAGTTATTTTTTTTTTCACTGCAAAACGTCGAGGATGAATGGAGGAAAAAAGTTGAAACGGTCGTCGACGAGTTGACAGTTTAATAGCATAAAATTTGCCTATCCCTGCTACGAGCATATCGCTCGGTCGCGTTTTTTTATCCTTATCTATTCCTTTTTCCAATCGAATACTTATTCACCTCGCGTGTCGTCATCCGGATTGTCGTCACGCGATTAATATAAACAGGCTCAGCTGTGATCCAAAGTTCGATCAGCTGCCGTAATTGTTCTTTTGTGAGGCGATAGTCCGCGTGTTTGTTCGGCTTTGTTCGCCAGAGAAATCAGCCTCGAGTGACACACGCGAATCTGGTTCTCGTCGCCAGCCATTTCTGCGGATGGCTTCGGCGTAATGTTTATTGCTCAGCTCTTTTTGCGTATCTCCGAACGGATTATTCGCGGTGCTCGACGCGATGTAATACGATTCTCAGCTGCAGCCGGACAACGCGCGCGGAAATGGGTCGTCGCCGCGACGTTTGTCTATCTATAAAGGAAGTTTGCATAGAGCGATAAGTTTGAATTCTCTATTATTCGTGATACTTGTTTCGTGGTACTCGCCAGCGTTGTTCTTACTAGCAAAAACAACGCCAGCTGAACAAAGAGAAAAGCTGCGATCATTTTCGAATTCAGTGAAAGACGCGTTCAACGATACATTTATAGTACTCGGATTTATATTAGCTGTAAGCTTCGGCTGATCTCGTTGCCGAACAACGTTATTTTTATTCCTATTTTGTTCCCATTCGTTGAACATAAAAAATCGGATCGCCTTCAGTTAAATCTTGGTAGTCTAATATAAAAACGAGAGAATGTGTAAAATTCCATGGTGCCTTTTTATACAGCACGATAAGCCTCTCGCGTATAATTAAACGGATTCGCCTACTAAATTGTGCTGAAAATTCGTAGAATGCTAGACAGCTTTTTGAAATTTGCAATTACTCGAGTACGATGAAATTTCGCACGACACTTTGTTGACAGTGTACGAAATAAATAGCGTACACCGTTATTTGTCTGCGTATTCCCCTGGCCTCACAGCGATTGCGCGAGGTTCACGAACCTCTAATGTTGATCCGCAAGACTCTATCTGTTATTGCTGTTCGGAGAGAAAAAAATAAAATAACAAATAAAGGATATCTGCGTCTTACGAATGTGAGCTAGCAAAATTCGCGTAGATTATTATTGCCCGTGAATCGTGCACTTGTACGCGTTGTTGTTATCTCGTTGCAAGAATCTACATGTAATTGCACGAACGACCATAAAAACGATACAGATATGAATCGAATCCGCGTTATTATCGGTGTCGAAGAACACAATGAAACTTGTTATTAGCCTCGAATGTTGGAAGCTAAAGTCTCGGGCGAAATTCAATCTGTAATTAAGAATTCCAATAACAGCGAAACTTGCGTCATTTCCATAAATTATCATACGTGTTCGAACCTTCGGTATCACGCGCGAATTTCGGAGCCTGAGGGAGTTTCTCAAATTTCATTCATAACGAACTGCTAGTCGTCTTCATTCATAGAAGACGACTAGCAGTTCGTTTGACTATTGATTCTCGGTGGCTCTTGAATCCAGTATAAAAAGTCCGGAATCCAGAAAATATACGAACCCGTAAATAGAGAAGCAATTTTGTGATTCGCATTTTGCTGCAAAATATATATATATAAAAATCTTAATTATGTGGAATTTTATTTGCAAATCGCTCTCAGCAGTGCGAAGCGGAATTAAAATTTCGATTATTACTCGCATAGTTTCTCCACCAGCGACGGTCATCGTTAAATCTGTTGTTTACTCCGTTGCTGAGGTTGTGCAAAAAATGAATAAATAAATAAGACGTTTTCTGAACACTTGGGCTGAAATTGCGTCGAACGAAACTATTTCATCGGGACAATTGCGACAAGATCATTTTCGTCGGAATAAATTGAATAGTTCGACTCGGTTGAATCATTGTCGGGTGATTGCACGCTCGAAGGTGATTTTGGCTCGATACGATCCGATTTCACGCCGAATTGCGTCGATACCGTCGGCTAATCGCGGTATATTGCAAAACGCGACTTTCACGACGAAATCGAATGTGCAAGAGCGTCGTTTGCGAAGTAATTTATTTACCGAAAAAAGGTGAAAAAAAACGCATATCTGTACGGTACCCGGTGATAAATGGCTGCCGAGATGAAATTAGGATGCAGCGATGAGCAAAAACACGGGGATAAGAATGTGGTGACATTAGAAATACACGCGCGTGAGGAGAATAAATTTCTAACACGTTAATTCCTTACTACTTCTTCGTTGTTTATCATCATCCGCGTTCCCATTCGATTCATCATGCCGTGTCGCGCGTGGGAAACGAATGATTTTTTTTTTGTGACGACGACGGAGCCGCGGTAATTCTAGGCTTGAGGCGCGATGCGTGGTATCGACGAGCGAGTGAGATTTTTTGCATCCAAGTCTCGATTACCGCGAATGGCCAAGAAATTATAAAAATGACCGCGATGAATAAGAATTGTCATCTGCCGCGAGAAATTATCATTCGTACGTGCGATGAATCAAAAGGAGTCGAAAGACTCGACTCACGTTTCAATTTGCATAGGCGTTTTTTGCTCCTCGCCTTCGACTCTTACCATTAGAAAAGTGGAATCACGTGCAGCGCTGAGAACGCGCGTCCGCTATGATCGCTTGAGTTATCGATGTGAGTTTTCTTCTCATAAATAATCGCGGTTATTTACGTTACGAATGATCATTGATATGTTCCATCAATGATGACCAACATCGACAACAATATTCGGGCCATCGAGAAAAAATTGGAGGGTATGAAGATTTAATACGGAGTGTTTCGTCCTAATCTTTCCAAAAGCTGCAGGATCTGGAGGGAAAAACCATATTCCACAATCTTCGTTGACCTCGATCCATGCTTTTAAGGTCAAATCCGGATTTTTTGAAATGGAAATTTATATTTTTTTCCACAAAATTGCATTCCTCGCGGAACAACGAGTAGATTTTGTCCAACTCATTTTCTTGCAACCGAAAATTTTGGGGAGTTCCATTCTCGATCTTTTCGGGCGAGTATGGCGGAATCGCTACTAGAATACGCCTGAGAAAAAGCGAGCAAGGTTAATGATCTTGCATACCGTTCGATTGTTCGTGATTGCCATTACTGTTCCCAGAAGAAGCCCCACTACCTTCGCCACGTGGATCACCAACGAATCTAGGAATCAGCTGCGCGATACGGAAGATTTTCGTTTTCGATACGAATGCTGCGGACGAAATTCACTTGTTTTCGTGCAAGAAATTCAATTCCGTCGTAAAAAGTACTAGTTTCCGTTTAAAAATGCAGCGTTGACCTTGAAGCCATCGACCAAGGTCAACCAAAATTGCAGCATATCGCTTCCGCCGCTAGATCACACAACTTTTGTTTGAAGCTTTTGACCCCAATTGGCAATGGCTCCGCGATAGTCGGCTGGACAGATTAAGATGAAACACCCGGTACATCTGAAGCTTGGTTGGTCGCTCCTTCTATTTTCACGTTTTCTGTTCTTCGGGTGTCCAATTTTTTTTTTTTTATTCCCGATCACCCGGATGCTCGGTGAGACATGTTGTGCTTTCCGGTTCGAAAGCGACGTTTTCTCGAGATATGTCCACGCGAGGCTTACGTGACGGTGCGGGAGAGAATCTTACGCGAAACTAACAACAACAACAACAACAATGACAACATCGACAATGACAACGATGACAACAACAATGACAATCGTGATAAAAAATATGTAGCTCATTTCGAAATTAGTAACATCAGAGTGTGACGGAGAAGTTTTCGTCGTTGTTGTGTCGCGTCTAACAACATTTGGTAGTAAAAAAGTCATCTCGCGGCGTGAGACGCTGACTCACGGCGCGTTGCTTGAATAATAATTATAAATTCCAGAAGCAACATTTTCGTTGAATGTCAAATATTAAACTTGATAGTTCGAGACCACGAGTAAATGTGAATGCATGCAAATACGACTATATCAAACGAGTTTTAAAGGTGCGAAGTAGCGACTATTTAGCGGAATCGAATTATCGTTATTTTACGTTTCTTTTCTTACAAAAACTATAAGACCATCATTTCTACCCGTGGGACGGCGAGTATTTTACGAAATGCACATCGAACCTACGTCACTTTACGAATAAACAAACGCTGCAAAGCTGTCGATCATCCGTTTCTCGATTCGTTGCGATTGTGACTATTCGGTGGGAAAAAATTGATAAAGTAGGATCCATCGGAGAAAAAGTATCGTTTCGCTTCGACGGCGAATGTATACGGCGATTAAT
Source organism: Arge pagana (assembly GCA_963969455.1). Taxonomy (NCBI): domain Eukaryota; kingdom Metazoa; phylum Arthropoda; class Insecta; order Hymenoptera; family Argidae; genus Arge; species Arge pagana. Next base: position 2,218,015 of record OZ018309.1, read on the forward strand.
TAAAAATGATTCGCGTTGCTAATTTAATGTAGCGACTTTTTTTGAGCAGAACTCAAACTCAACGTCGTTCAACAAACTCCGAGCACGGCGAAAACCAAACGCGCGGAAACCACCGCTGAATTAATTACGCCGAGTTAAGAATCCCGGAAACGATTTTTTGCAAGTGAACCAAAAAGTAAGGATTTTTACAAGTAGCAATTTTTACAAACCATCCGATGCCGACTCTTTTTCCGTAGTGGTCATCGTTCGCGAGATACGATACCCGACTATGTTTCACATTCACAAACGTGCTGCTCGTGATTCTTTGGACGGCTATATCTCGCGAACGCTTGCTGCTGCGCAAAAAACGAATCAGATCAATTTTATAGCCAATCATCCAAGCTACGTATCTTGTCCTATACGTTTTCGTCGAGAAGTGGACGGTTTCCGCGTTATCAGATCGACGGCGACCTCGAACGTATTATTTTCAAATCCAGTCGATCAAAAACGAAATCTCGATTGTTCGCGTTGAAAGCTCATTTTTCGTTGCTGAGATTTTGACTTCCATTTAATTCGAGTTCGATCGCGCGCGCTCGATTAACGACGAACGTGTGCACATGAATCGAGGTAATTAGATATCGTATCGTACCGAGTTTCGCAAAGGAGAGTTTCCAATCGACGTCGATGTCGGCGAGCTAACCGCGAGTTGAGAAACGGAAACGAACATCGTTTCGATACTGCAGCATTAGAATTTCACGCGAAACTAATGCTCGACTGTTACATAAATTACGTACCTCTTGGTCTCGCGAATTTTCATGCCAAGTATCCCTCATTCGAAATCATACCGCACCGAATAATTTTCATTCTACAAATTGTCTGACAATTGAAATACATTTCCCTACATAGGCAGAAAGTGCGTGTGGAAAAATACGAGTTTCACGTCTCACATGGGTGAATTTTGGTTCGAGCTTTATTTGGAAAAAAACTAGTACTTTCGGTTGAATCAAGAAGAGCGAAAATTTTATTGACACAAACAGCAAATATTATTCGAAAAAATGTTGTGATCCGTTGTCGGGCGACAAAATGTTGACGTGTCTGGATGTTTGACGAAGAAAAAATTGTTTGCTTCGAATTGAAAAATGTAGACTGTAGACGATATAACGATCGAAAAATTAGCGAATACCTGCATGCGTGATATATTTATACGATTATATATACATCGAGGGAGGCGAAATGGTGTGGAAAAAGCTAGTGGTTATTGTTTGATGTTGTCACCGAGCCCGAGCAAATCGGGTCCAGGTATCATCTTCGTTCGCAAAAATAACTAGCGAACTTTGTTTTCACTGCAGTCAATTCAGAACGTTCGTGAACCGGTTGGGCTGATCGACCTTGGCAGAGATGTTTGTCGATGAGGGAAAAAAATGTGTAAACAAAATAGTTTTTGCGAGCTTTGCTACGTTGTACGGAGACGTTGACGAATCATCGTGCATTAAATCGCCGCGAACGTACATCGATTATTTCGAACTACCCGAATTTCATCTTTCCGACGCTACGAAATTAATGCTCGTCGGGAATAACATCGATTTGCTGTTACCTAGAATTTTTGATCGCACCCCATCTCGATCGTCCGGACGGCGCCGAATCTGTTTCCGAAATTGACGCCAAGAAACACAATCGGCGGCCATGTTTTTAGGAACGACGAGTGTTTCGCGGAGGCGAAGTGAAATTTGTTTTCGCCAGCGGACGGCAAGGGGAACTGGAAAAACCTGTTAAAATCCGAGGGGAAGAGAAATTAAGGATGAGATCTTGCGGAACGTGAAGGCTCGGGAACGTTGAAGATTTCAAATGTTGGAAATACCGCCTCGAATTACGGAGAAACTCCGGTTTCGTTATTTTTATTTTTCTATTTTCTATCTTTCCACTATCCTGAAAGAATTTTCGCCAAGCGTGCGAGGAAGCAACAGGTCTCCGAGTAGGGTAAAATCCGGATGACTGCCCCACTTTTTTAAAAAGCTCTATTATTAGAAAATTAAGTATTTACCCAGAATATGCAACGTGTATGTCAAAACGTAGGTCTTTTGTCTTTCATAATAGCCTGCTTTTGTGACCATAACTATTAATGATTTCGAGTAAATCATGTTTTATTTGACCTCAGGAAACGGGGATACCTAGTTGCCTACCCTGCGGGGAAACATGCCTTACTATGTTTTTTTTGGGGATGAAAACAAATTTATATCAATTCGAGTAATCAGTCTCTATTTTTTATTGACACAAAATTGTCTCACTCTCGATAATTTGCGCTCCCGGGGCATGCTTGTACGGAGAAGCGTGAGCGCAGCCCCGCAGTGGAAATTACCGACCGTAGGCACGAGTCAGCCGAGTGGTTCTCCTAAAATCGACGTTATTTCGCTAATATCGAGTCGAGCCAACTTTTGAAGGTATAGTTCGATGCAAAATTTTAATATCTCCAACTTTTACGCAATTTTTTTTCCAAATTCTTTACCGTTACGGAGATGATCGCTAATAGCCGAACGTCCCCCGCATGGCTTGCCCCGATTTATCACAATTTCCCGGCCGATTCGCGGCCTGCAAGCTGGAAAAGCGCGAAATATACTTAAAAGTCGTTCGTGCAGGTTTCGGATACTTGCCCTCTTGATTTGCGAAGTAAATAAGAACTATTCAACAATAAAACGCGATAACGCGAAGAAACAAAAATTGACCGAAACCACAATCAGTTACGAAAATATTGCATAGGAAATATTCACAAATGTGGACAATAATTAACAATAGGAAACGTTTTCATTAGCAACAACGAAACGCGTGTGCCTACTATAGCCACTTACATTGTACTGAGACCTGTGGGAGGGCCACTTTTAAATACAGAAGAATGCAAACGCCACTAACGGCTCTAATATAGCGCATTCAAAATTGGCGCATGTACGCCACTGAGGCAACTATGCGGGTTTTACCCTACCCCATCAAATCTGCAAATCGTTTATTTTTCCTAAGAATAATCGCGTTTGACTTTTTTGTGTCGGATATTTACGAGAGAAGTTAGTCATGTCACTCTTACGACGTTGCCACGAGATCTATCGATTTGATCGTCATCGAAGAATCTGTTCATTGGGTGATTTGGCGGATGACCGTCATTATATATGAAATATTCTGTATATTCGTTAGGTTGGTCGAAACGCGCATAAATTATGTTTTCTATAAATACGATTTGCCAAAATGTCGGCGAAAACCGAGTTGTTATATCGAGGAGGCCTCGTCTCACGGTGTAAAACGAGTGTAGAAAAAACTGGCGGGGAACGACAAAAAACTATGAAGGGAACACCAAATACAGGATGTGCAGACAACTGATGCGGCGTATCGCGTTCCAGCAAGGCCAATGAGAACGGCGCGCGTTGATAAGAATAGTAGATCACGTATCACCCGGAGGTGCGGATGTACTCATCTTTGTACTCGCGTCCTCGCCGAGTGAAAATAATACGAGACGAGACCGAAGCTTCGGCCTGGTGGTTATCAGCCTCGCCTCGTCGTCCTCGTAAATAACGAGGAGCTTTCCGCCGCGAGGTGGAAATTTCAAGAACTCGTCTCTGCAGAAACCGTAGAAATTTTATGGCTAATGCTTCGGATTTTTGTTAAGTCCGATTTAATCTCGTAATTTTCATTGTTTGAATCGGCGTGACGTAGGTGAATTTTATCGCGAAAGACGAGGCCAGAGCTGCGACAGGTACGAAGATAACAGCGTTTTCGACAACGAGTTTCATTTATTGGTCGATTTGAAAGTAAGACTCGGGAATGGCGGCGTTCAAACGTCGCGATCCAATTGTGGGAACTGATACTCGGCGAACTAGGACAGATTTCACGAACAGGCAATGACTGTCATTTTTGCGTAAGCTTTAGCTCGCGGTATTCGGCGAGAGTCTATGAATAAATAATATGTTCTGGACGTTTCACAGCGACGATCGAGCTGCGCGCTCGTTGGTGAGTCGCGATGACATTTTGCTCGTTCATCGTCTGGCATTCTGAAATTCAAATCGCGCTGATGCGACCGACGCGTCATTCGCTCGGGCGAAATACTCGAAACGAAATGATAACGAATCGAACGAAGGCGCGCATCTTCGATATTAATTTCACGTTTGGTACGAGAATATTTCAAGAAACAGGCTAAAAATTCTGTAAGATGAAAAACGAATATTTAAGAAAAAAATCCGGAACACGTCGGCGATAATTATTATTCGAGTCGTTCGAAACATTTGGTTCCTTAAAACTCGACCACTTGTGGGATATTACGACGGACAGGACCTTCGATTTTTACGCCAGGGTTGCGAACGCCACAATTTCCGCCAATTTAGTTTTTAACGAGAATTCGGTTTCTGCTTATTCCGAAGTTTGATCCGGGAGTAAATATGATCCTCGATGATTGGACAACGCGAACGCGATGAACGAATACACAGATTTCGCCAATGGCGAAACATTGGAGTGAGTACTGGAACTACGTCGACACAGCTGACGTAGACTTCCAGTACTTTTCTCGTGATTTGAAGTGTCCCAGGTGAAAATTGGGGCACTCTGCACTTTTAGGAAGCACTTTGCCAACGTTTATACCATCTCCAATTATCGCGAGATCTTCGGTCCGCTAATGGGAGCCCAGAGAAGAACTAGGGGAAAAAGTGGAAAAAAAGAGGAAAAAAAGAACACGAACGAACGAGATCCGTTATAATTTGTGAAAGTTACGGTCAGCCCAAGATTCTTGGGACTAGGAAAACGAAATAGGATTGTAAAAAGTAAGGATCGACTATTCGAGTTCGGTGGAAAAATACGTGGAAAAAAAGGAAACGAAAACGTCACGATGGGGACAGGCGACAATTGATAATCTTCTACTTTCACCGAGGAATTAGTGTCACGGAGGTGCAGTAGCGCGCGCGAAATGAAACCGTGGTGGTAAAATTCGAAAAACGAGAATAAAGCGAAGGAGGCAGACGATAAGCTTGTACATATCTACATCGCTGGCTTTTAATTAATCGCATCTGCGAGGTAGCAAAGTGTATCGACAGCGTCCGAAGCCTCGAGACGTTGGCAATGACAATGATGGGATTATCGGTAGGCAGAGGTGCGATTTGCGGACGGAATTTTGTGGTTTTTTTTTGGTTTCGACTCTTTAGAAAGTTTCTACCAGAGAGAAATCACGAGGTTGAGGGACAGTTTGTTGCTACCGTTGAAAAGAAACAAGAGGCATGCCACTCACCGTTTTTGCGACCTTCTCTCACTCTGTAGGTTAGGTCGGTGAACGCCAGGTCAACCGGTGGTCGTTTCGGTAGATGCGTTATGGTCTTCGGCTGCGCAGGTACGATCTGCAGGCGCACGGGTGATCCTTTGGACGGCTGCATCAGGATCCCGTTAGCGTCGTCGTCCCTCGAGCTGTTGCCTTCGAGTTTCATCGCGTATCTCCGTCTGTATTTTCCCCGGCAATTCGACCGTCCGCTCTTCGCGGCGACAAATGGATACAACTATCGTCGAATGATTCGGCTACTTTATCGTCCGGCCGATAACTGTCCTCATCGAAGTGTCGGTCAGCCAAGTTTCACCGCCTGTAAACAGCAGACGATTCGTTGGGTCCCTTCAGAAATCGGTTCACGTTCGTCGAGCAATTCGCAACAGGGCAATCGTCGATTCCAAAGCGATGGGATGATTGAAAATGGCTGGAATGTACTCTCACATCGCGATCGGTCCTTATCAAGTGCAACGAGCCGCAAACGTCGGCTTGCACGTAGTCGACTCGAACCGTCAAAGCGAATGACTCGCAAACGCACTCTTATTTTCTATTTCGCCACGCGCGATCGTGCAACGGATATCCGCGAAGAACGGGCAATTTCGCGAATCGCGTAATCTCGACGAGCTTCGCGCTACCGCGACTTACCGCGACTCGAACAACACTGACTGACTGAAACCTTTCCGCTCGGTTCTCCGGTCTCGATTCCTCCACTGTTCACGGCATCGTAACCGACCAGTCACCACTGTCTTCGCATACGGCTAACGACTCCACACAATCCAGCGCGCTGGGACGATCACACAGACGCGCGGGCCCCGACCATGTGAAGTTAGATAAAGGCTGATATCGATTAAATTGCGACGATCGTTTTCAATTTTTTTGCAACAACTAAAACCACGTCTTCGGCCGATCGCTGTCCTCGCGTTCTCGTTGGCACAACGAAACTAGTACCATCGCCCTGGAATTCGCGTGCGTAGACGGCGAGTGAGATTAGAGTGTGACGCGCAGATTTTGTCGGGTCGTTAGAACTGAGACAAAAGTGCACCAACCAGTAGATATAATAGTCACGATGATTAGAAATCTAGTCTCAGTGACGAAACTCGAAATGGATGTCATCATATCGCTGCTGTGTCCATGCTCATATTTGCTCGAGTACACGGAGGGAAAAATAGCGTTTGTTGACCGGATAGCTCCGTCACCTCGGGTGCTTCATCGTCGTTTGTTAGAATTACAAAACCAGGCATCACTCCGCGGAGAAGAAAGATAATAATAACATGTATCGTGATAGCACGATAGCTACTAGTAAATCAATGAAGCTATAACTTTGTAGCACGCGGTAATCCCGAGCGGAGTTTTGTAACAATATAATAATAACGTTACCGCTAAATTATGTTAATATAGCCAGTTTTATCATGTTCGATGGTAATTTTTAACCTGTATTATGACAATGGTAGTTGGGTAAAAAAATGATTATGTCAGCATTGTACATAATGCAACTACACCTATTACAATTGTTCGTATGTCTGCGTGTGGGTAGTTTGCTATGCTGCGCTTGTGACAAGTGGCATAAGAGGAGGTCCAACTTTTTATTCTCCACGTGTTAATTCGCAGAACGTATCTCGAGAAGGAACGAGCGATGGTGCAGAATCGTTGATACGCCAGATTCTTCGTGGTCGAACAGACGAAAGAGTTGTACAGCGAGCATAGGCAGGGGTATTTCTTGGGCTAAAGGGGCCAAACGCCGACCGCGCGCTTCAAGATTGTGGGGAAAAAATTGGGTGATGTGGAAACAGCCGAGAAAACACTCCGCATCGCGATGCCGGTCAAGTTCAATGCTGTTGGCCAAAAACTAAGTATACAGCGAGTGTTGTGGCGATTTTCAGTCATCGCGACTACTTTCTAATTACCAAAGTTATTGCCTCAGTCCGAGCAAGCATAAATATCTGTCTACGGTTGCCAAACTCTCATAACCGTCGGCGAGAAAATAGTTTCGAGTACTTGTCGTGGTGGAAGGATTTCACAATTTTGCACCGACGAAATCCAGGCGATAAAAACTGAGAGGAAAGAAGATTTAGCACTCGTCGTCTGTGTAGATTCCGAAATTCGCTGGCTAAACGTCGAGCGGTGTACAAATAGAAGAGGTTGCAGATCCGTTGACCAAAGACCAAAGACTGTTGACCATTGGCTATTTGGCAGAAACTGCGAGCGATCCATCGTTACTGTATCTATCAATAGGCTATCAATAATCAAACATCGTGTGGCGAGTTATCGAGCGGAAACAAAGTCTGGCTAGTTTGCCTACATGATAATGCAGACAAGTAGTCTCAAACACGATGCACTAGCCGCACTCTTCGACGCACCGCGTTGTGATTTTCAACGATTTCGCGCTGCTGCTATCGTTATAGCGAGCAATTGAAGTCGTAAACTTCAGGCTACGTGGCGGCATCAGGCGTTGCAACATTCGCATCTCAACGTTGTTTTTTTTCGTTCGCCGTTTATTACCGGATTCGTGCGCTTTTTATCACCGTGATCGGTGGGCAGATAGAACTGCATATAAACTGCAGACTATGTCTGCGGCACTCGGCCATCAATTACATTTCCTCGCTATTGATTATCGTCGATGATTCAGCTGCAAATTACATTCGTTGATCGGTACGTACGATTTTTTTCCCACTTTTCTTTGGACTATTCGAATTACGACTGGATTGGCTATTACCGCTTGAGAGATACACTGATCGTTGAGTTATTATTTAATTGGGAGACGAATAAGAAAACTGAGAGAACATTTGTCGAGGCAACCGGAAGATCGCAACGAGCAAATCATTCATCTGCGAGCCAAGAGAAATGCGGATCTGGATATGAATGTTTCTTCGGTATTCTTTCAAGGGATTCGATCCGTTTGAAACGTGCTGCGAAGGTGGAACCACGCATCCAAGTGGTCGAAGGCCTCTCGTTCCGCGAAAGCTTGCTTTTAATTAATAAATGTTGACTAGATCTCGATTTTCGATTTGTATAAATTAACTTGGTTTGCATTGGCAATCGATAGAACGGCGTCAACGGCTGACGAAAATAGAAGAGAGAAACGAGATCACGCGTCACGATGACTTCATGGTGCGTGAGATCTCGAAGGCAGAGTTGTAATGTTTCCGAATTCCGGATTCTTTCATCGCCTCTGGGATTCGGATGTTGTTTCCGGAGGCCAAGGCAATGAAACTTCGCGTTAACCTTGATTTTTACACCGTTTTTCCGTGCCAGCGAACACGCGCTGGTCGAGGATTAGCAAGAAAACAGGAAAGAGGTAAGCAAAATAATTCTAGTCAGTTCACGATTCCCTGAGACGATTTGAATTACAGCCGAATAAATTCGAGTCGAAATACACATTTTACCGACGAGGTTGCCTCGCGTTGGATTTTTTTGCGACGTGAAAAAAATCACATTACGATCTCTCAACAGTCAGCTACGCGGACGGAAGATTGCACGTTGATTGCCAAGTTACACGTGAATATCGATAATATTTCTCGGCTTCCGCCAGCATACGAAGCTGAGCTTTTTTTTTACCAAACCGAAAAGTTGATCCTTGCGAGTTATCGAATCGTCGATTCATCAAATTAATTAGAACAGAATCGAGCGAGCCCGATTCCCTGTGCGAGAACCAAATTTATCACGGCAGTAAACGAGGGCGACGAGCTGGAATGTAGAAAATATAGGGGAGAACGTTTTGTGCCAGGAATTCTGAACGGAAATTGTTAAAGAAAAAATGTCGAGCGACGCCGCGTGAGGAAGTTATAGCCGGTTGAATGTATAGCCAATCGCCGGTTCCAGTAGGCGGGGCGGCTATGTAACGCGGGCTCCGATTGGTCGAATTTCAAAAGTCTCAAATCGAACATTTCTCCGTGAACAATTTTTCTTCAGTTCTTTACGTGTAATTCGATGACGCGATATGAAATATACTGGCATTGGAGTTTTCGCCACAATAGTGCCGCCAACTTCGGGGTACGGTGTCTCATCAGATTCAGATATTCTCACGATTGTAGGGCACTCCGAAGATGTGGGAACCTCGATAAAAAATCATTGGAGCGATAAGTTTGACGATTCATCGTGTACATTCACTCGACCTAGATGTTCGTCGCGGTCTCGAATAAGACCCACGTAGTTGCCAGCGTCTACGAATAAATAGCTGCGAACAAATTGGAAAAGAGAATATTTGCTAACTGAAAGTCAAAGAATTCGGTGTCAACTGCTAACTGCTCGCAAACGTTCGTCTTCGTCGCCGGTTTTACGCAGAGAACTGACCACGGACAACGTAGGTACGCCGTGAATGATCGTCCCGACGCGAATAATTCAACGAGCTCTTTGTCTGCCCAATTTTTTTAGCCGAATAATGATCGGAGCAGAGATTTGCAAATCTTCGAGGTGAAAGCGAAGCAGAGTTATTTTAGTCGTTGTTCGCGTAAATGCGGCAGATCTGAGGAGTTCGAATTCGAAGGTGGCGAATGGGTAAGTGCTGTCGTCTGATTTCCGGTTCTCCACTTTTTCGCCCTCCCAAGGTAATTGTGAATTGTAGGGGGGAAAACGAATTCGATTTAAGGGTGATATCTTGGAAGGCGCAGAGAAATTCGCACGAGAAGAAATGATCGGAACAACAGATTTCATTCTCGGGTCAGGACCGCGATATTCGAGCTGGTGTCTTGACGCTTCAAGGCCTCCGGATCCATGGTACGCAGCTTTCATCCTCTCGTTTCTCTCCGATCCACTTGCTCGCGACAATAGTGACCTTCCCGATGCATTGATCTTTCGTTTGGCTCCGAGTATACGAAAGATTTCTTGCCGATTCTACAGCTCCAGAATCATTCGTGGTCGCTCGACAACCTCTTTATCTATCCTAGACTCGTTGGTAAGCTGGGTAACCTCCGAATCGATAAGCTTGGAAGGAACAGCTCAAGCTTAGTCCAGAATAAGTGTTACGTTGTTCTTAATTTGTGACGAGAATTGTCTGCGAATTAGGCTACGTGCACGCGCCCGTACAACCGACCAATCCGATTACTTTCAACTCTTTCAAGCACACATGTTTCCTCGCGTGTAATCGACTTGAAATCTTGTACTCGGAAGTTTTTGGGGTTGCTGATATCAAATCTGCACGAAAAATCAGCAAATTCAAGATGGCGGACCCAACATGGTGGACCAAAAGTGCAAAAATTCGTTTGACGAGAGTGAGAGTTTGTTTTAAGGGTTTTTTGGGATAACGGATAACGAATATATACTCAAGATTCTAAAACTGAAAATAGGATCCGCCATTTTGAATTGGACCCGCCATTTTGAATGGGACCCGCCATTTTAAATTGGATCCACCATTTTGGAATGGATCCGCCATTTTCAACTGGACCAGCCATTTTGAATTGGATCTACCATTTTGAATTGGACCCGCCATTTTGAATTAGATCCGCCATTTTGAATTTGCTAATTTTTATGCAGATTCGTTATCAGTGCCCAATAACCTCCAAATGCAAACTTAGGTACGGAAAGTCCAAGAACTTTCGGAGATACTGATTTTTTCCGGTAAAATGACATTTTTCAACGTTCGTTTATTTGTTTAAACAAAATCACGTATCGAAACACAGGCAAAGGTGTGAAAATCGAAAAATGGTTCTGGAAAAGGTGGGATTCCATGATCCCAGCGGTTGATGTATCGCTGATGTACGAGCTACGTTGGGTCAGGACTACGAAGTTGCTGATTTTTTACGAGGCGTTGCGATCTTTCGGTGAAACGTAATCGAGCATCCTGGAAGCAGGATGTGTTCGCGGCTTGGAATCATTTTGTAACGATTTCCACGAATTTGCATTGAATTGTGGAAAACAGTCGCGCAAGAACCGGAGACTCTCTCGTGTTCTGGGACCTTGATGTCGAGGGGTTATTAGCTTTCCCGTTTGCAGTTGTCAGACCAGTTTTATCAGAGGCCGCGAAGATTGTTGGCGAGTGTACGGGGAAGCGCGAACGCGCGCGGAGGAAATGCGCTCTGAAACAACGTCGTACGAACAGCGTTTGTCAGCCAGAAGATGCGCAGGAGACGATGAGCCTACCTGCAGCGATGAGATGAGTCGTTTGATCCGTCTGATCGCTGATTTCAAAAAGTTGGATTCATAAAAGTTTAAGGTGCGAAGAACGCGAGAAAAGTTGGCGAGCATTTTCTCGATTCGAGTCATTTACGAGGATTCATCCGTTTCGTGGGATTCGAGGCTGCTGCTCGTCACCATTTCTCGAAGCGAACATCTATCAATCGATGTGGAAACAGAACGCGCAGCGTTTTCAGAATCTTAATTTCCAACTCGACTTTTGTATGGATCTCGTCTGGTTGCGATGACAATGGGTGTATGGTAGCCGGATGGCAAATCACGTACAAGTGACTCGTGCTATTGACGTCAAAGATACGGTACTGGTCACGAAGAGCGTGCTTCGTATCACGTTCGCCAAATGTACTGCATTGGAAAACGTCGAAGGACAATTGGTACCACGAGAATCAGGCGCGACCGGCTAAAGTAAAACAAAACGACTCGCTACCAAATTCACGACGATTGATGGTGGGGAAAAAAGAGAAACTAGGCAACATCTCTCTCCCAATTTTCTTTCCAATTTTTTATTTCTCGCCAGGCACGGAAGTTCCGTTGCGAAAGGAAACAGTCTCCCTTTTCGGACAGATATTTCCTGAAATCCGTAGAAAATAAAGCTTCAACGGTCCACACACGGAGAAAACGGACTGCGATGTGGTAACCAAAGTGCTTTGCTCATACTGCCCTTAGTAACGACCCAAGAACAACGTTTGTCCTGGATCCAAGGAAACGGATCCCTTTCCATTTACGATTATCTCCTCTTTCCAAAGCTAATTTGGTTTTGACATCGAAACTCTGGTTGTCGTACCCAAAGTTCAAACGACGTCGCACCCATCAATGTTAGTTGTATCTTCTAAAAGTAATGCTACTATTGAAATCACATGCATGAAACGATCATCGAAGAATATTGTTCGATTTCGTTTGGTGTTCTCTTCTGTAATGTAAGCTACTATTTTCCGATATTCTTAATACTTTTTCAATGATCTTCAGTTGGTATACATAAGAACGTAGCATTGAGGCTAGCTTCATGTATGCATGGTTAGATGCACGTATGTAAAAATATACGATGTTTTACATCTACAAAAAGTTCTATTGCGAGGTTTATATTATGTTGACCACTTTTCATGCATTTCTATAATATTATAGGATAACGAGTCATAATGCTTCTCGGTAGCTTCCCAACCAAAGTCCACCGAAACTGGTTTGGAAGCGACAACTATGCGAATAGTTGCAACACCGAAACGAGCTGTACCCACTAGCTTTGGTTGCCCTACCCAAATCATTGTTTGGGCGATGTTTAACCACAGTCTTTGGTGGTCACACCCAAAGCTTTGGCCCTCACATCGAAACTGTTCTCTTCGCGCAATAAATCTGGCCCATCAAACCTGAATCTCGAATAGCATAGACGTTTTACTTCCTGCATCCGATTCTTTTGTCGCAAGTATTCAACATCAAAAAGCCCATGAGAGCTGAGCTGGGCTCAACCAGCCGAGTCTGTTGACTCGTGCTTCAAAAAAATGAGGCGAGCTCAAAGAAATGTCGGGAAAACTTCACAACGGGAATCTTTCGCGTTCTATGCGAGAAAATTATCCGCACCAAAGTTGGGATGAGCCGATGAGATGCGATTGAGTGTACATCAATAACAACAACAACAACAACAATAACAATGATGATAATAATAATGATGATGATGATGATGACGATGATGATGCAGAGAGTCGTTCGATTACTCGGAAAAGCTGTAGGTTGGGATTAAAATGTTTACGCCGCCTCACTTCTGCCGGAGGAATGTCAAAGTCAGCTATATTTTGTCTTGGAAATCTGTCGATTCATCGAGATTAATTCCTAGCGTTCAGGAAATTTGTTGCTACACGCGCGAACGACGAGTTTCGAGACGATGAAAAGTTTATCTCTCGCGTAACGAAGTTCGTTACGTGCGGTGTGAGTGGTTTGGCGATTGCGGTGTCGAAGCTGTTTGACCTTATGAATAATGGAAACATGTTCGGAATTGTTATAAATCAATCGTAATATCGTACCGTTTTATGTCGCGGAGCGCGCGTGATGCTGCTGATTCGGGGGGATGACTATTCGTAAAGATTATGCGGTATGGAAATGAAGGTTCATCCAACGAGTGCATGATAAGCTCGTGACATGTCGATTGCATAATCCATTGGATATTTTACCACGAAGGTTCGCGCGTCCACATCCCATGCAATGAGTTGGCAACATTTTTATTAGACGTTGCGTTGTTTTTGCGTTGTTGGATTGAATGTGAGATAGAATTTCTGTCTCGAAATTCCTCGATTCGTACAGCATCGAACATACGAAATAGCACTAAAGTGACCAATTATCAGCGGAGTTGGGTAATCTTCGAACTATTTGGTCATTCTATTCGTTGATTTTTCGATACGTTTCAAAATATTCAATCACCGTTTGCATATTTACAAAAATATGGCTGTTTCCGAAAAAGTTATTGAAATAAATATTTTACAATCCGCAATCATATGGTTGATAGCTGCATTGGAAGAATCCTGAGACGAGAAGAATTGTAGACGTCGTTTCATTCACTGCACTCAAATTTGTTGCTATTTTTAAAAATCAAGGTGAAATAAGCGCGTAAATTCAGCAGAAGTAGTTCGGATTTTTTATACAATCTCGAAAGGCAAGGAGAATCAAAAATGCGTTGGACAGATTTTTGAAATGCGAGAGTTTCCAGTACTCTACGTAATTTTTCGGCTAATAAAGTAGAAATGAGGGAAAAATTTCGATAAAATGATGTCGAATTTGTGAAAAAATTTCTGATATCGTGATCGAAAATTTTTTTTTGGAAATTTGCTCGTTCGCTCAGGGAACAATTTTTGCGTACGAGTTGTCGGCGGAATCGCGACTTCCGGAATATGTGCAGATTCGAGTGTACAGGTGAAACGTGATTTTTTAATTCTCATCCTGTGCTGTCAACTAGTATCGTGTTTTGAGAGTCGCACGTAGCGAACAACAATGCTAATTGAATGATTACGGATGGAGGTTCTTTTTTTCGTCAAATTCATCGATAATTCATTGTCACATTTGGCGCAATTTTTTTTCTCTTTGCCAATATACCGCGCGGTGGTGTTTGTTCAATTTTTCGGAGGCAGGTTGGTGAGCGATGGAGCGAAACTTTGATTGATGATCGATGAGACGACGGCTGCTCAGTTTTTGCGTAGCGATACGGCCGCTCGATGATTAATTATCCGATTACCGAGGGCGTTTCGAATTACTATTATATTTACATCGTAATAGCAAAACTAGGGAACGTTATTGCCGCTTATCGCAATAAAGGTCACAGCTCGTGCCGGACAAAGTGCGAAGTTCTCTCGGAATGCCATCGGTCAGCCAGAATGTTGACCGCTGCAATCGAGGCGCGAATAATCAGAATTCCATTGGTGACGGCGAAATATATAGGCCGTTGCAAAAACAAAAGTGTTCGTTCGCGCAAAAATCCGAAATGGTTCTTGTCTCGTATTTCCCGCATTACCAGATTCGTCTCGAAAAACTACGTCGAATATGTTCAACGATGAATTTTCTACGACGCGTAGTTCCGCGGATAACCGCGACCGAGTAGCGAGCGAATCGGCGCGCGCGTTTCACGCGCCGTGTAACGCGCGCTGCGATTGGTTTGCGTTTCAACGCTACTTATCTCGGCATCTATTCGTCCTACGGAGTTCTCGTTTTGGGATTATCGCTTCGATTTTTCGCGGCGAATCTCGTCGTGCATTTTCTAAGAGAATTAGCAGAAATTTTGGACTCTTCACCGCAATTTTTACGCAGCTTCGCGAGAAATCCAACGACGTGGCAAAGCAGAATTTTGAAGACTCTACAGTCGACAAATTCCGGCTCAAACCAGCTGAGATAAATTATTGATCGTGTCCTTGGATTTTTATATAAAATGATACGAATAAGTACCACCTTCGGACACGACACGGTCGTCGATAAGAGCTTGTATCAAATTATTCATTTATAGCGAGCAGACCGAGCATATCGTTACCAAGGTCACGAGTATCGGTTCGAAACAACGGAGGTTTTTTCTGTTTTCGCGTCACGGACGACAAACTAATTATGTTTTGACTTCGCAACGAAAACAAAAATGGTAAACGTCGTTCCGTAGGTTTCCGCTAATCAAGATATATCTAAAGACAATATTCGCCCCGGGCCGCGATAATTCGGAGGCAAATGATACCCAGCGGTCATGGGCGTCTCCACGTCGATTGGATGAGTTAACACCGAATTTGCCCGATTTTTATGACGACTCCCACGGACAGAAAATCGACAAAGGTAAAAAATGTCCCGTTGCTGTTGTAAATATTTCTCGACGTCGATCGCCGCAGAAAACGTGAACTACGTTCTGATAATTTGTTTATCTACGAAAAAAGCCGAAAAAATGGTATCAAAGTAATTTGTAATACACGCGAAATACATGCGAAATCTTCGCATCGGTAATTTGTTTCTATTTCGGTAAGTAAACGCGTAAAAAAGGAGTAATTAGTTCCAAAACGCCTGACCAATTGGAATAAAAATGAGCCAGCGGTGAAAAATGAATATTCAGCGTATGGGAAAAAAGTATTTGGTAATTGATAGATTGCTAAATTGAATGAGTCAAGAATGTATTAAGCATACCAACGAGAATGAGCGATAATCGACCACTCGTTTCACGACCACGATCAAATCAATAATAAATTGGTAAAATTGTTGAGAATCGAAAAGGATGACGGATTTTTCGGAAATGTGGAGGGAGAAATTGAACTTGCGAGAGTGGGAGTATTGCCAGCGAAGGCTAGGTCAAAGCATGGCTAATGCCGGGGATATATTTGTTGTACGTGGCACAATTGGCGACACGATTAAATGGAAGATAAAAAAAATATCGCGGACGACAGGTTACGTTCCCACTTGAGATATATGGAAGGTCCGACGCTAGTTTTGCATCAGCGTAATAACACGGATAAGTTGCGAAATCATGTTTGAGGTAATTCGATGTTGCGACAGCTGCTGGAAAAATGAGGTTTCTCATCTTTCGTCGAGTACGGCGGCAATAATGTATTTCTCAACGATTCCTCGGTGGCCGGTCTCCATTTTCCGACCGTTGGGTCGTAGCAGGTGTACGAATAGATGTATCAAAGTCATCATTTCCTATCATTCCAAAGTCCGAAAGTTCAGTTTCATGATCTTATTATCTTATCGTGGTTTTATCGGTAAAGCTGCCAGACTTCCAGAGATCTGTTTATCTAACTGCAACGGAGAAACAATTTCAAAGTAAAAAAAAACCAGCGGATAAAAAACCTAGCAGAATGTACGCCTGAAAGATCACAAAGGCATTCATATTAAAATAAATAAATGAATAAAATAAAATAAATGTACCTCAGAAATGGGAGCGAAGGGTAATCTATTCGAGGACGATGTCTTTGCTGATTCCCAGTTCTAGTTACCTGTGTTTTATTCGTTTTTTTATTAATTTTTTAATTATTAGTTGTATAGTACGTATTTTTACGCGAAGATATGCGAGATAAGTTTATGCAGACCCCGACATTACTTATAGAGGTCCTTGCGCCTCTTGTTACCTTCGCGTAGAAGTAACCTTCACCTTACAAGCTTTATAATCGGCTGTGATCTAGACACGCGCTTTCTACCTCGACACAAGCATCCATAAATTGAAAAAGGTTCATTTTTTTATTCACGAATGCCGTTTTTAGAGTGTCTTATTTTAATAATATACGTGGATAGACGAGTGTCGAGTTGCACTGCACGCTTAAAGCTAGAGATGCTCCTTGGTACGATTCCATTGGTTCGCCACGGCCGCGCGAGAGCGGTTTTTCAACGCGGATCATACGCAATATGCATATGAAAAAAGACAGATTTGCGTCTCGAGAGCCATTCGCTAAGTAGAATAACTTGAAAAATACACCAGCTATTCTGCCACAAGTACACAGCCCCGAGAAAATTTTTCAACGCGTTTTTGAACATCGACGATTCTTGGTCTTCCTCGAATCTATTTCCTTTTTTTTTAAAAAGTTTTTTGTCGTATAAATTGCAGGCCTCGGAGCATCGTGCCTGTCGGTTGCACGGAAATGATGCTTCAAAGTAGGCACATTTTGTGAATATTCTCCCGAGTGCCGAAAGATAAGCTCTACAGAATGGTGTGTTTGTCACACCATTCAAAGTTTTGGACGAATCTCGCGGTCGCGCGAGATCGGAAGGAACGAATTTTAATCCACGTCGATGTTAGATGGCAAGAGAATTGTCGTTAGTTATTCTGAAGGTATCACTTGTCGTCATTGAATTGCATAATTCACTTATTACTCTGACTTCGAATTTTTTTTCATCCTCGTCCACATTATTCTGATCACGCAGACGTGACGCTGGAAACCGATCAAGGATATGACTGATGTTACGCAATACGCGAGAATATGGAATATCCAACGACCAATAACGATATGCTCCTTATTGCAAATTTTCCATAACTCACGATGCGAAGAAAAAAAGTGGTAAAATATTCATTCAGCGCGTCGCAAAGAAACCCGTCGTACATCTAATCGCGAACGAGACGATTTCCGTCGTGATTTTTCCAGCGGCACATGACTTTACGAGAAACAAAATGCGACATACGAAGTTTATTTTCATATCAACGATAAAGAAAATGTGCACAAATCGTTTCCAGATTTATGTTTTTTCTCATACGTGAGCGTTTCGCGCGAAGCTTTTCTTTGTTATCATTTTGTCACGCATATGTTGCAACGCCTTTGTTGCAACTCGTACTTCATCGCCCGCACGCGCGACGTTCGTATATCAACAAGCGGCGAAGTTCTCAAAACCAAAATCACGTTTTCCCACAAAGTTTCCATCTATTCGCTCCGATTACACGACTCCCCGAGTGGAAGGCCAAACTTTCGTTCATTCTACAATTATGAATACAAAGTCGATAGTCAGCCTAGGATGATTACTATTTTTTACCTATTTTCAAAAATGTTGACACAAAATTTTGGCGATTAACAATTATTAAAAAAAAGTTCTCAGAGAAAGTAATATTCAACGGTAGCATATGATTCCACGAGCTTCGAGGTGCATAACAAATCGGAAAATTATACCGAGTCGAGTAGTTTTTCTACTTCAAAACTCACTTGATGGGGATTTTTCACTGATGCAGTAACACAGCTCTCTCACAGACCATATTAAAATTCTCAGGCACCAGAATATCGAAGTCTACACACTAAAGCGTTTGTAGCACGTAAAAGATGTTAATTTCAACATTTGTGCGTGTTACACTGATCAGCTGATAAATATATCGACGTAAATGTCCTCTAAAGAATGGCGGCTGACGTTGAAAATAACCCTGGACGCGTAGATGGAAAGATACGACAAATGCCATCCAACGATTAAAGTAAAGTTAAAGGTATGCCTAATATGTCGAAACATTTATCATGACAGTGGCTATAATACATGGAAAAACACTGTGAATATGAGCGAGGTGTTGGTTATTTGTCTCGAACGTCAAGACATTGACCTTATCTCAAAAGCGAATGAAAATACGTTAGAGTAATTATTGCTCGAATCAAATCAATGTAACAGAAAAAAAGTTATCAAATGTAACAGAAAAAAACGATGAAACTGAAGAGTTAACTAAGAGAAAAAATAGGAAATTATAGTCTTTGGTTTCCGCGAGGTACAACCACTGTAAGTACCCTTTTGTAATGACGAGCAGCGTCACGCTTAACCCATACATCGTGTAAATTCAACACATTTTTTGCGTTGATGTGAGAGTGATATTCAACAAGTGCTACTTCAGTATCGAGTAACACTTTTGTGCATTGTAAAACCGACTGTGAGAATAACACTAATCGACACGCTGGAATGTTAAATATGCTACGCAACAATTCCACAATTTACCCAATGACGGACAATTTTTGGTTGTGTAAGATCGAATCAGCATATCAAACGTAAAAATTAGTTTTTCTACGACAAAAAAAACGGTATGGTACAGCAATCACTATACGAAGTGCCCGGTGCTTCGGTTTATCATTTCATAGTTTCGATTACGCGCAGGTGTGTAGCTCCCTCTACATACATCGCGATGACACGCACGGACCTGTGGCGCGGAGCGGATGTAGAGCGCACGCGATACGAACGTGAAAGTTACCGAGCGTGGTTTTTGTCATTTCGACGCCAGTAGGAGAGAGAGAGAGAGAGGTTTGCACGTGGCGATACGAACATTTGTCAAAGCTCTCTACTAGCTCGCACACGAGGTGGAGGAAGAGTCGATTCGTTCGATACGCGTAGGAGGTATACATTGATATTTACGTGGGCGTAGAAGACCAGGCTCGTAGACTAGATACTCACGTTCGGATGCGAGACAAGCGCGGCGCACTCGGCTGTCATTCTTCGCGGTAGCTTTCACGTCGCTTCGTCGCGAACAACGTTCGTTTACCGAAATATCCGTTTGACGGTGAACAAACTGTGCACAAACAACGATGCAAGTACGTCGATCACAATCGTCGGCGCGGTGACGTAGTATTATTGAACCTGGTCGACGAGCCAAATGAATAATTCGCTCGAGTAAACATCGATTCGATTAACTTCACGCTCAACGACCTCTACGAGTCGACTCGAGTGAACTTTGAAACCGGTTCGTTTCTTAATTAATCTTATTGTTATTCGTTGCTACGATACTTCCCGACCATACGCGAGACGCGAGCGAACGACATTCGACTACGACGCGACCGAAGAACCATCCGACTGACATTGTAAACATGGCGTCCGACGGCGCTGATATACATTCTCGCCAATAGATACCGCCTCACGTTCGAAACGCTGCACGTGCCGGCTGATACGTGACCACGCGACCGTGACCATTCGAACGACCCATTTATTTTTCCCATGGAAATCATCGTGATACTGCCACGCGAATGTGTTGACCGACGATTTCGGTCACTCCGTGATCCCCTGACCTTCCACGAAGTACGATCGAGTCATTTTCATACTTGGAGATTTCTGTGTAGCCGGAAATCAACTAATAAAAAACAACTTAGATATACATCGCGTTTCTTCGTTCGACGATTCCAGGCGGAGAGAGAAGATGTTTACCAGCCTCTTATTCGATATGAAAGAATTAGGCACGTCCGTGATATGATTCGTCGAGTGTAAGACAAATATTTGCTTCGTTCCCGTAATTTTCTAATCATAATTAGCCAATGAGTGTTTTTCGATCATACGTAACAACTGCTACGGGACTCCGTAGGATGTTTGCGATACATTGATTTTTGGCCGAATGTTATTCAGATAATTGTTAACATCAAAAAAAAAAAAGTATGCGATATAAAAAACAAATCGTACGCAGTCCCATAGGCAATGTATTTTTCAAGATACAGTCAAAATTTCAATTGAATCGGTTGAAAATTGTCCTAGCTACGAGTCCGGCAGACTTAAAAAGTACAGTTCTGAGATAAAGGCGTTTGAAGTTTTAGGTTGTAACGTTTCCTACCTGGCGGCCTTGTACCATACTTTAAAAAACAAGTACTTGAGAATATTTCCGAGTCACGATGTTTCGGGTCATCATTTTCGAGGTCCTCAGGGGCCATTTAGCACGACGAAAAAAACGATTTTTCGAAAATTCTAGGGTGGCCTAGTCTTTTAAAGTTTTGGCGGATTTGTAGTTCTTATCGGCAACTGATTTTTAGTTACGTGATCCGAGGTGATTGCAAAAGAATAAATAGCATTCGGTCGTCCGATGATGTTAACGTTTGGATCGATCAATGAAAAGAGTGGGAAAAATGGAGAACCAAACGCAGCGATGGGTAAAGATTCTATGTAATTGGAAGAGTTCGAAGTGAAGGTTGAGCTGTTCGAGAGGAGGATTTCTCACTCGCAGCATCGTTCAAGATCGGTCGTCGCCCCGAGCGTAGGGAAACGACGATGATTGGCGTTTTGCTGTATCTTTATTTCATTTCTTTTATAGAAAATTACATTAGATGGAAAATGGTACATTCGAGTCACAGCTGACACGCGTATCCTAGTATCTAAAATTGAAATGATCCGTAACGCACGACGAGGATTTGAATATCCAGTAATCAAATCCCATTCGAATAACCGCATTATAGAATACGCGAACGTTGAATAATAATTATGTTTGTATCCTACTTAATTATAGTTGACAGTAGATTAAATGTGAATGTATACGTGTCGTTTGTTGATAGGTACCCGTACCCCTTTCTCTCGTCTTGCACTACGCTACAAACAACAATATACTCTCTCTCGATCGTAACGTTGCCATTCGTCGACGAGGTAGTCGCGATCATTGATCATTCGCGATGCGATTCACGGACGCACGCGCGTGCACGGGGACGTAAGTCGAGGGAATAATTTGCTCGATGAATGATTATCAAACGACGGTGATATACGAGAGAACGTTGCCCGACTATTATCATTATTAGCATCACATTGCGTGCGTTTCATCGTGAATTTGTATTTTTCCAACGACGACAAAAATCACACGGAAAATTAAACGAAAACCAAGAAACACGTGCGATACAAAATTCAACTCCGCAGTTCGAAATCTAAAATTTCGAATCGAAAGTTCCAAATTTTAGCTTTCCAATTCCGCTTTGAACGCGTCTTATCTAAAGGCTAAAACACATCGATGATTAATCGAAGATTCGCAGCTTTCACGTATCTCTCGTATAATTGGCGTTCCAAAAAGCATCAGATCGGTTAGATTAGATTTTACAGCTTGTCAGCGCAGCAGAGTACAACGCGATCGCTTGGATCGTTCCGATAGCGATAGACACTTTCAAATAAAGTGTCTATCCGAACAACGGATTAATCACAGTTTTTAACGATCTACTCTCGCTTGATGCGAGAGTAGATTTATCCGAGCAAATGAGAATGACGATAAGATTTAAAAAAAATTGTCGCGTCTTTGATGTGATCAGCAACCGCTGAATCACAAAACCATATTAAAAAATATACTCCGCGTGCAATTATGTAACGAATATTAAGAATTCTCAAGATATTTTTTACGCGCGCAAGATCCGTTACGAAACTTGTAGTGGATTCACGTTTTCAATATGCGACGAAACCCGTGACGCGCGTTTCCTGGAAATTAGAACAAAATCCAATTGCGCTCGGACACCTTTTGAGACCCAAAGAATACTAATAGTACATCAAAGCCACGAATAGCATTGCAATCTGTCATTTTCGAGACGCGTGGCGACGGAGTCGATACATTTCATCGATTCGTGTGCTGATGCTAAGAAGGAATTATTAATTCGCATATTATCGACATTTTCAGTAGAAATATCAGTTTTTCTGCGATTTCTCATTCACTTTATATACCATGAAACTTACAATTACTTGTGAACAGCGCAAATAATTTCATCGTCATTCGCTATCGCAACATCATCTCCAAGAGTCTCTCTCTCTCTCTCTCTCTCTCTCTCTCTCTCTCTCTCTCTCTCTCTCTCTCTCTCTCTCTCTCCCTCTCTCTCTCTCTCTCTCTCTCTCTCTCACACCCCCCTCTCTCTCTCTCACCTCTTCTCTCTCTCTCTCTCTCTCTCTCTCTCCTCTCTCTCTCTCTCTCATCTCTCTCTCTCCCTCTCTCCTCTCCTCTCCTCTCTCTCTCTCTCTCTCTCTCTCTCTCTCTCTCTCTCTCTCTCTCTCTCTTCCTCTCCTCTCTCTCTCTCTCTCCTCTCTCTCTCTCTCCTCTCTCTCTCTCTCTCTCTCTCTCTCTCACACACACTTTCTCTCACTTTCTCTCTCTCTCTCTCGCCTCCTCCTCGATCTCATATTCATTAGGCACTACGTAAGTTGAGTACAAACAATAATGCGAGTCTAAAATATGAAAAAATCTATGTAGCTACATCGTTAAGATTACCATCACTGCTCGCGCGATCTTATCATCGTTACACGAGGGATAATAATGATAATAATACAATCACGCGATATTTTTGTTACTTTATACATTAGTCCCATTATGATATCATTGATCTTTTATTATTCGAATATTCGTACTGAAGAAATACAAATCCTATTAAGTATCGAGTCCTCCAACGGCGCCACGTGACAACTCGTGTACACAGGTCGACTGACATCTATGCTAATCGACTTATTTTCGATGAAACGTGTTCGAATAATCACCGTATCCGCGAATAAGTCCGACGTCGGTATCAGTGATATTATGGACGCTGACCCAAAGGCTCATCCGTTGAAAAAATGGCGAATGATAAAAAAAAGAAACTCGCGTATCAATGCGAACAATGACGACGATGAAAAATTATAATGACGTCGCTTTCATCGTGACTACAATTGTATACCTGCCCTGAAATCACGTATCGAGTGACAGATATTATCATCGGATTGGATCGGGATCGGCTTCCAAGTGACATCACTGCCATTCGCTTTAGCGCGAATGTTGTAGATGAGAAGCAATCGAGACGAGCTAACTTCCAAAGTTGAGGGAAGAGCGAATGGTCTTGCGAGTATCCAAAGGTTAAATTACTGATTTCGATGGGCGAACACGACCCGCGGGTCTTCTATTCGCGGAACGGTTGGAAAAAGTACGAACACTTGTCCTCTGATTTTCAATAATTTTTCCCACTTCGTAAACATAAAAATGATTCGTGAAAACTTTTTTTTCGTTGTTTGCGAACATCAAACTTTGGTCGCACCAGAATTCAAAAACTCGATTCTCAGGCTCGTTCCTGCATCCCTGTTCGTTGTTCGTTCATCAGATTTCTGAAACTCCGATTACCCGATTTTTTCCCATTCTCGTGACCTTGACTTCAGACGCGGCGCGCTTATCGCGAATCAAGCTTCACCCAGCGATCCCAAAAAGTTCGACTAACGTGACTGAAAAGTGGGCGAATCTGCGAAATGGATAGAAAATAAAATGCGAAAAGAAATACTTTCTCCAAAGCAAAATCTTTTCCCCGAGGTCGTACCACAACTCGTTGCATCTAATTATGTCGCGTCGTTGAGAGGTAACGTTGGAATGAAAAATTAAAGAAAAATAAAATGGTCGACGCATTGAAAATTTCGTACTGAGTATATTTTTCAAAAATTAGGGGTAATGTAATGTACAGGAATGACATTAAAATTCGAAGATTACCATAATAATCAATACAGCGTCGATTAATTGGGGAGAAATATAAATGGATTTCTATCAATAAACGAGTAGCTAGCTATTCCCTGATGTATCGTTGGTGAGAGAGAAAAATGTGAGGGAAAAATTCACTGGTCACCGATTATAAAATGTTCCTCGATCCAGAAAGCTCTCCTACAATTTCCCGAGAGTCATACTCGTGTCAATTATATACATCGCGTCGGAATTTCAGGGACCTTCGTAGAATTACGTTGCTCTTTAGAATTACGATCTGCAGTCAAAGACATTCGACGATGCACGCTCAGATGGATTGCTTCGTACTAAAGTGCTAAATAAAACTAGTTTCATCGACCACGGTGCAAATAATACTGGCGTCGATGAATCAACAACCGTCAAACTCCTTCTCCGCGCTCGTGAGACACGTGAGCACTCCTTCGTCGTTTTTCCTTCCTTTTCCTAAGATCCTTTCGCGTATTCCTAAAGCATATCTATTAGGCAAGCTGGCAGCCATGATTTGTTTGGTCGAGTATGAGCTTTTTCGTTTCCTATTACATAATTTTACGGTATTACGTTGCGAGGGTTGCGGGACAACTTCTATGTGAATAATGTGAGTAATCTAGCGTAGGATATGATTGTTTGAATTCGATGGGATTTTATCAGGGGATCGATCGCTGCGTCTGCGACTCGTGATTCCACGTTTCGATTTCGCATCGTGATTTTTCGCAGCGCCGCGACGTCGTATCTACACACTCGGCGAGAAAACGAGATCGAAAAGTGACGTGAACTCGCGTTTTCGTGGAACGAGATGCGAATCTCCGGCTATTCGCAACCGCTAGTTCTACTATCACTGCTATTTCTATCACCAATCACGTCGAACGGAACGGCTCGACTATGGAAAACGATCTAGCAGCGAGTTGCTCCTATACTCTGCCAGTTCTTTCAATCTGTCTAAATCTCGTCCTATCGTTCGTCTTACTTATAAGAAATTAGGCAGCCTTGTATTTGCAGAGTTGTTATTTAATTACTATTTATTTTGCAAAAATTCGTACTAATCCTGGTAGCGTTGAAAAACGGTACTTGCAATTCGAGTTTCTCCTCGCGGACCTGACGTCGTTCGAATGCGTGCAGTTTTTTTTTTTGTTTGGTTCAAAATGTTCACGCTCGCTTGTGATTTTCTGTTCGTTCGTCGAACAATAACGAGATCGGAGTCTCGGTGCTGCGCGAGGGTAATTGACGAGCGCGTGCGAGACGCGCGAGAACGAGCGACCGACGCGGCATGGGTAAAAAGTTCAATTTGCCGAATCATCGCGATCGCGTGGTCGGTTTATTGAAAATTGATTCGCGTGTCTCTCGTCATTCAGCCTTGGCGAGGAAAAAAAATCCGCGATTCACAGGCGTTCCTTCCGTATCGGAGAACGCGTGGTCGCAAAAAAGACGAGAAGAAAAACTGGAAAGAAAACGGGAAACAAAAATGTCGTAGGATACGTGGTTCGCGAGATATTCGAGCGAGAACATGAGCCAATGGGGTATCGCGCGGAAACAGTCGCGCATCGCGCGCTCCGCCATTGGTCGCGACTCGCGCTCGAATATCTCCGAAACTAGGGGTCGCACGAGGTTCGTTCTTTGACGAAATTCGTCGACATTTCGACGAGGAATAAAACCCGTCCCTTCGTTTACTCGCGCCTACAAATCTCATCGCTCGCAGTCTCGGTCGCACTTCTCAGGCACCGGAGTCGCAATAAAATGAGGCTGGAATGCACAGGCTCGCGAACGCGTATCGACTTAAGAAACAGTCGCGATGGATCCGCGCAAACTGAAACGTTTTCTTTACAAAAGAAATATCGATGGTCGTAAAAAAGGATAAAATAATTGAACCTAACGTAGTTACATTATTGTCGAATTCCAATGCTAAACTATATCAACGTAGCGAGCGCAGTTTTAACCTCAGGACGAAATACGCGACGATTCTCAGACCGATCAGAAATCCTACCAACGCGACGACGTCCACCCAGTAAACCGAGTCTTCCATCGACATTTCCTCCAGAAATTTCGTCGGGCTCTTGAAGTTGCAGTAATCCTCGCTACATTTTAATTTCGCACGGTTATAACCGTACACCGAGAGCATCGCTCCCTCGAATCCGTAGCGAATGTAGCTCACGTAGGATAAGAACTTCAAGTAGCCGGGAATGGCGTTGAAGTTGACGAAGAATCCGGAAAACAAAACTATCGGCACCGAGGTGACCGGGCCGATGAACACGCCACTCTGATGAGAAAAAAAGCACGAAAATCAGCGTGAATTTTCCCATTCGAAATTCGGAGAAAACATCTCGACTCACCTCCACGCTCATTGCTGCCCCGATCAAGAAACCGATCGACTGCGAGACCAACGACGTCCAGATGCAGATATTGAGGTACATCAAAAATCTGCCGGCCTCCAGCGGCTGCGACGTCATGAAGTAGACGATCATGACGTAGGCGATGGAATACACGACCTGCGAACCGAGTATCGAGACATTGATCCAAGATCGTTGGTCACGAAACCACAGATTCCGTTATTCCGATGGGACTACTCACTTGGAACGGTAGATCGGCCAACGTCCTCGCGAAATAGAACGCCTTGAGCGAATACCAATAGTTTAGATGCTCTCTGACGAATACCGCCATCTCAACGGGAACTGAAACAAGGAGTCAAGCTCGTAATCCCACGATCACTTTTTCCGGTAAATCCCCTCTATACTCACAGGTAAGTATAGTTGGCATCATCGCGGTGAACATGAGGAACATCACCGTGAAGAACACGCATCCGGCATTGCTCATCACTTTCGAAGCTTCGTTCCCGATATCGTAATAAATGGCACCGATTAAAAATCCAACGATTATGTGTGAAATCAGCCTTACTCTCGTTAACGTCTGCGAACAAACAATACCACATCGTTATTCTCGTCAGATCTGTTTGGCAAAGTCATCGCGCCGCTGGTTCTGCGACTCGTAGCTCGAGCCTCAAGTATACTGTAACTATACGCGAACTTGCGAAGAATATTTTTCGCATAGTTTTCAAATACCAGTACACGTCCGCCGAAACACGCCAGAATAGGAATCTACAACGCATATCCACTCCTATCGCCCAAAGTAATGGAAAGATAAAGCTTCAAATCGTATTCGCGATAAGCTAACACCTAGCACGACTATGCCTCGTTCATCATTTACGTTCAATTTGTAGTCACCTTGGGAATTTAATGGTGCTTATTCTATTGATTTTTTGTTTCCGTATGTAACTGTACGTAATTGAAGTTATGGCTAGTGCTTCTACAGGCAAAGGTAATCGGTGCTTCAAGGATAATCGGTAGACTATAATTTTTCAACCGCGGGTGGATGGTTTGACCTTGAAACGCGGTTATACATCATTGAAGGAGCACGTCGAAGTGATGCTATAGGAACAAGTTGGATCAGCGTTCTAAGCGTTACCGTTCTCGTCACGAGCGAAACGGATCAGGAGATCCGAGGCTCTTAGACCCCGCGAAGGGAGTGTAAGTCTACAGTTGGGAACATTGTTATCATTCGCGTGCGAAAGTGTCGCGCAAGAGCAAAACGGACCATGTCTCTCATCTGCGACAAGAAGGTCCTCTTCAACAGTATCCAAAATTGCAGCCACCCGTTCGTCGGGAAGCCTACTTTCTGCTCTATGCTCTCCGCGCTGTCGAGTAACGAGGTCGTGCACGAGACGGGAAGGTTGATGACAGTCGCACCACCCGGTGTCTTCGCAACCCCGTTCGGAACATTCGACGCTTCAGCTTTCGGAGGATCCTGCTGCGTCGACTTTTTCGCGATATCGTTCGAGACTGTCTGAGCTGCGACGAGAGCTGCCTGATGATGTTCGTAGTTGTTTCGCTTGCCGTCGTTCACCGCCATCACCAATTTGTGAACGCACTCGCCGTGTTCCCCGCAAGCGACCTCCATCACTGAAACGACAAGGATAGCAGTGAGCTCGTCTAACATTCCCTCTCGCGTCGTGTACTTTCATCCCCTTCGTATCACGATCATCGCGTTCCTCACCGTAATCCGCCGGGTTGTGATAACTCGGACAATCGAGTCCCATCGAGGATAGAAAAGGCACTAATCCTCCAACAATTCCTTGGTATATACATTGTCCTTCCGCTAGCAAATATAAATTATCGAACATTTCGAATAATCTCGCGCTCGGCTGGTGTATCGTGCAAATGATAGTTCTGCCGCCACGGCTCAGCGACTTGAGCAAGCTCAGGCATTGAAAACACGAGGAACTGTCCAGTCCCGAGGTTGGCTCGTCGAAAAACATGACCGGAGGATTGTTCACCAGTTCCAAAGCGATCGACAATCTCTTTCTCTGCCCACCGCTGAGGCTGTGCGTCATCGTGTTACTAGCTTCGCTGAGGCCCAGAGTTTCGATGATTTCCTCGATCTGAAAACAGGGTAGGTACAATTTCTGACAAAAACCCAACTCCAACCCATTTTTCATCGAAGTCTCGCGACTCGTTCCTCCACTCACCACTACTTTTTTAGCCGCGGCGCTTATGTCTTTGCCTAGTTTCAAATTTGCGGAGACGGTCATCGCTTCGTAGACGGTCAGATGCGGCAGCAATCGATCGTCTTGCATTATGTAACAGGACATTTTTCGGAATCTGCGAAGATTTCGATCTTTTCCATTTATCAGCACGGATCCGCTGAGATGCGACGTTCTGAAAAACCACAAGAGCCAGATTATCACCGATACTTTGGGGATTCGCAGAATGCCTGCTCGCAAATCGAATCATTCACTCACTTGTATCCAGCAAGAACGTTCATTAGCGTACTTTTTCCAGCACCTGACGGTCCCATGATGGCCGTCAGCTCGCCGGATCTGAATTTCCCGTTGACACATTTTAAAATGGTTTTGTAGCCTGAAACAGAAGTATGGAAGCTGTCATACGAGTGCTCCTATCGCATCGTCGCGAAAATACGAGGCCAGATCAGCTACTTCGTAGACAACGAATCGAAACTCGATTATCACGCGGAAATAGGGAGTGCGTTTTTCTCTACTCGAGTCCGCGGTAGTGTTTATTCAAGTGCCAAAAAACCTCGTTTCTGTATTCTTGTCACAACTCGAGGCTAGCGCCGATCGGTTGGGAACTCTCAAGGTCACTCTTCTCGTCGATGTGCTGGCACGAAAAATCGTGCGACGACGCGCAGGTGCTGAGACGACAGATCTGTGAGAAGTCATCAAGTTCTTCTACGTCGTAATACGGTCCACCGTGTACATCAACGACGAGGTATCCAACGTACCTATCGCATTCTCTCGCGATCCTTCTAGACAGATTGGGCGTGTACCTAACACGTGACGGATATCGAGAGAGTAGCGTGACAAATTATCGCTGATTCCCCTAGTTGACCTTCGAGCATCCAAGTCTACCAGAAAGCTCGCCACGCTGATACTCTCTAAGGCTACGCATCGCTGAAGCCTATGGAAGCCTGCGCGTGGCAGAAGTCGCCTAAAACCACAGAGCTCAGATCACGCGGGGACTGAGAATCGTTGAAACAAGAGTGTTTCTTGCCGAAGATTTCGACGACCAGATACCCCTAGATGTCGTGTCATTTCTTGGAAAGTTGATCATTAAAGCAAGATGAGTGCAGAAGGCCTGTCGCTAGATTTCTTGCTCCGATAGATCGATCCCAGTGGTTAGATCTCGTGACGCGAATTGCCGATGGATTGGGAGGAGACCTGTCATTTGAAGAACTACCTCGTCCGTCGAATACGAGCTTTCACGTTCGAACGCGTGCAGTTTCATTGTTTTATCCAAGGTCTATGATTTGGCAGGCTCCGCGGCATCAGAGTTCGCTGTATCAGAGTCGCTCGCAGCGCACTTCGCTACCGCTATTCCGGACTGATTCCGTTGGCGAGTTCTGCTACGACATGAATACCTCGTTATTGCAATAATCCTGCCATTTCTTCGTTCCTAATCAGGAGAGATGCTTCGAACGTGCACGCGTGTAGCGGTCTATAGAATATGGGATACCCAATTACGCTGAACGATATTCGCGAACACACTCGCACGTCCCGAGTGTTCTTGAATTTGATTTTGGCTTGGAGGTACAAACAAAAATCGCGACATTCTCAAAATGAAAGCTGCGCTTTACTCCGAATAATCATAGAATTTTTCGATTTTCCGCATTCCGCGGAAATTTATCTCGGTGGAATTTAGCAGCATGGTTAGAGTAGATCGTATTTAATGGGGCGTAAATGCATTTCTGATTGTGTTTGAGTTGATGATTTCATCACGAGAAAATCCGTATGTTCCACCTGAGAGTATCCACAAAAAACTTTTTCTTCGCCGACCGACGCAATTCTTGAGAAAGCCCTCGAGTGCAGGTACAACCTTCGCGGGGTAAGAATTTCGGAATTTCGGGAACATTTAGAAAATATCTCACGACTCTTCTGCGGCGTAATAACTTATGCCTGTTTTTTTTTTGCTCGGAGGCAAAAAATACTCGGCGAGCTTTCTTCATTTCTTGGCTACTCATTCCCAATTGCGATTATTCCGCTCGTTGGATAATCTCGTTGGATGTTATTTTCATTCCCGTTACGAATTCGTGCCGAAGTTCAAGGCCCAAACAATACGCCTTCCGAGTCAATGGTTTCGCTGCGCGATGCTAGCCGAGTATTTCGCGAACCGAAAGCTCCTTTCCGAGCCGTTCCACAGTTTTTTGGGCTGCTACCAATGTTTCGAGTTCTTCGGCGGTGAAGTACTTTTTTCGGAAGGAATTTGCGCACCGGAGAAGCCCTTGTCATTCGAGTTTAGCAGGTCGAGCTGTAAGTTACAAATATGAAACGTAAACGTCCCTCGGTGCAGACGTACTCCCACGGTAGAGTAGGAGCTTTGCATCTGCGCGGAACCGAACCAACGAACAGGGGGGTGTTCGCCTTACCGCGTACATTTCTATCGATTCTTGTGGGCAGGTCGTTCACACCGATTGACAACCGACCTCCGCCTAAAGAAGCCTCTCAATACCTTCGACCGTTCCTTCGGAGCTACCTTCGCCGATTGATATTAATATATTTAAATCTCCAGCGCTATGCTCGGCCACGCGATGCGAAAAGCTCCCAAGTCGTCGAGAATGGCGATTCTCTTCTCGCGACTCCCCACACGCTTCGCTTATCAGCGATCGAGGCCGTCATCTTGCTATCGGCGAGCCATCCGCATTCCTCGGCCTTGAACTTTGTGGATGGGATTTTGGACCCAAGCCACGACGATAGGCATCAAGATTTACGACGATTTCCGCGCGCGGAGCTTTTTTCTTACGCGCCAACGAAAACTGCCATCCAAAAATTACAACGATGCTCCTCTTCCTGCCAACTAGATCGTTGCGACGTCGCATCTCCGAGTTACGTGTGCGCGGCCGAAGTTCGCAAGATATATGCGAACTTGGAATGTTTACGAAACGTCGAGCGTCCAACGTCATAACGTCGTTGCTACGTGAACGCGTTTTTGGCCACATTTTTACCGCCAACTAGCCCTGAACACTCGTGATACGCGGGGAATGTGGAGCGAGACGCGCGAGCGCATGCGAAACCCGGCATTTTTGTGCTTCCCACCAAAAAGAGGCCATCCAAAGGGACAAAACGTCGCTGTTTTGCGAGAGAACATCCTCGAGAGCAAAAAATAAACGTCGGTCTCATTTTCAAGGAATACTCGGAACGTTTGGGTCGTCGAAGGTTTACTGTTCTTAATCGAGGTAACGATAGCATCCGAGTGCCAACAGTGAATACGTATCTGTGATAGAAGTTGCTCGATCGTTGGTCAACAATTTCGGTGCCGATTGATGCTTTTTTTATTACAGGTGGGTCGATGGAGCTCGTGTAAAGAGAGTAGGGAAGCTAGTCTTTCTATGGTGGGTGGAGCGGAAAACAAGAACTTCTAAATTCGATGGGACAAGTCAGGATTTTCGGAGTGGAGCTTACGCCAGTTATAAATTTTATTCGCTGGTGTAATTCGGTTCATTGGGAACGTGGTAGTTTGGTGCACCGAGGCGCAAGCTTCGCGGAGGGAAATTAGCGATGGAAATGGATTCGTGGCGTTCAACCTGGATTACTTTCCGAATGCCGCAGAGCTCACCTCTTTTTCTGCCCTCGGAAACACTGTAGGCCAAGTTTTTAAACTCTATGTCGACCGGGGGTCGTTTTGGCAGATGCGTCAACGAGACTGCGGGCCGTTTGGCATTCCCGTGGCTTCCGGGGCTCGCCCCGCTGCGATTGGGAATTTTTCGCGCTAGTACTCCGCTTCCAACACTTCCAGCCGCCGATCCGTTGATCCCATTGCAGCTGCCGTGAACATTCCTGCAACGAACAATAAATTCGTCAATTTCCTCGCGCGCAGCAAAAATTCTGCCTCGAAAACGGAAAAAATGCCGAATTTCCTCGCAGCTGAGAGAGAATCGTTTGTTTATCTGCTACCAAAATCGCCGAGACGAGAAACGTGCTTCGTGGTTCTTAATATCGAACGCGAGTTGTTCTTTCGTTTTTTGGCACCGTCGCGTCGTCGCTCCTTGTTTATTTATTTACCCGCGGCTCGTGGGAATCCAGCGCGTGTCGCAAGTTTTTGAACAGGTTCACTCAATTATTGCGATTGGATTTTTAATCAGCCTCCCAGTAAATTGCTATCGAGGTCGTGACCCAGAACTCGCCTCTCATAGTCTGTACACAACTATGGATCCACCCCTTCCCGTCTGTTACCATAGCGGTAGCGAGTAATCGATTCCTCCGCGCGTCTCCTTGCTTCGTGAGCATTGGAGAAAAAAAAATGACAAATCGAAGATCCGGAAAATAGATCACGCCCCGTTCAAACGTGATTGATCATGCGATCGAAAAAGAATAATCAATTTTCGCGGGCCTCCGAAGTGAAATATGCCTAGAGTCGTCCAGTTTCATTCACGAATAGAACAAACTGCTACGCGAGCTGAGAATAAACCAGGCTGGTGGCAAAAATAGCTTTTGTTTAGGAAAAGTCCCAAAATTTCGCGCTTCAGGCACGCAAAATTAAAATGCCGTAACGTAAATCTGATTTTCGACCATAAATTGTGACGGAGATCGTTTCTCTTCGGTGTTTTTATGATCCTGTTTATTTGAAGACCTTTAGCCTTAGGCTCGACGGTCGGTTGTAAATAAGTCGCGGCGCTCAAATATTATTTCGTCGTACGTCACGGCCGAATTTGCTTTATCCGCGCGATGATTGCTCCAAAATTACGAAAAGTGAGGATCCAGAATGAAATCCAGAATCCATGGACACGGATCTATGAGAAAACAGTTCGCGTTTTTTTCTCGAAAACGTAACCTCGGCGTTGACGAAGGAGTTTTCGAATATCGTTGTCAATCG
This sequence comes from Arge pagana, assembly GCA_963969455.1. Classification (NCBI taxonomy): domain Eukaryota; kingdom Metazoa; phylum Arthropoda; class Insecta; order Hymenoptera; family Argidae; genus Arge; species Arge pagana. The sequence continues at coordinate 2,251,880 of OZ018309.1, forward strand.
AGGAGACAAACGGTCGACTATTTTTCGGGATGATGATTGATGTCGAACTGATCCCTCATTAATCGCCCAACAACTGTTTTGTCCCTAATTCGCCTGGTATCAGCTACTCGACGCGATCGGATGACCCTCTACAACAATCTTCGAGCTTGTAAATTACTTTTCGACAAAAGTAGCCGTCGAGTATCGAACTACCGATCTACGGGACGTGTTTATCGAAGTTTATAATAGATAGGCGAAACAAATAATTGACGTGCGAGTACTCGGCTGATCGATATCTTCGCGTTAGTTGAATGAGCGTCGTCAGAACAGGCGTCGATTTATTTTAATCGGCGATCGCACTCGATAGTCGCACCTGCGCGACGTTATTTATATTCTCGCTACTCCATAAATCTTCGCCCAATTTCCTCAACAGTCTGCGTACACTCGAAACATTCGAAAAAGCGATTTTTTCCTAGATTTCCTCGCAGTATATCATTTCAAAAATATTCAATGCCAATCGAAGCGTGAAAAGCGTAGAATGATCACGAGTCTGTTGTTGCGAGTGCCGTAGTGCCAAAATCGTTCGCAGGTCAAGTCAGCAAGATAGATTTCTCATTCTCGTTTTTTAACCCTTACTGGTCACTCGGGGTTGATTCAACCCCAGCGGTTTTTCGAACTGCGCTACCTCCTAGAGTATTTGTGAAAATGGGACATGTGTCGTCATCTGTGGGTAGTTTGAACCATTTTTCATCATATAATATCGTTCGTTATAACAAATCTGGCGTATCATTTTTCCGCACTTCAGATGTTCAAATAAATATAGTTTTTGGAACGGCCACTAATTTATTCTCACCCACCTGAAAGTATGCTATTTCAGATTTATGAAACGATTTTTTTTATTTTTTTGGGTTGAAAATTGGAGTCTCTGCATGGCTTTTCATGAAAAAAGTCATATTTTACGATTTTTTTTTCGACTTCTCTTTTTTGGTATTAAAAATTACACGACTTGAAAATAACTGACATGGCCTTACGCATAAAGGTTGACGTTACATTGTAGTATTTTGATATAATTTTTTTTTCAATTTTTTAGTTATTTATCACTTGCCAAAGTGAGTGGGGTTGATGACACCCCATGTGACCATCACGTCAGAATCCGGAGGTGTGACCATTAAGGGTTAATTATTGTAGTTCTGGATTGTGCTATTAAATTCGGACTGTAACGTGCGACTTCTTATTTTTTATTCACGTCGAGCTTCGCTGCCTCGAGTTTCGTTCGTTATCTCGACCGTCTTCTCATCTCAAGTGCCTATCTAGTCCCGCGGTGTTTGGAAGAAACACGAGACGCGAGATTGCCTAATCTGTCGTCCGCGTGAAACCGGCGACGGTGACCAAAGAGCCAAGGGGCTTCCAGGGCAGAGAAGAATCTCGGGCGAAACGTTGGGAGAGATTTTCGAAAATTCGAGTCACGAGAGTCGGAGAAGCGTCGAAGCTCCAAGAAATGGAAAAAAATCACGGAGAATCCATCTAACGCGGAGAAGAGTATAAATATTTTCCAGAATTTTCAGAAACGAGGGAAAAATGTGGCTGGAACGAGGAAGAATGCCTCATTTATGTGAACGGATCGGAAGAATACGCTCAAAATGGAATAGTGAAAGAGCAAACAATGTTCGGTGCTGCCCACGTGTCTTGTTTCGCATCAGATCGACGCCTCTTCGCTCTTCTCCGTGATGGTAGATTGCTCGCTTTTCGCACGTTCATCGCGTACGAATGATAAATGATCGTGAATCCTCGCTACGATTCTTGCTCCCATCACCAGTAGTTCCAGCAGAGTTACGAGGTTCGAGAATTAGGCAGTTATCACCGTTTCAATCGACGTTTCATTGATGCTTCGCGACATGCCATCAGAGCGTGAACGTGACATAATCGTTTTTAATAGTCATACAGAAATGTCCACGTGCCCAAGGAAATCTACGTATATTTACGCGGTCGTTTAGTCGACGTACGCAAACGCGGTGTATTTCCATTTTTATCGCAATTATCACGGAAGTACCTACGTAAGTATGGCCAGTGATTGTTATCACTTTTTTATCGGTACCCCTTCTTCGTTGCCTAATTATTCAAATCCGTTCTCGTTTCGCCGAATTTCTAATGCTTCGTTTCACGTTTCTGTCGGATAATTTGTTCCAATGTCGCGCAGTTGAATGATGCGATTGTTGGAAAACGTGCGATGAGTCGCGATTTGTGAAACAGCTGCTGGATCGTATCGACGAGCTGCCCGAATGACGTCATTGCAGCGGGTCAAGGTCGCGGGATAAAGATATTACTAGGAAATGGGCGAGCATCAATAAGCAGGAGATAAGATAGGGGCGAAGTCCGACTGGATCTTGACGCGAGACAACAAAATATTGTTGCGTCAGCATTCGCATTGTCACGAGTGGGAGATCCGAAGGATTTTCCCGCAACAATTTTCCGGCTCGATGTCCGCATGGATTTACATCCGCGAGCATGGATTTCCCGATTTCCACGCGCGACAATGCTCGTTGAGTGAAAATCTTCGGCGGCAAAGTATTCCGCGTGGCAAACGGAGTAAAAAACGTCCGAGAAGTTTTTTTCTACGACGCACCGTTCGCCAGATAATCGTGGACGCAGATTCCGACCATTCGCGGCGAGCGTTACGTGGAACCGAGTCGGTAGGCTCCGCCTACCGGGCGGAGCGTATTTATGAGTCGAGCCTCGCTATTGGTCCGGACACTGAAATCCCGTTATCTCGCAAACTACGCGTCCCTCGACATTTCTGCTCGACGATAATCCTTTCGTAATCCTCGAGGGCGAAATGATTCTGCAATGAAATTCTGGAAGCAATGATGGGAAAAAGACTCACCATCCAGAGACCGCGTTGTTGAGATTCTCGAGATGCAGAGGTGCTGGTGGTGATCTAATGGTCACCTGATGACCTTCGCCCACGCTGAACTGCACTTGTTCGTCACCATTGTACTTGGTTATTCCTCCCGAAGTGAGATTCTTCAGATCTGCCATCTTCAACGGCTACCGGAGCGTCTTCATGCAAAGAAAGAAGCAACGAGGAAAACTTAGTTGGTCGCAGATCAATCATGTCGGCGCTTGAATTATTTATGATTCCACATCGGAGGACCAATCTTATCGTTATTCCACCGAACGATGCCCAGACCCCGTATCGAAATGATTGATACCGCAAATACTCGAGGAGTAACTTCGACAGAATCGAACTTTGAGCAGGCAATACACAATACCGCGATCAACTTGGCTCGAATCAATTTTCGGAGCAGCATCTGTTCGCGCTGTCCCTCGATAAAAATGCCCAAGTGGCTGGCATCCCATTCGAGAGGCTCGGAGCATCGTTTCAACGGGACTATCCGCTGAAAGCCTCGTACGCGTCGATGACCCAAGTCAATCGGAAAAAATGCCAATTTTTGTACGTACAGATTTCCAAATGCAAAATTCATCGGCACTTCATCCCCGCGCTGGACGCAGAACGCGCTCCCAATCCTGGTCGATTTGGGAGCGTTTCTGTGACTTTTCAGGGAGGCCAAAAAAAGCTCGGTCGACGGTATTCGTCGATTACGAATGAGATACGTGTCTCGAGAGGCCTGCGTTCCTATCGCCAGTAAAATCATTACTATTCGATCGTTGACCTCGCTGATAAGAGATATTCGAATTGAATTGAATGACACGAGTCGTTTAATTGACAGTAACGAGGAACGAGTACGAAACGAGCGATCGTAACGTTTCTAGTATTCATATGACCTTTGGTTCAATAATCATGGCGCCGGCCGAAATTTCTCTGACGTTTCCATTCGTCGCGAAGGGCAAAGGGTCACCGCAGAATATTGGTTCAATAAATGGCCAACCTAATACCTGTTTCCCGCGCTCGCGAACGTCGGTATCAATAGAGGATTTTAAATAGAAAATAAACGCAATAGACCGGGCGACAAGTCGCCTTTTTTTCATCCTCTCTACGCTTCAATCGCCTGTTCGTACGCGTAGCTGATGTACGCATGGCTGTGATACGCGGAGAGGCGAAAGAGAGTCGGTTACACGGGTAGAAGTCGATATCGCGTGACACGTGGCACGAAACAACATGGCGACTGGTCGCGGAGAACGGCCTGTCGAATCGTAGATCTTTCTTTTTCCGTATCTCGTCGTGATCGATAGCCGAAGCCGAAAAATAGACGGTAGCGGTAGGCCGATATTCCAAGGTCACGACGTTCTCCAAACTTGTCGTCGCTCATTCTCGTACGCTGCTCGCGATCTCGCGCCACGTTCGACCCTCGCCGGGATAAAAGCTCGGTGGTTTTCAGCTGCGTTTCGATAACCTTTACCAATACTCCTAGAAGCCACTCGGCGTCGGCGACCGTTTCAGCCACTTCATTGGTAGGCCCTTTTCCAAGTTTGGTACCATGAGTGGTACCAGCCGTTTGGTCTCTGAGTTGCACAGAAACGTGGTACCAGTTAGGGTTTTCGGGGTCGCTGATCTCAAATCTGCTGTCAGATTTTTCCGATTCCAAGATGGCGACCCTCTTAGAATTTTGGAAATCTGGTAGCAGATTCACAATCGGCGACCCCGAAAGCCTCGGAGTAACGAAGGTCACACCTAAAAGTAGAGTCGAACAATGAGAAACGGAAATTGGATCAAATTATTCGACAATCGAGAAGTTTGATGCTACCATTTTGCGCCGCGATTTTGAATTTTTCTGGGAAATATTCTGGGAAAGCATCCTAATAAGTGTTCGCCTACCAAATTTGGTGCGGATCGCTGGAAGTTGGAGGGAGTTATTCAAATTTCTACGTACATGATACAATGGCACTTTGGCATGGATTTTTTTGCTACGTATAGGATACAATAGCGATGAAGTGGTTTACGTTTATATTTAGCTATCAAGAGTCGCGGAGAAACGACGTCTTCGGGCAGCCAGGTCGAGATTTACGCTCGCGACGTGCTAATGAAATGGGATTGATCGACGACTCTTTCACACGAAATTTCCGCCTCCCGCGATCCAAAGATTTGGGACGCGGCGATTGCCGCGAAGGAGAACGGAACTCGCATCGGAAATAACGACCCTTGTTCCTCGTCTTTGTTCCTGATTGGAAATAGACGCACGTTTCGATCGAAGGTTGGCCAATGCAACCGAACGCTAGTCGAAGGTAGACGCATTTCGAATCCATTTTGGATCTCATGTTTAATTCATGCGACCTTCGCTCATTCAACACGCGACGATCCGAGGCTATTCGAGGCATTGTCTATACACGTTACCAACTCCTGGTCGACGGATTCCTCGGCGAACGCGAAGATAGACCTCGCCTGACCCTCGGAATTGGTTGAAAACTCATCCTCGAACAATCGCGAACCCGAATCAAATCTCGCGGCGTCTTTGTTTCAATTATTCGAAGAGTTCTCTCGACAATGCGAAATCCGCGATGATTGGTCCGCGCTGAGGCCAGGCGCAACAACAATTGACCTTACTTCCACGGATCGAACGTATCCGAGGAACGAAATAACAGACGTCTTTCTCACTTTGCGTGTATAAAAAAACTGTTGCGCAATCGTATCGCCCGAAATTGCGGACTAACCCTGCGATACACGACAACAAGTTTCACACTGGTCTCGCGCGGGGGAAACAAAAAATGAGGAGAGGAAAAACGGAGAATATCGATAAAATGAATTCGCGACCGTTATTACTCATCCGAGGATCAAAAATTGTTACCTCTCGCTCGGCTCGATGAAGAAGGAGGCGACCGAAAATTATAGAAATCAATACGTGGTCCCCCAACTTCTCAAGACGACTAACGCTTTAGAAGGCCTCACAAACGCTGTTTTTCGGAAATATTTTATCTTACCGTGGCGAACTTTTTGGCAAAGTTTCGAGTATATTTCTAGAGTACAAAATCATTTTTTCAAGGCAAAAATATTTATATATATATGAGCAGAAAGCCTCATTATTGAAGTCCCTCAGCTGCAGGAAAAATAGAGCTCGCAATGCTTGCTCGAAACAGAAATTGCATGTTTTTTTAATTTTCATGTTCTCCTTCTAGCCTTACCTATAAAAATCCGAAAAGATTTCCAAACTCTACATTTTTAGGGGGTTTGAAAAAACGGGAAAAAAAACATCACTCGAACGCGCTTTAAAAATTATTTGGACAAACTTTTTAAGTAATTTTGCACTAGAAGTGATTTAATTCCGAAGATGAAAAACTTTGATTCGTTTCCACCGATGATAAAAAACGAAAACTGGAAATTTAAGGTAGAAAAGTGTTCTTTTTTTATTACTCACGGTGATAATAGACTAATCAGATATTCTTGCTCAGTATGGCAACCTTTCGGCTTCCTCAGAAGACTGGTTTTGCTGCTTTTTTCACTCCAATCGATTTTGTGACCTTCGAAAGCAGGACCCCCCTTAAGAATCTCGGCACCCTTTTAATAAATAAATTTGGGCGAAGTTTCCAGATTCAATTGGGTAACGTGCGAAATTCTGCGTAGATTCAAAGCGACGCGGCGAGAAATACGTGGAATCGGAACGATTAGGGTGGGTACACTTGCACTTTGCAACCGGGTTATCGAACGATAATGTAATCGTCACTGACCTCGCGAAATCACATCGATCGTTAATCCGTTCGAAATCTTAATAATACTCGATCGAGTGTTACCGTCACCGAACATCGAGGCCTGCTTATTATTAGTCCAATTCAGCGCAATCGATGTTTCCGTGCAGATCGTAATTGAAATCCGATCATTATTTGTGGCTTCAGAGCTGCAAGAGTTGGAAGAAATTTAACGAAGAGAAATCCAGTGAAAAACATTCAGCAGAATGTACTGGAAAAAAAACAAGGAAAACTAGTCTGGATACTATTTCGTTCGATTAACGCCTACAGACATTTAATAAACGTGCAGCTCAATTCTCCGGGAGGAAAACAATCGCGCGGAAATATTTTCATTGCAATTTCGAACCCTTCAGCGTTCGTGCCTTAGTCAAAAATACAAACTCCACGTAGTAGTAATGAAAATGTCGATCGATGGATATTTTTTTTACAAACGCCGACCAGTTTGTTCGTCGACGATTCCAACGCCGATGTTTTGTTCCCAGCGCGCATTCCATTTCTACCCAACCGCGTGCGGGAAAAAGCTGCGGGCGGTGAATTTCGATATTTTTCGAATTCCGTGCAACAGCTAATTCGAGGCTCCATCATATTGACATCGAGAGGAAGAGCCGCGTCGCTAATGTTATGGAATTATACAGCTGTTACGTTATTTGGCTTGTGAAAACAACATCGTCTCAAGACTGCCTGACAAAACACGCGTAATTTGTAGTCTGTGCCGTAACTGATACCCTCCTTTCAGACCTGTGTGTCCAGGGATCCGTACGAATAGCGAACAGCTACTCGATCGCAGAGATCACAGAGAACGCGGCACAAAGGCCCCCGAGGATCGAGCACTTTTCGGTGAAAATCATTGCGCAACCAGAGGTCGTTGGCTCGGATCATACAACGGACCTTTCAGACTGCGAAGGTCAAGACTCCATTCGGAAGCATTACGACCTCGCGAAACCGGCGGGATCCGACGAGAAAGTGGCAGCGAAAGTGCAAACAGGAACGATATGCACGCTACGCGCTCGCAGGCCAGACGCACGCGTAGCCACAAACGAAGCGAAAGACTGATACATCGATATTTGTTATCCTATGAATTTATCACAAAGGCGGGGGAAAACAAAGGATCGCAGCTCTCTGTTCGATACCTTCTCCGTGAACCGGTATATTCGTGTCCTTCGGACGCGATGCAACTGACGTAATAGTCGGCAGCTCAGCCATCCTCGCGCTTTCTAGACACGGAGCTGAATTTGCATGCAGTATTCGATACCAGCCGCGTCTTTGTCCGACCGTGGTGTCTCATCGCTACAGAGGAGAACAGAAACCGTTTGCTAAAAAGCTCCCAGCAAATGGTGTTTCGTCAACTTGAACGCGAACACCGGTGTCAACGACTTGGTTTTTACACAAACCTCATGGTATTTCGAGGCAGTCCCTTTGTGTCCACGAGGTAGGACAGCTCTACGTTGCGAGTCACGTAGTTCTGTGTAAAAAAATAACACAAACATTGGAGAGTAGCGCTTAGAAAGTGTTACTTGAGGGTCAATGCACATCTCAACGCTATGGACCCACGCTGAATATTGCGCTGAATCTACACGACGGACTGTTAAATATTCTACGCACAAATTGTTACCTTGTAGGCAGTTTTTGGCCGGCTCTCCGAGTTTGCTTCTCCACAAAACTCGGGAATCTACGAGTCTACGTGCCTCGATCGAAATTTTCAGGGTGAGTCATGCTGTCAGCGTTTCCGCATGAGTCGATCGTCGATTGTTTGGAAATGGAGGAAACGATTGATAATGGCAACAGGTGAATCGCGACAATCGTTCGACTCCAAATAATCGCGTTCATGGGAAACATCGGCGGGAAGCGCATTCCGTTTGTTGAATCAGGTCAACAGAAGTTGACGCAGCGTTGCGCTATCGCGTCCCGGTCTCTTCTTTGATATTAGTCGAATCAATTCGAGCTTCCCGTTTACGCGAGCTTCTCGACATCCGGATCTACAAAAGTGAGGCGAACCCCAGCCGAGAACTGAATCCGATGGGAGATCGCTCGCGGAATCGTGGACTCCGAGTCTACAGATGCCTACGAAGCTCGACGCAAATCAGCGTCAGGTGTTTACTTCGATGACTCCACTGTCGACTCATTCTTCCGTATTCCAGTGCTACTGCACTCGATCCTCGAACTGCCAGCTGCTGATTGCAGATCTCATGAACGAGCGCGCGCGTACTGGTCCTTGGAATAGACTAGTCATCGCCCAGAACAAAAGTGCGAGAGTCGCGATCATGATTTTGCGATTCCGCAATTTCTGGAAAAACAGAGCCGCCTATTTTTTTCCGGCGTCCAAGAATTCTGGACATTATAATTTATAATTTTCTACGCGTTAGATAGACTCTCTGCGATCGTTTCCCACATTTTTGGGAACCTCCACGCCGAAGTTACACGTCTACCAACACTTTTTTTTCTAGAGAAAAAAATTTCAGGTAAATTACGCGACAAACTGAAGCGCGTAAAAAAGTACAGAATTAGTTCGGAATTTTTTCGGAGACATTGGAAAAAATGGGTAGCTGGATCGAGGAAAAACGCCTCGGCGAGATTCTCGTCGGACGAAAACGCGCGTCTGATTTCGGGGATTTTGAAAGCTCGATAGATGGTTCTCGAGCTTGACGCATTTTCTCGCTGTCTCTACTGCTACCGAAAAATACTCGTCGCTACCGGTGAATCTGGCGTTCCTTTAGTTTCGTGTTCTCCAATTAAAACTGCACGCAGCGCGATGCGACAGCTAAATGAAAAACCTCGAACACGACGTCTCGGTGCAGCTGTCTCGAGCGTGCTTTAACCAACGTGCGCGTGCAGACGTCGCGTTCCGAAACGGAAGTTAGTAGATATCCCAACTTTACGGCAACCTCCATTCGCGAAGGCGAATATTCGACGCAGCGAACGAAAAGAGCGCGGAACTCGATTTTTCTGGACACATCGCGACGACGCGGCGATGATGAATTCTTCAACCGTGACGGTGGAATCTAGAGCACGCGATGGAATCGGCGAATATTGCACGCGACAGCGCGACGCGTTTCGCATTATTTCATCGATAATGTGTATACGTACCATCGCGAACTACTTCGCTGAGTCGGCAAGATTGCATAATCGTAACCTAATTGCACTGCGATTCTAAGAGACGCGCTAATTTCGGCTGCTTTGTTCGCGAATTTAGCTAAATATTCCGTTCATTTCCTTGCCTCGATTTCAAGGTCGTTGACTCTGACAACGACGCGTCGCTTTTTATCGCGACGCGAATTGTACTGTTGTACCAGAACGAATCTTTCTCGTCGTATTAGTAGGAAGATCAACGACTCTGGTCAAGTTAACCAGCGGCGCACAGTGGCTGATTCCGGATCACGTTCCACAAATTCGACTGCTTCCCCAAATTCAGACAAATTTGAAATTTTTTTTTTTAAAAACACTCGCGAATACTTCTACTATTCACGAATATTGCAACGAGCCTGTCGTAAATGATATAGGCAGCACCAAATTAGCTATTGGAATGAGAAGTAAGATCGAGAAAAAACGCAGCTACTCGTATTTTTCCTTCCGTCATTTTGAATTCTTCTGAAAAAATTATGCAAATAAATTGTAAATAGCTTATAAATTTTTTTGTCTCCGGTAAATAAAACGCAGCAATCAACTCTACGACAATAATTGTGAATAAAGTGTCAGGAAGACACTTATTTCTCCGAGCCAGTTGAAAATAATTGTGAAAAACTGGATCAGACGAATTGAAAATAGAAGCTGAAATTGAAAATAATATTAAAATTGGAGCAAAGAGGGGAGAAAAATAATATCTCTGTTTGTTTTACCCCGAGCTTGTCGATTATTCTAACAGTATGGCCAAAATTATTGTTTTAATAATATTTCCAAAATTATCATTTTTCCCCGAGTTTCGACTCATCGAAACGAAAAAGTTGTGGATAGTGCGAGTATCGACGAGTGTTTTAAAAAAAGAATCGTTCAAATCGGTCTAAATTTGCGTAGTCAGTCGAATTTATCGTAAGAGGATCCAGAATCGGCCACTGTGCGGCGTGATACGATTAGACGCGTGTCAGCGAGTGGGACGGACTAGATGAAAGTTGAATAACGGTTCCTCGTGACGATCGGATCTAACCGCGAGTGATCTACGGCGTTGGTACCGTATTTCTGACGAGTATGGATTAAAATCTCGATATTTACGGCGACAACGCGGAATCGATCGGCGTCTGGTCTCGATTATTCGAGCCCAGCGAATTCTCACGTGAGCGGGAAGATTCGCACGGATTTTCAGCTGCTGCGGGCGAATCGCGCCCCAAATTGTACTCATGATTTTCATCCTCGGCGCTCGGACTTCGTCAACGAGATGTCGCGCAAGGAATTTTCTCGCGCCCGTTATTTCCTGCGAAAACTGGATTCGAACGGTCCCCGCGTCGGAAATTATCGACGACAGTTCGGCCGTCGCGTCATCGGCGTTGGATAGCCAATGAGAACGTAACGCTGTCCATAGATCTATAGATCTCGAGTGGAACGGAATCGACACGTTGGGATCGAAGTCTACGCGGTTGTGGAATAATCTCCTGGTATCTGCGGCTTTACGTGACTAATTGGTGGGTCTTTCGCGCGGGATCAAGCGATAGTTTGCCCGATACAGGCGTCGGCTGGATCGGCTGGTCAAAAATGTGCGACGAGTCGGAGGCGAAAGAAATGACAAATGAAACGCAGCTGAATCCAGCTGATTGCGAGCGAACGAGCCGAATGAATTGGCCGGGCCAGGCTGAGTCACTCGGCAAATTGATACGCCGATTTAATACATCCGAATCGGTTGCGAAGCAGTTGAAAACGTCGGTCGCAAAGAAAAATCGAAGCGCACGCAAATCGTGGCTCTCAGGATTCTCGTCTTCGTTGAACTCGTGACGTTTGCGATATTACGAGCGAGTCGATCGATCGCTTTATTTCGCCGTCACGATGTTACAATGGATTGCTCAGCGCCGAGAGAAAGAAACTCCGCGGGTGACACCACGAGTGCCGAGAAGAATAAGAAGATAGAAAAAAAAACACTCCATCGTTTAATCAGATCAATTTCGTCCTCCCGGCGAATAATATTTGCGCGCAAAATCGTCGAATCTTCCAATTTTTCTCGGTCCCCAGATTCGTTTGGGTTCGGAATCGTGATCTGGCCGCGCAAAGAAGGGAGAACTCGCTTCTTTGTTCGTCAAAAGGCGGCGTAGGCTCGGAAAAGCAAGGAACAAAGCGCTCGTTTAAAAAGGCTTGCGTACAAGGCATATGTCACTCGTCTCTCCTGAGAATTCTGCCCCTGTTTTTTTCGCAGCTGTTGTCGCAGGTGCGTTGGGCGATCGAGAAAGCCTCGGAAAGTCGAAATACGACGAAAAAGCTCGACTCGCCTGGCGAACTCGCTTCTTCGCGGTGATCCCGACTTTCGTCGAGCAATTTCCACGACGAACTATGCTAACAAGGCTGAGAGCTACTCACCAGGATAGCGCAGAATTTAAGCCGGAAATATCCCAATTCATTCCCTGGAGCTGGACATGATGGCAGTGACACGAACCCACAAATAATCACCGAGGCACGCCGAACACATTTTTTCCCTCGGCACAAAGGATTCGATGCTGCTTCTTCGAGATTTACTAATTTTTCCAATTCCGAAATTCTTTTTTTCCCCACCTTTTCGCACAAAGTACGCGTGTAGGTACGTGTTTGTCGTAGGGCGCTGCAGGTTTCGGCGGTATCGACCAATCAGGACAACCTCATCGTTGTCGATCGCGGTTCTACTCGGTTTTTCGAAATCGCGGTCCGATGAGCTTTGTCAGCGATGCGCGATGTCAAAATCAGCTGTCTCGTCGCCCGTTCCGTCGAGCTGTGCTCCGCTCTGCCTCGAAGCAATAGCGCTCCCACGTCGCTGCCCTAGCTCAACCCCGCTACCACTTCGGGCGCCGAACCCCTCTCTCGCTCGCGCCATTATCAATGAATCGCACGTTCCAAAGCCTCCTGTGATCGCGGGAAGAAACGAGCGACGCTTGCTCGAATATTTATCGGCATCTTCGTGTCCTCTCTCTCTTTACCCGTTCAGCCAAGTTCGCCGAAAATTAAGGGAAACACTGCGAAACACTCCTGAGCAGCGCTCACCGTGCAGCCCCGAAAATTCCAAGTCCGGAGGCGAAAGCTGAGAAAAACAGGAAAACAACAAACAAACAAACAAACTCTTCTGTGGGGGAAAAATGGAACCCGCGGTTTTATAATGGGAGGCGTGAATCCCTCTATCCGCGAGGTGCGAATTCGATGATACGCGAAAATTGGGCACCGTGTCGGTCGAACATGTTTGCCCGATAAATTTGCTTCGGCTTCGATACCCAACGAGGAGTGAATTGAGGTTTAAAGTGTAGGAAGAAGCGTGTCTCCGACATCGAAATCCTACGCCGCAATAATCAGCTTGTTTATTGGACTAAATTATTACTCGGTGGCGATCTGCGATTAGCGCACATTTGCGCTAACATTTTTTTTTTTTTTTTTTAAGGAGATGGTTATAGATCCGCGATTTACAACGTGGCGGGTCGCATATTCGCTGGAAGTACATCGGTCGAATTAGCGACAATTCGTTTGCTCGTGCTACAAGAACCTCGGGAGAACATTTCCCAAACCTGCATTATTCACGGTATCTTCGCGCGCCGCGCGTCAGGCGGGTCGATAGAGTGCATGGAGACTCGTGGTATTTAAGTCCATCGCCGACATTGTTTTTGCCGCTCACGGGCGATAAAACCATTGAGGACAGCCTTTTTTCCACGAGTTTCGCTCGTTAAACGCTGGATTCGATTTATTTGTCCAATTTTGTTATTGCGAATACCTCGTAGCTCTGTCTCGGCGCAGAGGATGTCGACGATCCTGCCGGAGGGGAAACGAAAAGCTGGGGAGAATTCTCGACGGTGGGGCGCGAGTTATCGCAGATTTTTGGGACGACGCCGATGGCTGGGGCGCCGCGGGGCGCTGATACGGCACTGCGCGCGCCGCGCGCATGCGCAGTGAGCGCACGGCTGGCTGCCGGGTGTGTGGTGGGGATTTAAGGCTTTTCGCGCACCGGGCGAGTCACGGAGCGGTGGCTGGGGGCGCGAGGGAGGGGAAGAGCGACAGGGAGGTAAAGAGAACGGGAGAAGCGAGAACCGAGGCCGGAATACCGCATGCCTACGGACGAGTCGATAGTCTCTTGGAGCGCGCGCGAAGCCGGCTGGCGTCTCGGTGCGCGTGCACTCGCCGCGGTGGGTGCGGATGCACCGAGGCGAGCACATCGCACTCCGCGCGTACGCGGAAAACGTGACGAGCCACGCGCCTCGTTCGCCAGGCACGATAGCGGTGCCGAGCAGGTACGCCGCGTCTGGGAGCTTTGAGCTTTCGCCTGCCTCCGCGGCCAGCTGCTGCGCCGAGCGTCTCGATGGTAGCAAACATATTTTCCGTCCAACGCGACGAATCGATGACAGTTTCAGCAAATATTGTCCCGTTCTTTGGATAATTAATCTTCGCTTCCTTTGATTCTGCCGGCTGATCGTTATTTTATTCCCGTAATATCGAGGGCAATCATCGCGCCGATCAAGCGACCGCCCGATCAATCTAATTACGTATCGATAATTTATGCCGCGCGAGCTTTTTTCGCGCGACCATTCCTCGTCACGCGACAGCCTTGGAAAATTCTGATTACAGAGCTTCCCTCGAGATCTCTACGTTTGTCTCTTTATCGCCGATCGCGTGTTGCTGGGTTTTTCGTTCCTTTTTTTTACATTCCCTCGGGGTGGCGAGATCGCGTCTTCGTAGCGGGGAACGTCGTTGTTTTTTTTTCCTGTTAGTTCGTTTTTTGCACCGGGCGTATTCAAGCTCGCCTATTTTTATTTTTTATCGACGCATCGTGCGGCTTTTATTGCGGGTGTAATGAGACGTCTGGGCATCGTTATCACCGGGCAATACGAGCCTATCGCCGATGAAAACAGGGTAAGACGAATCGTGGAACCACAACTGTTGACGAATATTTTCGCACCGCGATAAATCGGCGAAGAGGAAAAAGCCAGTTCAAAACGACGTTCACTGGACGGTCGAGCATATCGAAGCTGGTAAATCGAATAATCCTCGCGAAAATACGACCCAACGCGATTTTTTTGCGACGTTTGTGCGACGATGAGACGTATTTTGTTGTTCGTTATTTCGTTCGTTTATCTCATTGGCAAGTATGTGACGAGCTGTTGATACTTTTGCTGTATCTCACGAGCTTGTTGATCTAGCGAGGAAAAATTCCGAGACACAAATAATTGTCAGGAGACGTTGTAATTATTATCATAACGTTTCGTTCCCATATTTTGATTCTATCGAGGAAAAAAACACGACGAGCTCTATTTTCAATCGCGAGTAGAAATCGATAAGGTAGTAAGAAGTGGACGAAACAATTGGATATTCCTGTTTCTGTTTTTCTACTCCGCTACAACTTGGAAATGGACGGCCGTGGTCCTATTGAAATGTAAAAAAGCCAGTCGACTCGATTACGACGAGAATAACGGTTTCAACGAACTTTGGCCGATCGATACGACCGCCAATGGAAATATCCCTCGCGAACTCGCAGACATTTACAGCCAAAAATTGGAATCCACGAATCACGCGCAAATCCGACTCACGTCGCTGCGTCTGGTATCAACGGCATCGACGTAAAATGGGAGAAAAAACAAAAGAGAATCGCAGCAAAGTTTCGACGAGTTTTTTTCACCTGCACATTTTTATGCGATTCGAAACAGCAATCGTGAGGACTTCTCAAGGTTTACCAAATCATTCGATAATAAATCACTCCCAACTTGACATGGAACTGTGAACGTAAATTTATAAACACACAAATTTATATTCCCAAAAAAACGAGAAAAAACTTGTCTGAGCAGAGTCGTCGAAGCGATGAAAGGCAGATTTTGGCAAAAATCCATCGAATTGCGTAACGATTGCGAAATCGAGCGACGTAGTTTAATCCATGTAGGTTTTTTCGACGAATACTATTTTACGTAATCAATCGGCTGATAGGTTTATTTTTGGCGCGGTGTATCGCGAACGTCGAGCTTTTGGAAGCCGCGGCTAATCGAATCCAATTCAAGCTCCGTGATCTTTGTTCTCCGTCCCGCTGATTTTTGTGAGAAAGAAATGTCGATTAATTTCGTAAATCGCCTGTCGTTTGCGACGGAATGAGAAACGGTGGCCAATTTCAAGCTCAACGAAGCTTTTTGAAAATACGGAGCTTACTTCGACGCCTTGTCGAACGATGCTGGCTGAAAACCACGAAGGTGTGTCGGACGATGATTTCTCTTGGGTCAATCGTAAAAACAGGCACAGTTTGATGGCGCGTGGTCAACGCAGATGAAGATACGTGGCGAAATTCCAATTTCTATTTTACGAGGTAACGAAATATGTCGCGAGATGCGAACGAGTAACGTTCGAAAGGCCTCGCGTTTTACAGATCACGATCGACGAGTACTTCGAGAATTTGTCAAAAATCCCCCGAAATTCCGGCTCGCAAGCGATTTTCAATCTGGAGGTTCGTTGGCAAAATTTCGATCCGGGCAAAAAAACGGATGAGGAAAATGGATGAAAATTGGTGAATTTTCGCGGTACATAGATAAACCTTCGGAAATGTCACGCGCGAAGAGCTAGAACGAGAGAGAGAGTGGGTGAAAATTCGGGGAAAAAATTGGTAAGTAATTAAATAACTGGAAAAATAGAACGAAAATGAATCGAATTTTTCGAATTTCAATTTCTGCGGCATCCTCGAGCTACACGCTGTTGTCGATATTGACCAACGCGAGCATGGATTCCAGCATGCATTTCGTCACCTTTCCACCAGCGTGCGTCATCGCAAGCTCGTTTATTCGTTTTATTCAATAAACGGCCCCCCGACGCGACGAGTCGACGTCTTGACGTGGAATTTCTCGCGCACTACATGGAATCTCCGTGAAACAGAAATTAATATCCTTCGTTGTTGTTCCGATTCGTGACTACGTGCCACGGGAATGGAGGATCTCCGAGAACGAAATAAATCACCCTTAGGGTAACACTCCCTAATGTCCAGTCTTTTTTTTATAAGTTCAACGAGACTCGATTTCTATTATTTCTGTTATATTTCATAACAGTGCAACATTCCGTACATGAGTGTTAACAAATCTAATTTGACCCGACTAACCCGTTTTTCATACTTATTTAATTACAAACTCCCATCGCGAAGAAAACTGTGCATATTTTTCTGGAAAGTGCATTTTTTTTTGTTGAATATACTTTGAAAACGACGATAGATACGTCCAGATCGTTGTCTTCCAGGTCGTTAGCAACAATTTTTAATTTTTCGTCTATTCCTCGAATCTTTTTATACTGCTTGTATTATTTTCTTCGAACGATTGTGCGTTTTTCCGCCATATTTCGTCCTCTCCGTATGTATCCTCCATTCCATCTCGCTTACAAAAATCTATATCACGTTTTATTATCAGAACAAAAAAATTGTTTCGCAAACCGCTCTCGTCAAACGAAAAGTGCATCCCTTCTCTGCGAGAAATGACCAAGACCTTGGTTTTCAGATCATCAAGGAGGGTGGAATCGTGCCGACCAGAGAGCAGCTTTTTTTGAGTCTCCACTTTACAGGCCTGTACTTTTTTGAAACTCGACTTTTTTTTTACTAAATTTTTTGTGCTCTCCAAACATAAGTAAACAACTGTGAAAAAAACCGACGATAAAAATCTGTACATTTTTTATTTACAGCGTTTTAAAAAGCACCTAAAATTTGGCCCTCTAGAAAAGGATAGCCTCTTAACTTTGAAATCCTTCGAGCTCATTTTTCGCCATCGTTCAAAGGATTTTCGCACGGTCCCGGAAAATTAATATGGTCTGCGTCAAAAAATTGTGAATCTCTCCGTTGTCTCGCTGGAAAACAAGACCTGCTACTGCAATCTTACTGCTATTTTCTGCAATATTCTAAATTCGGTCAGCATTTCTAACGGGTTTGCGTCGTTCGCTGTACCATAATTTCACGGCGATTAAATTCGTCGTATCGAGGTGCGATATTTTTAGAAAAGCTCGGCTTATAGTATCAACCAGAACCACGCACTCGTCGCCCTTACGTTACCGAACTCCTCCGGCCAAGCTCGAGCTTTCGATAATTTTCCTAACCGATCGCGAGATTTCGCGGCCGCTCGACCAAAAAATAATAGCGATCGTCTCCTTATCGCGGATCTCATTCGCCGATCGGAATTCTCGCGGCGCGCAGACCTCGCGTATCAGTCTGTGGTATAAATCACCGACGAGATACGTCGGCGCGAATGAGACACCTACGACATCGGCGCGTGACTCGATCCACGTGCGACGGAAAGCGAAGCGGGTCCAGAGTTTGCGTTTTTTATCACCCAGAGTTTTTTCGGTTCCGGAAATAGATCGACGCGTGACGATCTACGAGCGACGTTTCCTTTGTCGGAACGATCGCCCGCGCGCTAAGTAAATCCATCGAGATCGATACGCAGTTGGTAATCGACGAGGAAAATATTTCCAACGACTCGGCTATTACAGTCGAGATTTAGCGAGTCTAACGCGAATGATTTATTGCCCTTTAACCGCGTAACGTTAGCGTTGTTTCCGGAAACGATTTCGGTACGCCACACTCTCGTGGCACGCAAATAAAAAACGGAGAGCGGAGCTTTTTTTAGGAACGCCGTTCTCCAACCGCAAGAACTTCGTGCCTCGTCTTCGCCTCTCTGCTCGCCGAAGATTCGTAGAACCTTGAAATGGGACCATGTTTCGCCGAGTGTAATCCGCAACGCGTGTTGCTGTTTCGTATCCGATTCCGCAGTTCCCCGTAGGAAACGACGCGCGAGGAGCGTCGCCAACGTTTGGACGGGCGGAAACGAGAGCTTTTTCGCTTGATGCCGAAGACCCTGGATCGTCAATCGTCTCACGTTTTGGCTTCTCAATTTTTTTGGGCACGGAATGGTCGGTTGGGACACCGCAGGTAGCTGACGGATTCTACAGGGTGGCCGTTTGAACGTGACCAATCCGAATATCTCCGTTGCCTTTGGAGTTACGAGAAAAATGTCGAGACGTAATTTGGTTGGTTTCAAAGGGTCTCTACAGTGGTGAAAAATTCATTTTCGTCCGGATCATACTTTTCGCGTTCTCGAAACCATCAGCAGTTTTTCAAATACGAACTGTGGTTTTTTTTATCCAGATGTTGCACCTGCTCATCAGACAAATCCAACGATGTATAATATCACGACCTTGAGGGGATTTTTCACCACAATACACGTGTCCACGTCGATGGCTATTTCTTCGACCATTTGTTACGACCCAATTTGTGCGCGAAAAATTCAATCACTCGATGTGTCAATCCCATCACGAATAATTCCAACCATTCGAACAATCCGACCTTGTCGAGTAGTTTGAATTATTCAAATTCTCTCAAACGACAAATTTTGCTGTTCAATATCTAATTTGAAAGACAAATTCTGAAATTTCCACGAAAATCTATAAATCCAAATTTCTTCCCAAAATTCACATTCTAAAAACAGTTTTCGATCGGTTGGAAGTGAAAAAAATGGTTACGTACCCCGGCAACAATTACGCTTTAGTAGCTCACTTTACAGCAAGTCTACTGAATTTTAGAGTCTATACGAAAAAGCTTAATTCAAACGTACAAGCAATTCTAAGTTACTGTAAATCATTAAAAATAACTGCGAAGATAAGTAAGAACAACATTTTTTCCAAAACAACATAAAAATTTAGATCAAACTTGACCGAATAAAATTAAGATTTGAAAAATAAAAGGACCTTATTATTCTACAAATATTCAACATTTTTAAATAATACGAAACTAAAGATAGCGATAAAGGGAATCGAATATATAGATCGAAAATGATCAATATATCGAATGAAATTGTAATAGATAGTAACTACTGAAACAGAAAATAATCATCCAATTTTGGGACTCTGATAAAACGGGTGACATTGTTAACTTTAGCTCGCGAGTATCGTTTCTTGTTCCGTTGTTTTTTTCATTATTTCTTTTTTTTTTGTTTTATTTTCATCTGGTATTCAGGTACTAGCCCTAATTTTCAGACTGCGGACAGACGTAATTGTCTCTGCAGCGGTGCGTAGACATTTCACACGTAAGTCTACGTGCCTGTGTCTATATTTCCGAATAAACTATTTCATTTTTACGTTATTCGATTATTTGATTAAATTCGTCTCGAATAATTCGTCAATTCGAACGGAAATATTTGGGGTGGTCGCGTGAGATTGTCCACTCTGTAAATAGGAAAATCGGAAATTGTACATCTCGGATAGTGTGGTTGAATTATTGTTCGATCTGTATCATCTCGAGCTTTATTCGTCATCCGAGCCCCATGGCTACGCGGACATCGATCTATCAACTCGCGATCCACGCTCGGCGACGAATCAAAACTAATGCCGTCACGGATGAAAATTATGCCCGCGAATTTTGAGACGCGTTTGAATTTCGGAAAAAATCGCGTTCGTCCGTGGATCGTTGCTCGTTGGGAATCAGCCGTGTCGGTAAGCGCAACTCGAACGACCGACTCGAGGAAAAGTCGCGTTCGTCGCGTCTACGTACCATCGCGCGATACGTTCGATGCGAACGGAAAGTACGGTTGATCGACCGTCGTCATTGCGGCAAGATATCGACGCACTTTGGCGGGCCGACGAGTAGCGACATCTACGATCGCAGCTTGCTTCGCCAGTCATCGAGAGATCATTATATTTCTCTGGATCAGCACGTTTCGTTCGTACCCTCCCGTCCGCTCGTTTGTCTCCTCGCCTCCTCCATCCCGCTTGCAGAATAATCGCGATCCAATTATATATTCTCGAGAAAACTGACTTTCAGGAAAAAAATTTATTTTTCCCGCTGCAATGAATTTTTTTGGATTCTATTTTCGACACGAAGCTGCTTAAAGCGAACGAAACGTTGCGCTCGAGCTACCAGGAGCACGAGACTGTCTTCTGGAAATCTCATTCGAGGCGTGATCCACGAAGAACATCGCTGCGCACCGCTCGGATGACGAAGAAGGATCTCGCGAACGAAATCTGCGCAAGCCGCGCGATCTCGAGAGATGTAACTGTTCGCCGAGCAGCGAATTAAACAGTATATAATATACTTTTTATCGAAGCGTGCAACAATTTGGCCAATGTCCGGCGTAGCAGACGCGTTGACCTGAATCGTCAATTAATTAAACGAGTACTTGCTGTCGAAGAAAATCATCAACACGGTCGCATAGCGAGAATAATAATTCCCTCTCGAAAAACCCACCGCGAATCCCGAGTCACGCGATCGTCGGACACCCGAATTAGGATAAAAATCACGATCGAGACGTTTTTTGGCATTTTTCCTGCGCGCGGACACAAAAAATTCAGAGATCGTGCGGAGAATCCGGAGAAATGTCAGGATATTTGCATAACGTTGCATCCAATTATTTTACAATAATGAAAGTCGGAAAGGCGAGTAATAATAATAATGAGGAGAAGAATAACAACGACGATAATTATAACAGCGACGATGATGACGATGATAGTCGAGAATGTTTATTGGTCGTAGAATCGTTGTAGACGAAATAGCAAGAGTCGTCGAGGCTGAAAAAAAAGTAGGCCGTGGTGTATCTTTATTGGATTAAGCTCGACCAATTTCATTTATCGCGGCCCAGTATTCTCGGTTGTAACTTGGTTAAATTGTAATAAGTAATAAGTTAGCAGTCAACGATGACAAAGCATGTCAGCAGGCGGATCTTAGCAGCGACGCGGTCATCCGAGATAATGTATTATAATTCTATCCGCGCGCGAGCGGCACGCAGCTCCACCGTAGGTAGATAAGGCGAGATACTGTCCGTCGATCGTCGAGGCGCTTCGTCAAACTTTCGCCCTCCTCTCGTTGCGGGATTAACTCGGATTAACTTTCTGCCACAGTTTGATTGCCTCTCTTTGCGTCGGCTGCAATCGCCTCTCGAGAGCGAGAGGCGCGCGCGTTTTCTCGTCGTTTTTTCACGACCCGCGAAATTTCGATTTCACGCCACGCGGATCTTTCGAGTCGAAATTCCGCCCAAAATCGAATCCCATCCGAGCCGATTACTGGAAACTCGCGTGCAAGTCGAATCCTCAAACTCGGCGCGCAGAAGAACATCGAACATCGACTGCAGCGGACATCGAATTTGTGAAATAACTGTGATTGAAAATTGACCAATCGCGCTTCTTCGCGCTTATCGACGAGACATTTTCTTGCAGATTCAGAATTTATTCTCGTACCTACGGATTACGCTCGCGAGTGTCGAGAGTCGATGCGTAATCGCGAAGTAGCGAATGTTCCGGAAGAATTCGATGCAAGTAGAAGAATTCCGAATGTGCGAAGAAAATAATAAGACTAATTTATACGCCGTTCCCGGTGGAAGTGTCCCTTGGAATCTCGTTCCCCGCGACGTATGCATTCGAAAGCTCGAAATACGACAGAAATTGTCACGTTTCTTTCGATAGGAAGGAAAGATTTGAATTCCACGTTTTTCTCCCCATTTTCCTACGCGCGTGGATTAGCGCGTTCGATTCACATAAGTTGAGATTAAAAGCAACGGATTACTCGGATACTCGACGAACGAGCGTCGAGCCGCTCGGCTTAAGGAGGCCGACATTTTTTTAATGTTCTTCGGCAGTCGAGATCTCCGCTAAACGCGAGGGGCTACATTTTGTTTTAAATTATTTACCAACTCGTAATCTATTATCTTCGCGGTTATTTCCAACGATTTACGGCGACTCGACATTTTTGGTACGCTTGCACAATTTTTGTTGTATCGAATCTAAGATTCGGCTTAAAATTATCTGCTGCAGCGTAGTTATTGCCAAAGTCAGTCGAATGCAACAAAATTTTGCACGCAGCCATTTTGGTTCGCTCGTTAACGATTGAAAAATCCGTTTGGAAATCGAATTTTGTAAAGAAAGTTCGCTTCATCGAAATTTCGGAATCGTCAATTGTTCAATGTTGGTAATTTAGGAAAATTTAAACTATTATTCAAATTGTTCGAAGCGCGAATCTAACGCGTGACTCGATCGATTGAAACGCTATTCGCGCAGCCCTGCAAAGTTCTCTCTCTCGGAACAAATTACCGGCGAAAAGTCAAACCTTCATTTGGGACAAACATAGAATGGCAGAGTCAATCAAAAGTTATCATGTTGCTCCTTCGATGCCGCCGATAGATAAGGCGTCTATCGACGAATCATATTCCGGATCGCGTTAGGCGGATGTGAGCGGATGAGTAGCGAACAATTCCGATCGGTTAGGCTGTTCGACATTCGCGGACGTGAATCGATGTACAATAAATCAATCAATTTAATACCGAGCCACGTGCTCGTTCCTCGCATCCATCGGCCAGCGCTCGTGCGTCGCGGTGATTATCGCGGATGTTGTTATCGATGGTTCGTTTCGCCTTTATTTGTTCGTCGCCGTTTTTCGAAAACTCGAAATCCGCGGTTTTTCGCGTCGTAATTTCCCTCCCAATCGAAACATCGATCTGGATCCAAGGTCATTCGCTTCTACGCCTCGAAATACGCTGAAAAACCCTGCGGATCGATCGCCGATAGGCTTCTCAGACGTATCACGAGCCGGAGAAGCGGGTGACCTTGGATCCAGATCCATATCTCGATTGGAAGAGAAATTGCGATCCGAAAAACCTCGGAATTTCCGGGCTTCTCGTCTCACCGAGTGGACAAAAACAATCGAAAGCTTTCGGAACTTCGCGGAAAATCGAAAGCTTCGATCGCCATAGGAAACGAGGACGCGAACACCGAACACCGATTTCCGTTATTCGTTAGAGGAAGACGGACGAAACAAATATGGCGGCATGCAGCTGGTGAGAAAAATCGGCGACTCTTTTATTTCTCAATTATCATCTACGCGGCGCGGCGTGACAGCTGAGAGATTCGCCGGGAGTTATCAGTTTGAGAAATCGCATCGCGTTATTCGAGCCGTTGGTAATCTCTACGCGTTTTTTCCGTAATGGATGAGCCGTGTTCGCGCGTGCGATCGGTGAGACGATGTCATTCGCACGGGATGCGGTTCTCTCTCCGGCCACCGATCACGCGTCAGCGGCGGGAAAATGAGGAATCGCTCATCGCCGAAACCTACGTCGCGGGTACACCGACTGGAAACCAACATCTCCGCTCGACCATTCTTCTATTTCTCGGCGATTCAATAATCCCGTAGCTTCATTATCACCGCCGATTCTTCGTTCGGCGTGATCGATCGTGCCCAGGCATATTCTCGTCGAGAAGAGACAGAAAAAGAATCGACACTTTTTTCTTATCATCGACGTTGAATGATTCGTACGACCGGTCTTCCGAAAACCTAACTCTGCTCCAAGCAAAAAATTATTTCTTCCAACAAAAAAGTCCTAACTCTCTCGATTTTTTGTTGCCATTTTTCGATCCCTGTCGTTCCAAAAATCCAGTGAACGTTGACCAAATAATAATATCGCACAACTATTCGCGATAGTTTTTGCCAATAACAAATTAATTCCATTATAAGTAGAGGTTTCAGAACAGAGAGTGTCACAGTTTCGGTTTTTGAGGTCCTTGATTAGAAATCGGCTGTCGGATCTTGGAAATTCAAAATGGCGGATTCAATATGTCCGATGAACATTTTCAAATGGGGTAAGTTTTTGGGAAATTTGGAACATGGGTGTTTTTGAGGTCGCTGATCTAGCAATTTCCACAACAAACTCGTAATCAGCCTTTATATCATTTATATCAATTTCATACGAAAACGATGCACGAAAAAATTCGTGACTAAACGGGTTGAGGATTTTTATATGAAAATGAGCAAGGCGATATTATCTGAAAATATATGGGGAGCGAGATTTTGTTGGCAGCATTTGTTTTGTAAATGAAATCTTCGGGAAATACTACGGCTAGTATCGAAGAATCCAGTATTCGGGAAAAATCGCCCTCCACGATCGAACGACTTTTGTTTTTTCGTTTACTCGAGAGAGTCAGAAAAAAACAAGATTGCACGTACGTGCTTAGCTTGTATAACGCAGAATTGTTGAAAAAAAAAAAGATAAAACCCGAACGTGATCCTATTTTTACTGCGACGTTTCGCCGCGGCGATCAGTTTTCGCGGTCGCTTTCCGTTTTGGGTACGAAAAGATCGATCACCATATCGATTGGGATTACGACTGTCGTGGAATCAAACTCGTGCCGCGTTCCGGAACGACTTTCGACGGGAAATCGAAGCGAAATGTCGCCATAGTCTGAAATATCGCGGGAATAAATTTCGAATCGAGTCGGTGAACTTTTGAGGTTAGGTTAAGGTTAGACCTCCGCGTCGCGACGTGATCGAGGACTCACTTTCGAGTCGTCGCATCGCATTCTTCGCTATACTTCCGTAACGACAGGTGACAAACGTGACGATTGGCCCTATGCGACGTTTATTCCGAGAGATACATTGACCGTGACCACATTGGAGCGCGGCCGAAGATTCCGACAACGAATTACCATGCGCTACGATAAATTGCAGGGAAAATACCGATCTAACGTAAACGCTGCCGCGAATCGCACGATCTATCGACGCCACGCGGTTTTACTTTTCACATTTCACATCCGGGCACACAAATGCGTCGACGAAGATGGTTCCGATCCAATTTTGGTAGGCCGAAAATTTCACTATCGCGCCTCCAAATTAAGTCGCGCGTCAGGCGATTCGAATGGCATTTAACAAATTGATAACGCCGCAGCAGCTACCGCAAGAAATGACGTTGATCCGCTGCTTGGAGTGCGTTATTTCGTTTTCTCAACAAAATTTCCTACTCGGACGTTTTTCTGCATCTAAACATTCCAAGCTAACAATAAAATTCTGCACTCTGCTTATCCTTCGCACATCGCGCAGGAGCTTTTTTTGGGGGAAATTTGTATTTCCACTAGGGTGCTTTTCTTTTCGGGACTAATTTTTTATTTGCGGTCCCAACTGAAAATTTCGTTGGAACTGTCCAAAACGAAACTCCCTGAAAGGTCGAGCTCCGAATATTAACGTTGAGTAATTTCCCAGAGCGTGTACAGATTTCCTATTTAAAATACGCGTAAGCTTTGATTTTTTTTCTTCAAACGACTATAACTCCGCGGCATTTCGTGCTATCATATTGACTTAATACGCGATTTACTCGAGATTAAATGCTCTACAAAAGTGCCCGTCGCGGCGTAGCTGTAATCTGCACTCGTAAGATAGTACGGGTCGCTGAATCTGATTTTTGTAAGAAATTTTTGTTTTTTTGACGTTATTTCATAAATGACTGTACTAACATGAAAAATGTAATCAACAAACTTGTGAGAAATTCAATTTGCTACAAAAAATGTCTCTTCGACTGAATCGCCAAGATTGCTATTTCTCGAGATATAGAGCGTTGAGTTTTTGGTAACATGAAATGTTTCAGAATATCGAGTCAAGCTCTTCATAAAAAATTGATCTTAAGAAAAAGTCAACGCTCTATATCTGGAGAAATATCGATTCTAGGGGTTGGGTTTACTGGACTTTTTTGGTAGTAAATTAAATTGTCTACAAGTTTGTCATCGACATTTTTTATGTAAGTCCAGTGATTTATGAAATAACGGCAAAAAATCAAGAAATTCGTACAAAAATCAGATTTAGCGACTCGTACAATCTCACGAGTGCAGATTACAGTTTCACCGCAGTGGGCATTTTTGTAGAGCATTCAATCTTAAGTAAATCGCGCTCTAGTACAATACGATAGCGTAAAATGCCGCTGAGTTATAGTCATTTGAAGGGAAAAAAATCGAAGTTCACGCGTATTTTAGATGAGAGATCTTCCCACGCTTTGGGAAAGTACGTAACGTCGATATTAACACCTCGAGTTTTCAGGGAGCTTCTTTTCGCACATTTCCAACAAAATTTGCAATCGGAACAGGAAATTGAGGAAAGGTTTTAAAAATAAAAGCACCCTAATTTGTACAGGCATAGTTTATCGAGGTGCACATGTGCGTTTGAATAGATCGGAATCGTCGAGAAAAAAGAGAAAACGCAATGAACGACGAAGAACAGAAGGTACGTTAGAATATGTATTGATATTCCAGATGCGGCTTCGGCATACTACCGGAATAAAAGTTCACATCAAAGAGACGTAGGTACGCCGGAGATACCAGCACTAGTACCCACCGTGATCCTTGTATGCCGAAGTGTTTCGAAGTCGTACAAGTGGGTCGTCAACCGAGCACGAATTGACGGACAAACGGAGTTGGAAAACAAATGAACAGAGAAAGTGGCCGCGACGTCGAGAGTTGCGTTAGGCTATTACTGGGAAGGGGGGAAAATTAATAGGTAAGGAGCTTTCTTTAGAAACGATGCTTGTCACAAGCGAGCCTGTCGTCAGGGGTTGATAGTATCGAGTGACCTCGCGGAGACTTCCTGCCATTAAAATCTACGCACGTCACCGCGGTTCGCCGTCGAATTTAATTGTTCTCGTCGTTTTTCGTTCTCTGTAAACGCGATTTACATTTCATCCTATTCGAAAAACGAGGAAACACTGATGCTGTACCATTTCCAAAAATCCCATCTCTCTTCACGAAAATTCGCACGTCTTTATCCGCACAGGCATTCAGCGAGCTTGCGAACCGGAAGCAAAATTTGCCAGACGTGTCTCTTTTTCCAAAACCCACTAGAAAATTCAAATTTCACGAGAGGTTGACACGTGTAACGCGACGCTTCGGTCCGCCGAATCGATGTCACTCGTTCTCGTAACATTCGCCTTGGCATTGTATTTAGATGATTCCGAAACGACATCGATGTTGTTAAACCCCCGCACGTATACGCCAGCCTTTGTTAACCGTTAACCGAAATTCCCGTCCGAAATTTCGCCAATTTTCGCTCTATCCTTTTTTCTGACGAAGCTCTTCCACTTTTTTTTAATTTGTCTAATTCTCTTAATTATCTACAACGGCACGACTACTGTGCCCCGAGCTTTCGGAGGAGTATACGACTTCGAGAATATTCCAGTACCCTCGTAACTTGTTATCACTTTCGCGAAAGATGCGGAGCAGTTCCTCAGCACCGAGTCGAAATTCTTTCCATATCCGCCAGAAAAATCCTCGCGCGATTTTGATTTGATCGATGTTCGTTTAACCCTGCGACTAATTTCACGCTCCACCTGAATTTCCAACGAGTTCGACGTCAAAAACGATTTTTCTTCGCGGAAGTTGACCGTCCCACAGTTTTTTTTACTCCTTTATTCCGCAGATCCACGAATCTCCACGAAAATTGTGCAAGCTTCGCTCATCCATCTCGCAGAGTCCTGTCGAATTAGGCTTATTATTCAACAGGATCGTCATACTGTTCTATATGGTATGTATTCTTCCATCGTCGTCCAATTTTTCGTCTTCGTGTTCAAAGCGGTTCGCCACATGGTAAAAATCGAAAATAGAATCAGATTTTATGTCATAGGGAAAAAATTCCAAAAAATTCAAAAAGTACCAAAAAATCCGAAAAAAATTCCAAAAAATGTAGAAAAAACTACTAAAGTTGAAAAAATCCAAAAAAGTTTGAAAAAAATACAAGAAATTTTAAAAGTCAAAAAAAAATCCACAAAAACGGGAGAAAATGTTTTTTGGCGAATTTCAGCGAACGCGAGGGATGCTAGAAAATTGTGGAGCAGGGACGAGAAAAATGTTGCTTCCCTCGAATCGCGTCGGATCGCTTGGTGGATGAAAATCGTTGCTCTGTTTTTCCATGGCTTGGCATGGAAAATGTGGCGTCGAGTCACGTGGCATGGTGCGAGAGTATTACGGCCTGTTACGCGTCGATCATCGCGCAGGTATATCGGATCGGCGCGATCGTTCGCCACTCGGCGCTAGGCGACGCGACGCGACGCCGAGACGTCGAGACGCCCGGTACGAGCAAGCGAGCCGCGCGGACGGCAGTCACCCACCGGCTTCAGTCAGTCAGTCAGTCAGTCAGTCAGTCAGTCAGTCCTCATCCGCGCTGCGAGCGACACGCACATTTGCCAACCGTAAGTTCTCGCCGGATCGCGGTTCCGAAAAGAACACGCCGCGACCAAATCGATCCGATACTCGGATTAACTAGCCTCGAGGCACCGTTTTTATTTTCCCCATTCTCGTTTTGTTTTCGTCCGTCTCTTCGTTTTCTTTCGCTACGCGCATCGATTATCCTCGGTCCTCCGGACGCCTCTCGCGTTCGGAAACGTGCGCGCTATTTGGAGGAGACACAAATCAGTTTTTTGGTTTTCTTGCTTACCGCGGGGAAGATTGTCGTCGGGAAACATGAACGTGAAGGAAAAATTATTCGGACATATTTGAGAGTCGACGAATCGAGGAAATACGAAGACACGAACGAGGAACATTCGAGGATAGAATTTCGAACGAGTTCACGTGAGTAACAATGATCATTCTGCTCGACGCTATTTTTCTCGTAGACAAACGTAGCGGAAATTTTCCACGACGTCGAAACTCCCATTTACACCGCGATGCGAGAGTTTCCAAGTTGGAAAAAGATACAAAATGCAGTAACGCGAAATTGAAAATTATCGACAGACACATAAACTACGAGAACTCTACTTTTCTCAATAAAATAACCGGCTGATTAAAAAGCTAGCACTTGAAATTGATTACTCGTAAAAATTCGACAACAATTGGCAACTCAAGTCTTAAATTTCCAATTGGAGAAAAACAAAAATCCGAAACTCCTGGTTCGTGAAAATCTCAAAATCGATTCGCGCCGATCATGTGGAAAACTCTGAATTGCTGATCCATACAATTTAAAAATGTTGTCAGTCGCGCGCGGATTATTGTTGAAACTATTCGAACTCATCTGCAATAATTCGGTCGCGTGTAAAATATTTTTGCGTGAAGTGAAACTCAAATTTTTCGACCCGCACAAAGTGGTCGAGCATCAAGAATGACAAAACTGTATACGGATCCGGAATTTCGAAACTGGAACTCGCTGTTTGGAACGTATCGCGTGTTTTAATGTGAAAATTAAAAAGACGGGAAGAGAATAGAAGAGAAAAGGTCGTGAATTGTATTAATTGGTCAGCGGCGATGTGGATCTGATTTCCATTTTATTTTGGTTTCTAACGTCACTTTTCCTTCTCGATGCTCGTTGGTCGGCGAAATTAAGTTCGCGGTAGCCCGAAGACATCGCCAATTGTCATTCAAATGTCGCCTGGTGAATTACATTCAAATGTATGCTTCGAAGTTCAGCTTTCTACGACCCAACGTTGGGCGTGACGCGATAACGCATCGTCGCTATCGTTGGCATCTGGAAGAGCGCGTTTCTTACGACGAAACGCGTGGAAAATCGAACGTACGATCAATTTTGTCGCCATCAATGTTGCGATCGATGGGATTGGTCGGACGAACTCGCACGCGAATGAGAATTCCCGGAGTGAAACTCCGTCGGAGAACAAACGCAGTTTTTCCGTCGCGTTCAGTAAGCGCAAAATATTCCAAATCCAAGTCTGGATTTCTCGGTGGAGATGAATACAGTTTTCAGCGAGGATCTATCTCGACTATTTTACCATCATTGTCTTCCGTCTGGCGTGGTGAAAATAAGCGTCGCGAGTTTCATCCAGTTTTTCGACTATCGCCTGCTCGAAGCTCTATTTCCAACAGTCGAGGGCATCGATTTTTCGAAATGTCACGCGCCAAGACTTTTTCACTGGCGCTAATTGTGCCCGTTTAAATATTGACCAAAGACCGTCCTAGATGCCTTCGGTCAACTGCAACGAAACTCGTCCCAGATGGAAAAGACCGGGTCGTTTTTCAGTGGAACGCGACATCGATTTGAAAATATCACGCGATACCAGACGGTGAAAGATTATCGCGCGATTTTCATACCTCGCGCTCGAATATCATTCCTTTGCAGGACAAAAATCGCATCCGCGCCAACAACTCTGAGAATAACTCAGCCGATTTTAGTTCCAATTTGAAAAAAAAACTATGACTATACACAGCGTGAGAAGTGTACAGATATTCGTTTGGCACTTCGTAGGAGTAATGATTTGAAGACAGATTCGACGGTTGTCGCGAAATTTTTCACCCTAAACTTTAATAAAAAAAAGTGGATCTCAAAGTAGATTTTTTTACCGGGTCAAATTTTCGCAAAATGGCGGTCGTTTGAACTTATTTTAGGTACGTAACTCGTGATGAGTTACGCGTTTCAAGTAAACTTGAAAACGCATGTAATCGACAGGAAAATTGACAACTTCTTGACATATTCGTGGAATATGCACACGTTTTTTTTCAAATAAAGAGAAACACGTTTTAAAAACGTATTTCTAGTGAGCTTGCACCCTTCTTTTGGAGAATAACCATAAATTGGAAGCATTTGTTTCGAGTAATATGCAAGCTTTGGATTCTACTTTGCTGCTGGAAATTTCTCGTGCTCCGTGGATATTCTGCACACTTAAGATTAAGTTCTATAAATCGGTATCGGTGTAGCTTGGCGACCGTACGAGCACTCGCCACGACGGTCGAATTAAAAAGTTTAATATCCTGCGAGGCAAAAGTATCGGCGGCGAAAGAAGGATTCTAGATTTTTTACTCCTCGTTTCGGTAAGCCATTAAATTCTGGCTTCGGGTAATTCGAAGATTTCGTATCTTCGACTTGCATTTACATTTCGATTCTTGACGTATTCGGGCGAATAAATATCCCAATTTGCTGCGCGTCGTTCTTTTTTCCCCATACATTTTTCGTCGAAACTCGTCGCTGCCACGCGTTTCCGGCGCGAACATGATAAATCCGCTTGAAATATGCGTCCTGTACGTGTTCATAGCGAAAGGAATGTTCTGCAGTGGAAAGTTGAGCGCGATGGTCGCCCCTTGAAAAAAGTAAGTGGAGAAATAACGCTGATGAGTGGAAAAACATCAAAGTCGTTTCATCCATCTCGTCTCACGGATTCGTACTTCCGTTTCTCCACATTTTCCATCGCCCTTCCCATATCGTGATATCAATTAATCGACGAATCATTCAATTTCACTAATTTAATTTCCCTAACATCGTTTCATCCATCTTCTCACGCCATTTCGCGTTTTCTAGCATTCGGCTCGGTGAAAAAAAAAAAAAACTCGCGCGATTCCCGATCCATTTACGAGATCCATACATTTTCGTGCGCACTTGAGGTCCGAAGATGTAAAAAAATGTCTGGAAGCAGACTGAGCAGCGGAAGAAATTAAAGGCTGCCTGATATATCGTACGTTTTGTACAAAACGTCGGGATGACGAGACGCGATGAAATATTTTTATGGTTACTCATTTTTTTGCTTTTCGAATTTTTTAAAAAAATTTCTTTTATTTTTTATCGCTGGCAGCATAAATTTATGCGCTGACCGTTGGACGTAAATGGAAAGCAATCGCAGCTCGTTCATCGCTCGCACACTCGATGAATCCCAGGAAGATGATAGTTAGACGAACATCTCGTGGAAAAATAGTCCAAATTGGCAGAAAAAAATGAGACTCGGTTCTGTCACAGGAATTTTTCTCGCCGAGGATTTCGCGTGCAAACTTGTCGAAATGCCGCGCGATTACAGTAAAAAATCTTTTTTACTTTTCAGTTCGGTTAGTTATTAGAATATTACGTTTGCGTATAAATTGATGATATAATTTATTCTCAATGAAAATTCATCGAGGTAGGAAATTTAAGTTTTTTCTTCGCGCCAGCTAGTTTATCGCGTATATTATATTCCGTCGAATGGGACGAAGCGACGCGAAGAATGCTTGATATCGCAGCGTGGATGAAAGAAAGTCGATTCGTAGCTCGTAGCTGGCAGGTTGATAAAAGTGTAGGTACCGAGAAACAGAATCGTTCGATTCGAAGGCTCGTCGATCGGTGATGTTCGGCTCCTCGGCATTTTTTTGTTCGCCTCTTTTATCATTGGCGTTGATTTTTTGCCACTTTCCAACCGGGAGCAATTAATGCGTGCCTCGGCTCGATTTAACACTCAACACGCCGTATAACTCGCTACTCCACTTTGGCCGGAGCCAAATTTTACCTTGCGATGGATATTAGACGCGTTCGGATGCTGGACGAGGATCGGTAAGCGCGTGTCCGTTGCTAGAAACTAATTTCTATCGCGGCGATTTGCGAAATTATTACTTGGCAAGAGGCTAAGCGCGTCGTTGTGTAGCTACGCCGCGACGCTCCTCTTTTTATCTCCTATACCGATACGTCGCGCTTTTTTTCTACTTTTTTCTTAGATCCCCGCTCGATCTTCGCCCCATCGACTTTCCCAACGGGAAAAAAAAATGCCAGTACCGTACGAATTTCTCGTACTCGGCTGAAAATTCGCGTGATCTGGCCGGCCGAAGGCTCACAAATTTCCAATGTCTATCGAACTCCAATCGTCGATCTCTTGAATAATTTTCAATAATTTTCACCAAAATTCTCACGTTTTTGACAGTTCTTTTTTCACCTTTGCTTTCAAACTTCTCACCGATTGTTCCAGAATTTTTGGAACTCTTACTCTCGCAACACTTCGTTGAAAACAGTTTCTTTGTTTCTTTATGAGAAAATCAGTATCTTTACCGCTGATCCGCTGTGGTAGACTCACATTCACGGATTTACGATAATTCTGCGGAAATTCGAAATCATTTGCAATTTAAAGCAGAGTAATTCATAAAGCGTTGAGTAAAAAATTGACTGAGAGGCAAATAAACTATTTTTTATTATGAAATAAATAATTTCCACTCGAAATTAAATAATTCGTAAAACGTTGAGAAAAAAATTGACTATGAGGCAAATAAATTAATTTTTATTGTAAAATAAATAAAATATTTTCTACCCGAAATGAAATAATTCGTGAAGCGGTGAGAAAAAAATTGACTGAGAGACAAATAAATTAATTTTTATTGTGAAACGAATAAATTATTTTTAACTGGAAATGAAATAATTCGTAAAGCGCTGGGAAAAAATTGACGGAAAGGCAAATAAACGGGAGCGAATTATTTCTCCGGACCGATTGAATGGTTCGGATTTATCGAGTATGTTGCGATCGGTGATCAGCGACGAGAGGAAAAAAAAACGGCTCGTCTATTCGGGAAATGAGATTTAAAAACTCGTCGAGACTTTCTAATGCTCTTGGTATGTCGTGCATGAGTAGAGGATGTATACCAATAAAAATCGTGCGAACGGTGGCTCACGCACCGGAAATGATCGAATATCTCACTTTTCATTCGACACCTATGTAAAATAGTTTATCGAAACAGTCGCGTTGGAATCAGTATCCAATCGAGGCGTCGAAACGAAACGAATCGAGAAATGAAACGAGCATTCAGATTTTTCCATCGAAACAAAAATTGGCAAAAACGAAGGTAGAATTTCCGTTTCAAAATGGTGGACAAAAATGCGAGATAGAAAGCGAAATAGGGATTTTTTCGGGCAGCGAAGCAAGATTTCGGCTCGCGACGTGGGAAAAAATTTACCTCCAGTTTAAATATCGTAAATAAATGTTGACGAGCCAGCGGATTGATCGTTAGGTCGATATGAAAGGAGCGATTACGTCGGAAATGATCGTTATTACGGGCGAAATCTAGTCTCTTCATCTGAAAACTCGACGAGGAAATGCCGAGCTGAAAAACGACGGACAACAGGCGAGTAGGGAATTTTAGTTTTCGGCGGACATATTTTCAAACGTCGATGCTCACGGAGGTGAAAACTGTTTCGAGAATTTTTAGTGATAGAGAAATCTGTCGAGATTAATATCGGCTCGCCTTTGGCGTCGATTCTCCTCGTAAAATAATCATAATTTAATAAAATCTCATTGGAATTGATACGCTGGCCCAGTAAATGATTCCGAACATTTTTTCCGTCTGACGTCAGTGCCGTGAGAAAAATGTCGCTGATTCGGATTTTAACATTGAACATTCTGATTTTCCCTATCAAACGTATTAAATTCGGAAATTACTTTTTCACGCGTCTTGTTTCCACATGCAAGGATCGATTCATCATCTTCTATCGTCGTTGCTCCTCTATTCGTACATCGTTTCATCACAAATTTCGCGTACCCTTTCATCATGCTCTCGATCCGTGGGAGCACTTCTTGTTCTCGTGTCCCTGCAACTCGCGACAATCAAGTACTTCTCCTATCCACGCTAATTCTCTTATTCACCTCCACAACAAATGTTTTTACAAATTTTTCTCGCACACCAGTTTTCAACTTCCCTACTTGCCAGGTAGGCTAATCCCCTGCTGTTCTGATCTAATGGGTAAGGAAACAGGCCAGTACACAAAGGAGATAACTTCGCGCTAAATTTCTCCTGCGATTTTGTTCCCATCCGTTTACAGTATCACTTACTCGGTATAAAATCACAAACTGCGAAGGGGTTCCGATTATGCTAAACGCGTCATCTTGAGAAAACTTCATCGGCCGATATCTCGGTAACTATGCATTTTGGGCAAAAAATTATAGAAACCATTATCGTAGAAAATAAAATTTCCCACTTTTTATTTTGAATAAAGTTTTCCGTAAAATCTGCCGTTTACGAGTTGCAGCTCGTTCAATGAATAGGAAACTCTTTCCGGCGAGGACTACCAGAGTTTTTGGTCTAAAGTGCAGAGTAACGTTTTTTCAAGATGGCGTGTCTATCATGAACGGAATTTGTTAGCATTTTGTGATTTTCTACCCCATATAAAAAAAAATGGCGGCGGAAATCTAGCGTACGGAGCTTCTCCGTATGCTGGCCCGAAGGGGGCAATGCGGGGTGGGAATTTTGGGTGGGCGACGAAAAGCTCCACTCGAGGTGTGATGAACCGACGACCACCGGTTCCCATCGCCATTATCATATAAACCTTCCCACTTAGCGTGCCTATTATGCTGTTACGATCTAATGAAATCGGCCAGGCAATCGCGCATCAGGGCGTTTTGATCGCACAGATTATCTGACCGCACGATCTCGTCAGATACTTTCGTCAAGCGCGCTCGAAGCGAATCGCAGGTGTGATATAGCGAAATGACGAATAGCAGTCCTAATTTTCCGGCTTTTCTTTCTGTTCGTACCGATTTTTCGCTCCCCTTTCACACGATTTGCCTGCATCTCTGATCGATGCCGTCAAATATCTCCGATACTCGCGAGCAAACTCGCCGGTTGGTACCGCCGATTTTTCGAACCGGTTCGTCGCGGAAAATCGGCGGGACTCCCGGGGCTATCTTTCGCGAGCTTGCTTCACCTCACTTTCTATCTTCATCTCGGATTTTCGAGTCGTCGGCCCGCGTCGCGACGGTCCGTTGTCCGTCGCCGATCGCCTCGCTTTCACGAAGATGGAGCAAATTTGACGCGACTCCGGCAAAGATGGCCGCGCGATTGCACGATTGCAAT
Source organism: Arge pagana (assembly GCA_963969455.1). Classification (NCBI taxonomy): domain Eukaryota; kingdom Metazoa; phylum Arthropoda; class Insecta; order Hymenoptera; family Argidae; genus Arge; species Arge pagana. The sequence continues at coordinate 2,287,883 of OZ018309.1, forward strand.
CCGATTGGGAAGTATCGATCGAGAATCCTCGTTAATCAGCGACTTTTTCCCACCGCTCCTCCTCGCCGCTCCCATCTTTCATTGGCGTGACACCCGAGCCGGTGTTTCCAGTTTCGCAAGTGAATAATAAATTAGGATTCGAATTAGAAAAGTAACATCGAACGTCCCTAAGACGTATATCTTCGCCCCTCCCAAATGCCGCGCGCATTCTTACCATTTTCTATCGACGAGATCAGTTTCGTGTTCCGAGGCGCTAGGAGGCGCACGCGCGCGGACAGAAACGCGTAGATTCGATTCCCGGTGCTCGTCTTGCCTTGCCGCGCGACCCGCCTCGACTCGGCGGCCTATATTAGCTAAAAAGCATTACGCATTCAGGCCTTCGGGTAAAATACGAAGATACGCACGGATAAGTCTAGATGGGTGTAGATTTGTGAATCGCCGCGGGACACCCGCAGCTCCCTACCTTACCGACGCCGCGCAGCGTTCGAAAGAAAAAGGGAAAAACGACGCGGCGAACAAAAGTTCACCGTTCCTTTTTACTTTCAACCGACTAAAACTTCGTCTTTCTCTTATCCGGTCTTTTTTATCATTTTCCATTTTTTTCAAAAAATTCGTTTCACGAATTCGTTGAAAGTGCCCATGACTGAAAATTGGAAAGCTTGACCGTGCGTGTGCGTGTGTTTTTCCAAACTGTTACCTCGGCAGCCGAAGTAGGAATGTTATTTGCTTGCCGTTTATTTTGTGTAAATTTGTCGTCGTTTGTCAGGCTATGATTCAACACCGAGTTTCCGGATTAAAAATTCCGGAGCGAGGCGAAAATTTCGGAAAACTACGAGCGAGACGAGACTCCGCGTCTCCGGAGACTCTGAATCTTCGGGAATTCCAGCTCCGAGCAAATTGGACAAACTTTTGCCAACTTCGGTCGACGCTGACGCCGAAACTTTGTTGGAAAGTACCCGAATAATTCATTTTCCGATCGTCTCGTTCCACCGCGCGATTCTCCGCGTCCGACGATACCAAAAATCGCATGAATTTATTACCTCTCAAATTCGCATCGACCACGTGAAAAACCGTCACGCTCTTTGGATCGACCAGAAGAATCCCCCGGAAAAAAAGTTCCTCCGGATGGAGAGGAAAGAAGGAAAAAATATTGGAGGTAGAACGGGAATTTCGTTCTTCGTGAGCGAGAGCATTTTCAAATTCGAAAAAAATTGTACTTCACGTAAAAAAAATAATAAAATAAAACGAGCGGACGAGGTTATCGATTTGGTGGGACAGTTATTTTCGGAGTAATGTTTTTTCGGTGAATTTCTGTCCTCGAATTTCTTTCTTCCATTGGGAATTATTTTCCTGAGCGGCGAAAAATTCGACGAAGAGTGTTTCGCAAACGAATGCGATACGAAAATCGTTTGCTGCCTTCCCAAAGATTTTTTGCGCGTCGAATCGCTTTTTTACGGATGGATTAGCGCAATTTCCTCACAGCTCTTATATTACGACTAACGTATCATCCTTGAATTATACTTAAACGATTAAACCTCTCGTGTGTTCCATTTGCCCACGTTTGCTCGCTCCTATCATCGTAAAGTAGTGTGGGAAAGCCGCGGATGCTGCGAGGGATCTACGATGGATACGAGAGAGGGAGAGAGCGAAAGAAACGTCCTGGAGAGCGTCGTGAAAGATGCGAGGCGAGCCTCGAAACGACGTAGCGTAACGAATCGTATCGCGGAGGCCGAGAGGGAACCACGGAGAGCAGAACCTCGCGCCGCTGCTTGGTCCCCGAAGGAGCCAAGCTGTCTCGCGCGCGACTCGCCGAAGAGGCAGCCGACCCACGCGAGCAGACGCTTCGCCTCCTCGTCGCCGCAAGTGACGATTTCGACTCGTTTATACTCGAAAATAATATTGTTAAATTAGATTTCGACATCTCAGCATTCGCCGAGCCGGATTTTCATCAACCACTGATTCGTCCTCCGATAAAAGACAACATATACATACATACATACATACATATTCCGTTGACCGGTATTCGCCTAGCAAATCCGGGGAACGAGAAAAAAATTGTCAAATCAGGTTTATCTCGTAGCGAGACGATTCTCCGTATCCTCGATGGGCCAATTAATGTTTTCCATATTGAATTTGAATATCTTTTTTCAAAAATAGTTGCGGTCATCCCGTATAGTTGATTATAATAAAAAACACCGTCGCATCGATGCTGCAGTAGGTATTCGTCAACTGTGAGATCGAATTTCAAAATTGTGGCATTAGATTTATAATCGCAGACCCAGAAAACTCCGATGCGCAAACATTCCTGCATTTCGAAGACATTTCAAGTTTTTCGTTCGCTATATCGGATCCGCCATTTTGAACTTCAGAATTCTGATCTCAGATTCAGGATCGGAGACCCAAGAAGCTTCTTCGCGCAAACTTTCATGCACATTGAAGATATTTTCATGTTTTTGTCTGCCATATTGGATCCGCCATTTTGAATTTCGAGATTCTGAGTCCAAATCCGTGATCGGCGACCCAAAAAATACTACATTAGTGAGGTTCACCGGAATCGAGTGCCTTCCGCGTGTCTAAGCTCCTTCAATATCCCTTTAATAACTGATGGAGGTGTAAAGAGGGGTCCGGGGTTGTTGGTCCGTTTTGCGTGACAACGATTCAAAATTGTTAGTAGAAGATAGAAAACAGATGTTTACAAAGGATTTTTTAGCCTCAAATAAATTGGCCCAAAAACCGGTCTGAGGGGCTCTCTTCCTTTGAGTTTGGAGAGAGTCACCGTTAGTTCATGTTTTCGATTGTGAGTGATGCGCTCCGATAAAAAGGTTCGTTTCATCCGACGACTGCAACTTCTGTTGTCATGACATTGAAAAAACAACGATTCGAGGCATTTCTGTGTTTTTGGTCGTATTCAATGCCGCTGTCAGTTAACGTGCGGCCGCATTAGTTTCTCAGATTTGCATCGAACCCGGTGTTTCCCTCGTCCGTGTTGCTGAAAATTATTCGAATCATTCGAAATCTCACCGCGAAAGTTGAGCTCGTTGCGGACAACTTTCTTCCGGACGTCGCTTCGGTCGAGGGGTTGCATCGACGGAGAGCCGAGCTCGAGATGGCCCCGGAAAGAGATGCGCGACCGGCTCGTCGGGGGGCCACCTCGAAGAACGTTGCCATCCTCCTCGCCCCGCGAGGATCGCGCCCTCCTCGTTGCCGAGGTTCCACCCAGCGTTGATTTTGTTCACCGAATTATCAATCCGACCACGAATCAAGAAATTTCCGTGGCCCACGCGACCCACATCTCACGACTGGCACGCGGTAAGCCACACCCGTAAAATCGTCTCAGCACTTGATAATTGATTCTTCACACGTGAAATTAGCCGCTAGATTTATAATACTCCGAACGTTTTTTTTCCACCGATCCTCGGTTCAAATAATCGAGCTCGTTCCTGTCGGCGCGTTGGGATCGAAAAAATAATTCTTCGTCGTCGTTACAATTCGTTTTCCATATCCTATATTCTTTCCCCTATTATTTTTTTTCGCCACGAAAACCAGGAAATTCTACCTTTGGACTTTTTTACTCCGGTCGACGTGAAATATCACTGCTGGCTTGCTCACAGAATTATAAATTTGTTGTTCGTACGATATTTTCCGACGACGAATGAGATTTCACCGATGTTTTTTCCTCTCTCAAAAATTCCGACTCACCAAGCGATATTTTACCGCCGTTCGGTATAAAATTTATACGACTTAGTCGTTTCGTTTCTACGGATTCTTCCTTTCGGCGATGCGATTTCGATAGGATGAATTAATACGAATTAAAATTGTTTTCGTAAAAACGTAACTCATTCAAATTGACGCGAAGTTTGTTTTTTCGAACTTCAGAATATTTATTTACGAAGAAAATTTGATAGTACCTACTTTTGATATAAGATTCCGATAAATGGAAATATGTCTTCCAGATAACTGTGTGGCATATACATTTGTCTTGCATTTTTACGTTTTACAACACCTTTATACGAACGTATACAGGCTGAGTTTTGGTCGATCCGCCATCATATGTTGTACGCACGTTGGGAAAAGAAATATGTTTTAATGCTGCTTTCAGCAACATTCGTAGAAGGTTTCCTATGGAATATATTTGAAACGCCTACAACGTTTTGAGTGAAACAATCCCAATGTTTTAATATAGAACACGCTTAAAAATGTTTTACAATCTGGAATTATGAAATAATTATAAAATATGTTATCAAACAGGTTTGAAAGCCTCGTGCGAGCATAGAAAATAAGTCCCTGAGAATATGAACTCTTGATATCAATATTAAAATAGCCCGCCTCGCACTTCTCTACGTTTCATAAGAATAATACACGAACATTTTTTTGCTCCTGATTTTTATAACGAGCTAATGGTGCGTGATAAAAAAAGTCTAGGTACATATTTTTGTACCGAATCGAACGCTCTACAAAAAAGGGTCACTTACGTTGGTATTTTTCCAGTTTAATATAGAAAAATCGGCTAAATTAACGACAAATTGAAGTTTGACCTTGAATAACTTTTGGACCAACAAGCTTAGAGAAAAATACTTAGAAAACTTTTTTGTAGAGAATTTGCTCCAAAATTGTCTAAGGAGACTTTCTTTATCACGCTCTATTCCCTCGTTATAAAAATCAGAAGGAGCAAACAAATTTTTCACGCGTTATTACTATGGAAAATAGAAAAGTGCGATGTCGACTATCTTATATCAATAGCTCGTATTTTCAGGGACTTACTTTTATGCTTAAACAAAGCTGACAAGCCTGTTTGCAAGAGAAAAATATTCTTCTTTGATTCGGCCTACTATTCATATCGAGTAAAGAGATGAAAAGAGTGAAATTAGCAAGTTGCGAGTGACAAAGAATCTGCTCGAACATCCGCGCAGCGCAACACGTTTGTTGCTAAGTGTACTGAAATTCTTATGTTTGAGCTGAAATTCAACGCGCTTCGTTGCCGAAGTTGAGGCGAGATGAGGAAAAAAGGGAAAAATAAAAAGAATCGTTCGATAACGTTGCGTTCGAATGGAACCATCTCGCGCACTTTCTACGCCGCCGTTTGATACCTTCGTCGTTTGGAGAAAAACCAACACGTGCGCGTCTCCTCGTCCACCTTACCGATCCTGCGAGTCAGTCTGGCTGTCTCGGCTCGTGTTCGCCGCCGCGCGTCTTCGAGGTCCGAGACGTAACAAGGCGCGTGCGTCGTAACGGTAGACGATGCTCCGGGCACCGGATTCCCTCCAGTTCCCAAGCTCGACGTAGGTAGGCTGCTGCCACTCGGGGAGCGTCGCGGAGACGGAAGAGATGCGAGGGCCTCGCGGCCGAGGCAGACTGAAAGACGCTTCGCGTCAAATCTTTGCCCTCCTCGCCGAAATTCCGAGGTCCGTCGACTCGCGAACGGGGAAAAAAAAGCAAAAAAGGAAAATGATTTTTTTAAAAAAGAGGTAAAATAAGATATGCGGGAATTAAAGGAAGCGTCTCGCTTCTTAAATAAAAAACACGCACAAAACAACGACGACGGTGAGATCTCAATCCGTGAAAATGCAGAAATATGCGGAGAGTATTCGGAGAAAGCGGAAAAATCGGAAACCGTGACGAGAAATTTGAAAATATGGCCGACGAATATGACAAATATCGCGGCAATTATCAATGCAATGCGATTGCGAGGTGAATAATTGAAATTAATCGGCATGACAATTACGGCTAATTGGATTGCCACGTGCTTTTTTCCGCATCGCGCGAGTAGAAAACGCGTCGTTAACGTTTATATGAGAATTGCGGATATCAATTAAAAATTAACACTCGATCGACTTTACCGATCGCTAATTGGTTGCCGATGATACGTGCCACGTGTTTCAATCTCTCTTCGGCGACCACCAACCGCACTTCGGAATTCCGCGCTTCTCTCGTACACATCGATTCTTCGCCGTCTCCCCCGCTCTCCTCCCCCCGCGCGCTCGTCTCGCGAGAGAAGACCCCACGCAAATAATTCGCGCGACGGTGATAACATCCGAATTTCAGTTCCTCGAGTCATCCGTGTCGAGTGCGCGGCGGAATCTCGCGGGCTTCGTTATTTATTGTCAGATCTCGCGTACCGGTTCTCGAAGTCCGCGTAACATTCGGTGAGAAATACCACTCGTCACGGTTAACAACATCGGAACGGAATTATTTCATGTATTCCGAGATCAGTTGCGACCTCGTTCGTTTGCGATTCGCTTCGTCCTCCGTTTCTCCGCAATCTCTCGAATCTTTTTCTCCCATCGATGGCGATTCCGCGACTCATCTGACCGCAGACCACGGAAATTCCTCTCTTTGGTAACAAATCGATGCGTATGTCACGTTGGAAGTGCCATTTTTTTTTCTTCAAAGTACTCCTTTCGCTTTGACCTGGCAAGGATCGGTCGCCTGTACTCGCAGCATCCGCGTGGGCGAGCGACGCATTTTCGCGCTCGCAGCTTTTTCACGCTCGCAGCTTTTTCACGCGAAGCGTTGGGGACGGAATCGAGGAGTCCTCGGAGAACGCGTTAGATGCAGTTGGTACGCCGATCGGGTAGCAAGAGAGACTCATTTCGTACGGATAGAGATATACGACGCGCGTGGCAATCTTATCGTACGACATGTGTAAAATATGCAAAACTACATTCCCGGGATAATCATACTTTCACCGTAATCGACGCTCGACCGCTGAACCTCTCCTTCGATGCTCGGGCTGCCGTTGATGTTCCGCTGCTTCCGCTGCCTCTACTTTGGCCCGGGCTCCGGTTAATCTCGAGCCCGAAACTGCCCACTCGATTAGCGCTAAGATCATTTCAACCTTCACTCCTACTCGTCCGTCTCTCTCTCTCTCTCTCTCTCTCTCTCTCTCTCCCTCTCGCGCTCCTCCTCCTCCTCCTCCTCCTCCTCCATCATCCTTCAGTCCAGTTTCTCCGCGGACGAGACCCCGGCCGAAAATTCCTTCGACGCGAAATCTACGCCACGCACCGCTCGCTCTCTTCTTCTTATATCTCCCCTCGTCATTACCCACCACCGCGAATAAAATCGGTAACGATCTCTCCACCTCGAGTTCCGTTTCGTCGTATCCCCCCGCAGATTTCACCCGATCGAATTCCTCGCATACCAAAATATTCGTATCTGCCTACACGACAAATGTCCATTTCGATCGACGATTTTTTCCGTCCTTTTTCATTCTTTCGATACTTTTGCGCGCCTCTCTCGACCCATCACCCGATTGCTCGCCTCACATCCGACAAGATATTCTATAGGTTCGTTTTTCCGTGCAATTTTTCTTTCTCATCGTGCTCAAATGTTCGAGTGACGAACGTTTTGATGTTCGTCGACTCGCCCACCAAATTTCCAAATCGGATGATATATTTTCTCTCCGATTTGTACCTTCCACCGCAGCGTGCAAGATTCACGTATTGCTATCTCCTAAGATTCGCACATATCATCTTTCCTTATTTTTCCAATCCGTTTTTAATACCACATTGTAAATCGTGTTCCCAGATTTACCGATCTTCCCAATTCATTCAATTCCTTGCCGATTCGTTTTCTCTTCTCACTCGCATTTTTCTTCCTGCATCCATTTTTTCCCCATCTCGACTTCCAACTTCGGAACTCGAGGAAAAGAGCCGAGGGAACATTTTCATCGACACGGTAGGAGATCCATTACTCGATCTCCAGATATCGCTAGATCGTGTTCGTTTTCATGCCGAATAGTTCATCCCATCGCCATGAAATGCTAACAAGAAAGGAGATTATCGAATTTCGAAGGGAAAGTGCTGCTTGAAAATCGGTATCGAAATCGGTATGGAAATCGGTATGGAAATCGGTATGGAAATTGTTCGAAGAGAGTAAAAATTTGCGTTCTTTCTCTGGGCTGAATTCCTGAGGAGTGGAACCGTGCGAAAATTTGTCAATCTCCAGTGATGGTTAAGGACACTGGACGCGTTATTTTATTTTGTTTTTCTGTTGTTTCTTTTAAGAATCTCTCGTTTTGCAGCGGCTGGGACCGATATGTCGAGGTCTACCACCGGAATGAAACGCACGAACTTGATCTTGGCCACGATCAAGCCACAACTGTCATTCTTACTCCGAGCGGTTCTCCTTCACCTCCGTCCGTCTTTATCGCGGCTTATTCAAAGGATCGTTATCAGGTTCGCGAGAGCGTTATACAGGTATACAAGTAGGATACCTGTTCCTTCGGTTATCGATCTATTAACACGTGCTGGATAGTTAATAGTTGAACGCCCGTATCCTCTGAACGTCGAATCATAAATAACGTTTGTAAATCTCACGATCGCTAGACACGGCAGCCGAGCAGCGATACTAGATACGATAATTTTCTCAGCGCCCTGATTCTATAATTTCATTTGAAATTTTCTTCCGCGTGCCTCGACGCGACGACACGTTTCGAGAGCCGACGAATAAGCTCACTTGCTGCCGTTAACACGACCCACCGATTTTTCTTCCGCATTCGACCCGATAAAATCGATAAAACCGATTAAAATCGGTTCGGATGCTGCCGATTTTTTCCCTCTCCGCTCCCTGGCTTGTTTTGCCTCGGATGCCGATTTTTATTTCATCGAGTCTGCGTTGTTTACTCCTCGATACTCCTTTTTCGCGTGTCTCTCTTCTCTGCCACCAACCGATTTTTTCTCATTTCTCTGCTTGCCGATTTTCTACCCTCGTCGGCAATTGCTTGTACTCTGTTTGCTCCTCTTTCATCGGTTCGTCTCGTTCGCCTGCAATTTTTCTTACCGATCTCGCTTTTTCCGGGAACCGGTTTCATACCGATCTTTGCCGAGTTCTCGTTTTTTTGTTTTTTGGCGACAGCGATTTTTCTCGTCCATCAGTTTTTCCGCTGGCATCGACAAAATCGTGAGAAATTGACGAAAGCGTGGCCGGTATTCGTACGTTTTGGTTCGTTCGTCCGTTCCCGCGAGATTAATCACGACGGTTGACTCTGCTGTCTATAGATATGCGTATGCCAACGTCGCTGTGGCCTGATCGTTGATCCGTAGACGAGAAATATGATATCGGATTTCCAAGGGTCCGAATAAGGATCGTAGCAACGACATCGTTGACCAAAAGTGACGAGCCTTTCGTCGTACGTTGTATGCTAATTACGATTTTTGTACGGCGCCAACGTTGTTTTTCTTTTCTCTAACGATTAATCAATTATTATATCTGCTCGTCGATTATGATTGTTCGCGGGTATACCTCGTCGTTATTTATCGCAGCGTCGATCCACATTTCAACGGATCATTCTATAATGACATTTCGTAGACAGGCAAATTGCCGTACGAATATAATAAACGATCATTCGATTCGACAATTCGGTTTATATTAGCGAAAGATTGAAACTCGGCCAGCTGAAACGAAACGATGAGGGCCCAGCGCTCCGTTCTCTGTTTTACAATAATTGCTCTACGTGATTCACCGAGCCGATTGCTCCAGCTCGCCAAGAAAATCGCGCGTCCAGCCGAAAAAAAACGACGAAAAAACCAGCCATTTCAAACCATCGTTTGAAAAAACCACACACACGCGCGCGCGCGAGCAAAAAACACGGGAGTACGGATCAGCGATGTTTATTGTGGACAAAATTGTCGGAAATCGTTTCGTTACGAACGAAAGTTGCGTACAAACGAACGATCGGAGATCTCGTCGGACGGCGAAGAGCAGCGTAATCAACGGATATAGGTTGCCCTGCGTAAGGCTACAATGCGAAGACAATAACATCGCTGCGGCGAAATGGACGAAGAGATATTGGGATAAATTATGGTTTAAAAAAACCAAAAAAACACGCTCTAATGGTAAACCGAATGGAACAGTGAAAAAAAAAAAATTACAACATACGAACAAAGTGATCAGCGAGAACGTTAGCCTTTTGTAAAATTGCATTTTTCGTTGTTGGTCAAGGATAACTCGAACTCAGTGGTCAAAAATGGCGGAAAATAATTAAATTGGTCTGATAAAAACGGGGTAAAAGTGGAGAATGTGAGGAATGAATCGGGAGGAAGAAGTCTTCTTCGGTTGATTGTCTTTTTCTTTTGTGGAAATGAGCCGGGAAACGACGACGCGGATTCGAGGTTGTTCTTGATTCGGGGACGCAGGTTCGAGGAGGGATCGAAAATGAGAGGCAAAAAAAAGGAGCGAGGAGGAGAATTGGGCCGTTGTCTGATGCCCGGTCGGCTGAGGAGTCGGGGTCAGATGCTGAGAGCTGCGGTACGATTCTGTATCTAATGGTCACCCGGGGCGCAAAAACGAGGACCACTGGGAGCTCGAACAATGGTACGGTGTGGACGCACCTTACGGATGATGGTAACGCGTAATCTTGCCGATGATCGTGAAGAGCGGCGATCCTCCGTTTCATCGTCGAGACAATGCGCAAAAGTTGGGCCACGGGTGGGTGGCGATTGATCGTGGGAAACGTGCGCTCGAAAAAACCTGCAGCGAGGCTTACGCTCTGAAAACAACGGGGGAAAAACAGGAGAGGAGTGACGAATTCGCCGACAAATACGCGGGTGCCTTTCCTTGCTCGATTAGAAACGTCCGTCGTCGAGTTTCGCTGGGAAACGATGGAGGAGCGATCTCACGACGAGGATCCACGGATGTGAGGCGAGATGACGAATCTCCGGGCGAACTCGCCGGTGCTCGAGCGCTGACAACGAAGACTTTCGCGTTCGTTTGCAGAAAGCTGACGAAAATGTTCGTTAATTTCGCCGAAGGACAATGATTGATGGCGAATAAATGAAGTTTGAATATAAATAAGTCGATAAGCTCGCGCCGATCTCTCGGAAACTGAATACGGATCGATGATGAATCACGCGTGAAAAAATCGCGGTCGGCGAAGAAATATTATTTGCGAGACGAGAAACAAGAAGAGGCGATATCTACCTTAAACAGCTGTTTGATAGATTGTTCACCAAGGTCAAAGATCGAGGATGAATTGTCGATTTTGCGATTCCGACGTTGCGCGGAACTCGTGCGGATCCGAATCGATTCCTGCGTGATTCTTTCGCAAAACCAAATTTCGCAGCCTGCGTTGTTCCGCGTAACGAATATGAACTTTCCGAGACCGATTTTCATCAAAATTACCGATTTACCGACGTATTTACCGATTTATTTCATTTTCCGAGAACCCTCGTCGTTTTCAACCGATTTTCCTCTTTCATCTTGCCGATTTCCCACGAATTACCGATCTATTTGCCGATTTCTCGTCATTCTCCGCTCTCCTTTGTCTTGATTTCGTTGATTTTTCTCAAAGATTTTTCAAATTTTCATCCCAATCGATTTTGTAATTACCGATCGATCTTTTTCCATTGATTACAGATGATGTCGAAACATCGGAGAGAACTTTCGCCAGGCTGGGCGGTGCTCCTGGTCGCGGCGTATTTTTTCTGCTGCGTCAACTGCCAGATCGAAACATCAGTGGCCGTTGAAAATAAAACCGGTAAGGTCACTTTCAACTAGAAAATAGAACGGGTTGAAAATCGATGATTCCACTAGATTAATTCCTTTGAATTATACAGCTGTCGATTTGTTTGCTTTCGCGTCATTATTTAGTTAATTCGCGCTCCGTTGTTTTCAATCGAACCGATTTTATTTTCAACTCCAGAAACGTCTGTTCGGAATTATTCGATTTCTCGTTTGTCAGCCGTTTTATCGTAGCTTCTTACCGATTTTAGACGATTCTCGGAAATTCCACCCGATTTCCGGGTATTCCACGGATTCAACGAACTTCCCACCGAATATTTTCAGGATTACCGATTTTCTTTCATCCCGCCGATTCTTCCATTTCATCTCAATTCCTCGTCACCTTTCTATTCGTTTCGAGAAAAAAAAATCACATGCGTCCATCACGCGTCTCGATCTTACCGATTTTTACCGATTTTTCTCATCTCAACGATTCTTCGATTTCATCGTAATTCCTCGTCACTTTTCTATTGGTTTCGAGAAAGAAATGTCACATGCGTTCATCACGCTTCGATCTTACCGATTTTTACCGATTTTTCGAATCGATCGGCAATTGTCCACGAAAGTCGATTCTCATTTATCGATTTCGAGTCGGCGATCGACAAATATTTGTTCTAATTACGTTACGTGATCGTTGAAACGACGACAGTCATTTGTTATCGGGCTGCTGGCGTCGCTTCGAACATCAGAAGCAGTTTTGGTACCGCGACTTCGATCGATTAATAATCCGAAGCGTAGCGCGTAGTCAACGTTTCAATCAATTTTTGACAGATCAATCATACCAATTTTCATTGGAATTATTCGTGCCTCTCCGTCGAAGTGATATTTCAGTCCACGCGATGATTCAACGATTCCCTTTGCTCCAATATACGCGACGACGCACCAGCCGCGCGAGAATACCACGCACGATCGAATTGACAAACATCGCTCGCCGATTTCTTCCCGTCTCTCGCCCATTTTTTTCCGCACACCTTTTTGCCCAACTTTCTCGCTCGTTTACCGGCATCGACATTTTTCTGCCCCGCATGGACATTTTTTCCCCACTCGCCGATCCGTTTCTCGCGTCGGGTTTTCGTCGATAAATTTCGAAACGCCCCGCTTCGCAGTTTCTTTTGCCGATCATTCGCAAACGAGTCTCCTCCGATTTCGCGGCGAAAATTGACCGTGAAACGAGCGAGGGAGAAACAAGCGTGGAAAAAACTCGAGGCGCGAGATCGACAGTTGTTACGCTTCGTTCGCCACGCCGCGCCGCTCGCCGATTCGTTATCCCGTTCCGATCCTTTTCGAAACGCGTCGCCCAACACCGGCCACCGATCCCCGTCACGACCGTTCGCCGGAACGAATTCGGCGTTAAAATTCGACGAGTTATCAACCCTCGCCGATCGACACCCGCGTCGCTACCAAAAATCGGCATCCGCGGCAACCACTCTATCACGTGATTAATCCGTCGCGGCGAACGCTTCGCAGTCACCGTTCAATCTCCGATGGAAAGGATCACCGAGAGAGGCCTATAATTAAAATTAAAAAGTCGGCGAGCACAGCTAGAGCACGAGGTCAAACGGGTTCAACAGTCCGCGTGAATATCCACGTACTTACCACACGCACGAATACACGGCCGTGCGTTCTGTTCTTTCCGCGTTGCCGAATACTTTGTCTTCTTCTTTTTCCCCCACATTCCACCGATCTGGCAAAAGTGAAGATACATCACTCGAATCTATCATTTTTCTCCCACAATTTTTCACTTCACAAAATAAAAAATCATTCCTCCGCGCATATTTTTTTCAATTTCACATCAAACATCGTCGCAGCTCGCCTGGCTGTTGTTTTTTTTTTTTTTCAACGCGCTTCTACTGCTTTGGCGTGCGCGTACCAAAATCTGATTTCGACCCACTTCGCAACGTCGAATTAAATCGAAACTCCGCACACGCGTCGAGGACCAACGACAATATAATAACTTGAGGCAAAAAAAACTTTATTTTTCCAATTGTGTTTTCAATGCGAATTTAAAAATTTTGAGTAGCTGAGAAATAAGAGAATAAATCGTATTTTTTTTCGCCAAAAACTCGCAACAGCTCGAACGCTGAGAAAATTTGCTTGCTCTGTATCAATTTATCATTTTTGTAGGTTTAATAGGTATGTCCTTGAAAATCATTGGCCATCTCTTTTTTCCCATTGATCGTATTGAGCTCCTTCATTTTACGGGGAATTGGAAGGAATCGCAAAACGCTTTGGGCACGTTTAAATAAACTGGATTTCCGGGAAATAATTCTCGCGTTTTGGATAAGAAGTAGCTGGGGAACGAGGAACCATGTCTTTTCCATGCTCCTCTTATTTCCTCGAATCGTAATAAATACGGGCACTGCGCGTGGAGAGGCCTGATTTGATTTCGCAAATAAAAATGTGTTTATTTTTCCCACCAAGCTGTTATTAGATCGAACCTCGTATCGTTTGTATTACGTCTATTACCGAAGCGTTCGATTTCGGCTTACAATAAGTGCGACTACACGCACGCGCGTGGCCGTATATGCGTCGCGTACACAGACACGCGTCGGAGATGACCCACTGACCTGCCACCATCGCTGAACGAGCTACGCACGTAAAATCCATCGGATGGCGTTCCACCGATTATAATTACAATCGAATATAATCGAGATTATAACTGATCATTTTCGTCAATTTATCATTATCGATTCGTGTTTTAGAACGTCGCCTAACAGCTCTCGACGAATCGGGAGGTTCTCACGAATTCGAAAACGTAGATTCGAAGATTTCGGGCGTTTCTCTCGCGCGAGCATCTCGATCGCGAGGTGCGAGCTTCTCGAGCGAATAAGAATATTGTTCCAACTTTTTTTCTCCCCCCCTCCAACAAAACGACCGTATCATCGGAGAAGATCGATCCGTGAGATCGAGACGTCAGGCTGTGGAATTTCTTTAACGACCGAATCGAAACATGCTTCGCGAGCCTTCGAAACATGGGAACCGAGCGGAGCGCGCGAAATCTACAAAACTGATGAAATTTCACGAAATTAGATTTTACGGCTGGCGGGAGAAAAAACCGCGCGGCCAAATTTATGTACGGCTCGACACGAGCATTAAAATGTCGTAAAAGTTCCAGTTTAATCGGATGAAAAATTACTTTTTTTTTTCTCCAAATTTGACATCTTACAAATGTCGTCGCGTCGGCTTGGCGATATCTAGTATTTCCAGAATCCACGGTCGACAGCGCGCGTCTCCGAGGCATCGTTTCCAAATGTGCCGCGTCAGATTTTACCCGTTTCTCGAGAAATATCGACTAATTATCGGAATCGATCTGTTTCCAACGCCAATTACCAAACAATTAACTACTCGATGAAGATTGCTAAGATTTCGAGCTCGGAGATTAGTGAAAAATAACTGTTACTCCGAATTAAATGGTAGCGATATTATTATTCATCTATCCACCGAAGTCACAAAAATATTCAAATTCGATGTCCAATTTCGGCGAAAGTGCGATAAATTTGACGTTTCTTTCTCACCACGGTGACCCATAAATAATGCCGCGAAGTATCAACCGATCCCCGATTTAAGTGGTTTTTTATCTTTCTAACGAGCTTCCCGCAAAACAGTACAAATCGATTCCGAGCTGGATAAAATTCACTTTTGATTTATCGTACCATGCTGCGAAATTTCCTGCATGCCTGACCACAATCGAATTTTCTTCCGTGACTTTTCGAATCGCTTTTATTACCTCCGCGTCAATAGTTCTGTAACAAGTGCGAATATATTACGAGCACTTCGAAAAATGGTCGTCATTTTTCCGGAAATAGATGGAAAGTATTCGTCTCATCTTAGCTTGGGCGTGACAATTTGCTTGCTTCGTGTGACTCAACCGAGCTCCGTTTTTTTGGCAGACAAATTAAAACAAATTAAAAACAATCGAGTCGTAAATTTGAAAAATTGTAGTTCGATTCGACATTTTGCGAAAGCTTTCTTCGTTCCGTGGAAAAATAACGAGAGAGCGGTGGATTTACAAAATTTTAGCGAATGCAGTTTGGAGATACGAGGCAGCTCTGGCTTGCGATTGCAAATTTGCAATCACTCGAGCGGAACGTCGTGGAATATGCAAATCGTTGCGCGTAAAGGGTAAAGAAAAATGCACGAGCGCGTAGAAACGTACGACGATCGTGACTCTCGCACGAGGACACGACGTCGGTCGAAAGTTGTTTTAGCATAAATGAGATAGTGGTTATCGATGAATCTCCGCGCGCTCGAGCTAATCGTGGGCAATTTTGAAAGTTTAATATTCACGCGCTCGTCGTTCGTTCGCTAAGAGGAAATAGCCTGAGAACGTAAGGGAAACGGAACTGGAGGAGTAAAACGAGGCGACGTAGGGAAGAAACTCGAAATGAGAAAAATGGTAGGAGAACAGTGAAAAAAAAAACACCGACGAGCGATTACAAAAATGGACGAGGACTTACGGAAGTGGGTGAGAAAAAGAGGAGCGAACTCGGGACGTGTCCTAGCGAAGACGAGCATGCCTTGAGATTTTTAGGATGCGATATAAGCTCGAAAGAAGCGATGGCACGCGAGAGAGCGGTAGATAGGGCAGCGAGGGGAAAAAAAGCAGCGGCAGATGCGAAAGCTTGGGAGTGTTCAGGATTGAGAGAAAAGCAATGAAAAGCGTCGACGATAAATCAAAAGCGCTTAAGTAGGGAAAAGGTAGGCGACGAATGGGCAGGTGAAACGCGAGGTGCGTTGCATCGTCGCGACGTGTGAGAATATTGCGGATATTTTATTTTCTGTTACGTGACGAGGTTGTTACGTCTACGACAACGTTTAGTCGTAATTAGATTCGACAGGGATCGAATAGAGGAGAGCCTTAAGGATACGGCGAGGTGAGTGGTCGAGTAAGTGAGTTCTTAAGTGGATGCGATATAAATATGTACACAAGGATCGGAGACGAAGCCGGCACATGCATTATGTAAAGAGAGAAAGACAGCGCGGGCCTTGTGTACTCATTCTTCGCGTGTCCACATCGGCGACGGACAGACCGACGAGAGGTCGAGAGTAGGGTTACGAGGGGCGAAGGGGTCGGGTACGCCGCTTCTTACATGCGCGACCTCACCTGAATGCAGCCCGGCGCCTCCCTTCCATTGTACACGTTGATTCTATATGCCACGTGACGCGAGAGCCTAAGTACAGTAAACTCTCGACTGGATGCATTCACGGAAAGGATGTACGATACGAACGCGAATGGTGGGTTCGTTTAGAGTCGGGAACGCGGAAACGCGCGCGTGGTTTCCGCGAATCGAGAGATATTCGGATTCGTTGTTGTCGAGTGTGTTCTGAAAAACGAAACCGTCGGCGACAATGAGATTGAAAACATGCGACGACTCTGGCGTCGTTAATCGTCGAACAATGAGACGATCTTTCACTTTCGAGGACGAGCTCGAAAGACGAGAGAAAAGAAACGGGGAAAAAAGGTGGTCTCACTCGTTGATTTGCTTGGTTACAGGTAACGTCGAGGATCGGGCTCGGATTTTTTCGCCCAGGATGGACTACGACGAGTGGACACCCCTGGGTCGCGGTGATCCTCTGAAAAACGACCCCACTTTCGACTACGTACCCCCAGTTCTGGACAGAGTTCAATACTGGCTGGATTCCCACACCACGGAACCGTCGACGAAGCGAGACATCCTCGTCCTCGGTGTAACGGCGAAGAAGACTAGCTCGAAGATCCCCGAGCAGTTCCTCAAGTTCGTCGATGGGCCCAAGTTCAACAGGAACCAGGAGCAGCATCACCATCGAAACCAGGACCTAGTTCTGCAGAGGAACGACTTCACGGGCAGCACGGGCGCCGAGCCACCGAAAATCGTGAGGACCAACAATTTTCGGAACAGCGTCGTTGACTTCAGGAATCACAACAGGATACAGAACGTACCTGCCAGCTATTACCCCAGTCCGTTCTACAACCAGAAGCCCAAGCCCTATATCCTCATGCTACCTCCGCCCATCAAGCCCATCGATTCTGGTCGGCTCACCTACACGCCGCAGAACGACAACGTTATATTTTCGGAACAGAGCCAATTCAGTACTCAAACCGAAGAAGGTCCCGTACAGAACGAGCGTCCAGCTTACAACGGTCCTCCGATACCGTCCTTCTCCCAGCCCCGTCCCCAGCTACATCCGCAATCCTACTCGCCGGCTCACGTGCAAGCTCATCCACAGCCGCAGCCTCATGCTCAGTCAACGAGACCACCCTCCTACTCCAGTCCACCTCAGTCCAACAATCAAGCCCTCCTCGTCGAGGCCAGCCACGGCGGATTCACGCTGCCCGTGCAGGTAACCTCTTCGAAATTCGACACGTCGACGCCGTCGGTATCCTTTGAGAAATCAAACCTCGTCTATCACTCGACTCAAACGATATCGGGCGGCTGGTTAGCCAGCGACAGTCCGCCGCCCGAGTTGAATCAAGCGACGTGGAGAACGCCGTACCGACCGAAGGAGCAGTTCGAGCCGGGTGATCATCACGGATCGGCGTCGTCCAATCACGAGGTGATAATCGGACAGAACGCGAATATAATAGTGGACGGTGAGAATTCCGATAACGAAGAGGTGGTCATCGGCAAGAAGGAGCCTTCCGGCCACGAGGATGTAGCCGCGCCGACCGCGCCCATCTTCGCGAGCGAAGAGGTACCCTCGACGACTACTCGGGACATCGTCACGGCGCATCCGCAATCGGACACCGGGATGCATCTGGTAGTCGCGAACACCGGTCCCCTGGACACGGGCTCCTCGATGCCCAAGACCGCGGAGTCCGTGACTGTCGTGATGCCGACCAACTACATGAACAAACTCAACGTCACCGTCGGAGATGCGCGCCCTGAACCCGAGGAACACGCACCCAAGGATATCGCCGACACTATGACGTCAGAGATCGAGCAAACCATTCAAATATCGAACCCCATATCGCCCGCGGATCTCGTCACTGATCCTCCCCCTCGCCTCATCTCCCCCGATCGCGATCACCAGCATCACGAAAATCAGCCTGATCAGATCTTCCAGACGAACAGGATCCCTCAAACGAATCGAACGAACCGTCCTCACTTCGCGAATACCCCGAATCCGGTTTACCATCCGATGAACCAGATGATTCACCCGAATCATCCGATGAACCAGATGAACCAGATGAACCAGGTCAATCAGATGAACCATGTGAACCAGATGAACCAGAAGAACCAGATGATCCAGATGAACCAAATGAATCAGATGAACCAGATGAACCAGATGTCCCACGAACATCACGCGAATCACGTGCAACGAGCCAACCAGACGACTCACATGCCGTTGCATCCTGCTTTCCCACCGCCGAATGCCCAGCCACTGATCCAGCCACATCCAAATCCGCTTCAGCCAATGATGCCGTTCGTGCAGGCGGGCGCGGGGAATCGAAATCCTACGTCAGGAATGTCCCCGCAGGCGTTTCACCCGCAACCGGGTCACGTGACTCACAATCAGATGCCGGGACCCAACAGCGTGATCGATCATCGTCCATCCTTCTCGACGATGCCTCAACAATTTCTTCACGGGCCGACTCCGCTTCCGCCGGAAACGGTCCGCGATCCTGCGCACGCAGCGCCCAATACTCGTATACCGCCGGTAGCCGATGGTCAAGTGACGACGGATGAAACTGCAACGTCCAGCTTAGACCTGGTCACGAATTACGTGAAAAATCAATCGCCGCTGGCTCAGATCTTGAACGACGACGCGCGTCATCGGCCCAACGACGCGCCAGCGTCGTCGCCCTCGACGACGACGGTCCCCAACCTGATGACTACCGATCCGATCTTCTCGCACTACAAACAACCGGCGAAACCGATCAGGGGACCGATGTACCTCATAATTCAAGGTCACTCGAAGGTCAAGACTTACAAGCCGTCCGTGAACAAACACGGTGTTCCCGTGGAACACAACGAGATACGAGAGGCTACGACGGAGCGTCCCTCGAAGTTGGAACAGTTGATAAACGAGAATACGAAGAGTCGCGATGTTCCTAGAAGCCTACCGAAAAAGACCAAGGAAGAGGAGGAGCCACGGGGCAAGAGGTGGGAGCAGAAGGATCTTCTCTCCTTGGTAGAGAGCAACCTGAGCGGATTTACGGTACCGATGCCGAGCCCCGAAGAGGAACGACGAAGACGTCCGACGACGACGACGACGATAGAAATCAACAACTAGAAGAGCCCAAGCGTCGCGTGCGAGAAACACCATTTCCGTGGCTCGAGTATGAAAGAGATTAGAGCAATAGGTATATACTTACTTGGACGCTAAACACAAGATAAGACGTAGTTTTAAGAAACTGTTCAATGAGATCTACAGAGTGAGTTACCTGCCCTGTAGGAAACGGAGAAGAACTGGGCGTGGCCTCGCTGAAAAAAAACGCGCGTCTTCCCGTGGTCGAAAGGTTAGTCGGTGCATCTCGGGATCCGTGGTTCGTATCCGCAGGAACTCGTTGCGTTTCGCGGTACCAGCCTTCGTGCGTCTCGATCGAACTCCAAACGCGTAGCGCGAATTAACTCGACGATCCCGAGACTCTGATGCTTACATGCGACGCGAGGAGAGAAGAGTCCGCGTTAACCTCGCGACGAAACGTGGGGCGCGTGACGTAACGAGGGCGTGGCCTGTCCCGAAGATCCGACAGGTGAGACAACTCACCCTGTATTGAAATCCATTCGCTATAATGTGCCAGTATCGGATTTGAGATGAGTTAAAATTCATTAAAAATAAAGCTAGGTTACGAATGATAGGCTAGAATAATTAGCAATAGATCTTCGATCATCGAGTTGTCGTCGCTGTATCAGCTGCGGGAAATTTCTTAGATCCTCGGGCGTTGATCACTTTTTCCAACGATCGCCGATGCCGATACCGATCGTGACTCGTTGAAGAAATACGGAAATATCGATTCAAGGAAAAATGCTGGGGATATAGCGCGCAAGACTCGCAGTATATCGCTTTCCAACGGACTTGGGCGCATTGCGTTGCGTCGGGGTGAGACACGTTCGTTCCAGGTTCATCATCGATTTGACGCAGCGTCTGCAGCAACGCGGCGCACTGTTTTATTCAACCGAGTTTCGCCGCGCGTGTCTCGAAACGTCGCGTCGTAAAGTTTATTTTTTTATCATGTGATTCATCTTATTTATTTATTTATTCGCGATAGCTTGTTGCCTGACTTAGGTTATTATTACTCCTAGTTAACACTAGTCTTACGTATACCAGTTACCAAACATATCGAATACGTACTAACAATCAAATTTATCGATAATTATGTATCATCGCTCCAATTATTCTCGATCGACGCATCGTATCTTCTCCAATCCGCGCGATCGATCGACCTCTCGTCATAAAAATTCTGTCATCGTGCGATTCACTTCTAGAATATGTTTCTTCGCTCGCCTATAATTTTCTCGCCTCGCTTTCCATAATATTTGTCATTTAAGAATTTTAGCGTTCGTATATACCTACGTATCATGTTTACGTACCTGACGGCCATGTTTTGTCAAAATTTACGAATTATCCAACCAATAAATGAACAAACAATACTCCTCGAATCTCCCATAAAACGCATTCTCTTTCATTTATCCGTATCAATTCGCCTGCCGACGTTTATTTATCCCCTTCCTATCCCCATCAAAAATAAACAACATCGAAACGAAACTCGGGCAAATTACCTTCGTGTTTTCCAATTTCATATTCCATATTTCTGCTTCCCGCTCATTTATACTCTCATTATTTCATGAATTCGCCCAGTTGAATGAAAATTTAATTCCTGACGGAGGGTGAAAATTGGCACCGCTCGTATGGGAAAAAACTATTGAGGCTCTCAGTGGTAGCTGACAAAACTATCGAGCCACTCGGTAGTTCCTCGAAAATTCTAATACATCGACTGGACATTCAATAGTTCAGTCAGCAGTGTCTATGGCGCAACTATTGAACCCCTGTAGTCACTAGGAACTACCGAAGACGTTTATTAATCGTTCCACTGAGCCTTTCAACAGTGAAGGACAATACTATTGAATCAATTTGAACTTCAAAAAACGTTCACTGTATCCTTTCAGTAGTGAACAGGTATCATCGAATCACTATCGCGAATACTATTGATTATTATCTTTAACTACTGAAGATATTCGCTACATTGGGTAGTACTACTAGTGGACACTACTAGCAGTACTACCGGTGGAGACCATTAAGCAGCACTACTCGAGGAAACTGCTGAGCAGCACTATTCGCAAGGACTATTGACAGCACTACTGGTGGCACTATTGAGCATGTCGCGATTCGACCCAGCGGACTCGAATTTACTACTGGGAAAGTCCTATGCCAATGATCAATAGTTCTCAATAGGTCTCGTAATAGTTTTCAATAGTTCTCGCAATAGTTTTCAAAAGTTGTCGCAATAGTGTTCAATAGGCCTCGCAATAGGTTTCAATAGTTCTTGCAATAGTTTGCAATAGTTTTTCCAGTAGTTTGCCGTTAGCTTCTCTGTGGTTCCTCAATAGTTTTCCGACATTTTCGTCAGTAGTTTTGTGAATAGTTCTCAATAGTTTTTTTTCCATACGGACGATCGAAAAAGCTACGTTTCCGGATTCTCGCTCTCGATGTTCGCGTCGAGCTGAACGACGGGGAAACGAAATCCGAGACTAATTTTCATCTTGGTCAGAATTCCTTCGTGATTACAGCTCGCCGCCAGTTATTTACGCGGGACGGAAACGAGCGGGCGAATAATATGTAGCATTTAATATACGACTCGCGAAGCGACGCGTTATTCGAAATTATTGACGGTGCGTGCGGGTATGTTTATCGCAACGGCGCAAAGCCTCGTAATGTCAAAGTTATCAAACGATTAAACGATTCCGCACCGCGCGCGAGCTATCCAATTAAATTCCCGATTCAATTAGCGCCAGATTTATAACTCGCCCGGCGAAATATCCTCGGCTCCGACTCCACCCCCGAAGGTGCCGGATCCGCTCCTTCTTTCACCACTTCCAACGCTGCTGTCGGTCCAACCTCTAATTCCACGCGAAAGGAATACGTTTTAATTGCTGTCCGCCTACCGCGCGTGACCTGCCACGATCTGACCTTTCCGATCAATTTAATTACGCCGCTAAACGAACGCGCAAATATAATTTCCACGCACAAACAGACGCGCTGCGTTTGTCACAGTCGTTTTTTTTTCCTTCGCCTTCGGTTATTCCATTTTCATTCGCGTGGAATATCGGTTCGGCGGATTTATGTTCTTCGCCATAAATAATTGGAGAAAAAACCGATACACTCCGCGCGATGTCTTGAAATGACGAGTGAAAGTCCGACCGTTTGATTATTCTACGACAAAACAAATAGCTTTTCCATCTGGCTGAATCGGGAGAGGAAATCGGCGAAGTACGTTAGATCGCCTCGAAGACATTGATGAACGTTGGCGCGATTTTTTGTATCATCGGAACGACCTACTTCTTTTTTCGAGCAGGTATAACAACGATTTTTCAATCACTCTATTATCCGCGGAATCTCGAGCTAGCGTGTCCTCCTGCTACACCGCGCAGTTGCAAATTATATTCGCTGTTTGAAAAAAGCAGCCAACACTACAGTAAGCCGGGTATCGTCGAAAACGTTCCTCTTCTACGCTGTAATAATATCGAATTATTAATCATCGATCGCTTTTTTCATTCCGCAGAAACACGAAGTCGCGATTTAATGAGACGTATCGTTGAGTTTTTGCTCCATTTTCGATCAAAATTTGGAGCGGAAATCGGCGACTCGGCCGGTTCCAACGACACCGTGATTTATCGGCATCGCTGTTCGTAAAAAATGGCGAGACCGGAAATAGCGTGGCACGAGGGATTTCGTAGCGATGAAAAAGCTAATGCGAGAATGAGCGAGCGATCGGAGTGGAACCCAATTAAAATGAACCGAGCGCATCGTGGAAATAAATAAGCTCGTGGAAATTCGTTCCTAGTAGTTGAAGATTTCGGGTACGAAAATACGGATTGTCGTTGGTTCGAGCTCGTTATAAGAGTCCCACGAATCCATCTGTCTCCATTTCTCTTCCTTCTCCGATCTCCGTTCGAATGACGACACTTTTCTCCACCTTTTCATCATGCTCCTCGGCTCCGCGCCGCGGAGATCTTCTGTCTTCTGGAACGCGAGGAACCGATCTTGCATTTTGCCCAAAGCCACGAGTGATGCAATCGCGTATGATTGAAATTCTCTGTTCCCCGTACGAGAAAGTAGGATTTCACTAGGTTTCGGCGGCGTGTGTCGTTAACGAGTGAGTTAGTCATCTTTAGGGCGTGGTAGCCGAACGGGCTCGACGCTCAAGGGGCACGATACACGAATAGTCTTCGAAAATCGACGCGAATGGGAATATTACCTCGATGTGTATCGAAGAGTAACGGATCTTTCTCTTTCAGGACACACGGGAGGAACTTTGCGCCTGACCTCGCTGGGGCACAAAGTAGGGGTGTGCGAATAGTGTGCGAATCCAACAATATTCGAATAATTTCAACCAGCTGAATAATCCCAATTTTTCGAAAAGTTCAACCCATTCAAATTCCCTCGCGCAACCAATTTTGTCAACCGAAGCGAATGTATTTTTGCACGTACCAGCCAAAGGACGACAGAAAATAGTTTGAAGTTTTCGAGGAAACAATTCCTGTCTACGTATATATATATATATATATATATATATATATATATATATATATATATATATATATATATATATATATATATATATATATCGATAAGCGATGCTGAAATTCCAATTGTGGAATGAAAATCTGGAAATTCAATTTTTCTGGCCGATGCAACGCGTTCCGCTTCTGGCACTGTGGAAATTCCGATGCGAAACATTCGAATAGTCTCGCCGCGTACCGCAAAATTTCGCGAAGGATCGGCTATTCATCATCGGACGAATGCTGGCGACATCCGTAGGCGATTCTCGTCGATGGTTGCGCATAGTTATCTTCGTCGCTTACCTATGCCACTATATTTGGAGTTCGCATATTTGTTACGGCTGACAGCGCGTCTCTGGTCTCTGATCTCTGGTGACCCGGAACGCCGAACCGGAACCGGAATCTGCACCGGAAATTGAAATTTGACCGATATTTTTCGCAAGCTCGACATCGACACCGGACCCACAATTGGCACGCAAATGGACGTGCAACCAACATTTGCAATTTCGGTGCCTTTCATCTTTTCCCCGTTTCGGTCCACCTCGCATCCTCGGTTTGCATTCGAAGTCCGACTCGTGTTCCTTCGTTTCCGAGTTTATCGGGTGCGCGTAAAACTGCAGCAAAGAACAAGCGACGTCGCACGGAGGCTGCGAACAACATCGGCGCTGCGCGAGGTAGACACGGAAAATTGCAAAAAAAGAGGAAAATAGCGGATTTGAAATAGTCAAAATTTACAATTTCCGCTTTTCTCGACAGTTTTCGTTGCTCTCATCTGGAAATTGTTACGTTTATGTCTCCTCCTGGAGAAAAAAATCTCAAGTCTTTTTCTTCAAATGACTACAACTCGGCGGCATCTCAAGCTATCGTATCGTTCTATGGTGCCGCAAAATCCAGCGCTGCATTTTTTGTTTCTCCATTTCTCGTTCAACACTTTTCATTTTTCCAGCAGCTGGAGCTTTTTCGGACTCAGCGTGGCCTCTCGTTTTTTCTTCCAAACGGCACGCGACAGACGCTTCGCGGAATCTCGCGATTTCGCCTAGGTCGGCAGAGTTTCAAGGAAATGGAAACGGTAAAAAGAGGGAAAGAGAGACGAAAAAGTGATTTCTATGGGGATTCGCGCGACGTCGCGAGTTTACGCGGCTGACGCGCGAAAGGTTCACCTCGCGCGAAATAATGGCGTCCGCGAGAAAGATTTCTCGGTAATGGAAGGAACGAGATCGCGTTTACGATCGGCCAACTTTATTTCGTCCTCGCGCGAGAGACTCGCGACGAGCGTTTTTTTACGCCCTTTTTTATCTCCGCGGAGACGACATCGCCGCGTTGGGTTGTCCGCTCGGTCCACCCTCTCGCGCCATCGCCCGCCTGCCAAACTGTACTCTACCCGGCTGTCTCTGCACGGGAGATTTATACCGGCGACGTTCAACCTAAATTACGCCATAAATTAACCTTGACTTTGTCTCCTTCTCTCGCAGTCTCATCCTCTCGTAATTAAATACTACCAAACAATGAAACATTTGTTTCTTTAACTCTGACAGGCGCCTTTCCTCCTCCCTTCTCTCTCTCTCGCTCTCTCACCCCCTCTCCCTCCTTCCCTCCCCCTCTCGCCCTCTCTCTCTCCTTCACCTCGTTACGCCGACGGAGTGATTCGCTTACTTTCCAAAGATTCAACGATCGCGAACGGGACAGACGTTTTCGGACCAACGTTCATCACCTTCGAACATCGACGCGGCCGACCGGAAATACCAATTGGTTACAAAGTAAGGAACTGGTTTGGAGAACCGTACTTCCATACCTGTCGATCCCGTCGACGAGTCAAGCTCGAGAAAATCTGGAAAAATAATGAAACTGCGATGATAATTCTCGACGCGAATTAGCCAAAGAGTAAGAAGAAGCACTCCAATCCAGTAGTGTTCGAATTATGCGCTGCATTATTCCAGACTCGCTGCAACGATGCTTCAACCCTTCGCGACCTTGATTGCTTATTTCCCGTTTTTTTTTGTTTTGTTTTTTAACACTACTTCGAGTAGCTGTTGTCTATCGACGTTCCTGAAGTTGTCACCATGCCAGTCGAGTGCGAAGCGTTGATACTTGTGGGAGCAACAGTTTCTCCAAACATTGAAATTCACCATCCTCGACGACGAGAGCGCGACGAGTGTGCGGAACGCCCCGCGAAACTGTCAAAAGCGTAAGCTCCTGGCAACGCGGTCGTGAAGTCGCCGCATATCGTAGACATCTGCGGTGGATACCAGAGACGACGCAAGCTTAAATGCTCGACTGCGAACAACCGGATTTTTTTTTTTTTTTTTTTTTTGGGACCAGATTTTCCGAAGTCGTCGAGGCGGAAAATCAGCGCCTAATTTTCTAACTACGGAGCGATATTTATCTCTGTAAATTTACGGAGATTGCGAAATCCGTTTCGCTGTAACGTTTTCAAGCGACTAAACTTTCAATCTGACAGCGAAGTTCTGTCGGATGCATTTATTCCCGACTCATACGAGTTGAGAAAAAGTGGTCTAGCCTTGCCATACAAATTCCGACTCGTAAGGCAGTCGCAGTTGCATCCTGCTCCCACTTATCGAATCTTTCTCTCCTGCGTGCAACCTCCGATAAAACGCGATCGGGATTCAAGAGATTTTCGCGAATCTATCGATTCCCAAAAATCTTGAGCGTTTCCTGTTCTCCTTCCACAGCTCATCTCTCGCCTATAATATTCAAAATTACTGGTTTACGAAAATGTCAATTTTTATCAGCGCTCCTCAGGCCAAATGGATTATCGCTGTTCTTTTTTTTTTTTTTTTTTTTTTTTAATAAAAAGCAATTTCAATCGCGTTGCAATTTCCCTCGAGACTCGCGAAATACTCTCGTTGCTGGCCACTCAGTCCATTGAGATCTACCCTCTTTTCGTACGTCACTGGCGATCAGTTTCGTCCTGGATGATTACACCTACGACATCGCGTACGAACCGCGGGGATTTTATATGTGGAACGTTGCGGACATCTAAGGGGCGGAGAGGCCTCGTTGAACCAGTGAGGAAACTAGCTCCGATAAAAACTAACCCAATATCAAGCCCGATACCAAGAATCGAGAATAGTCACGTATATCCTTCCTTTTCTTCAGTCCAATTCCCATTCCCATTCCCCGTTTCTATCCCCATTCACACTCCAATTTCCATTTTTTTTTTTTTCATCATTCAGCTCCGATTCCCCTCATTTCCATAAACATTTCTCGTCACGTCGAGCCCCGGAAGTCGTTTTTTCCTCCGCTCCATGCTTTTTCACCCAACGATTTCGGAAAACGAGTCTCATCCGAGGTTCATCGAGTAGAAATATTCCTACCTCCATTTCTACTTCCGCTCGGAGTCGAGTTGTCGCGAATTATCTGTCTTTTTTTTTTTTGGAACGAACATTTTGTCCCGCGTCGATTGAGATTCCACGTCGAGCGAATTTCTTCGTTCCCATCGCGATGGATGTGAAATCGATAGCTCGGTGGTGAAATAGATCAAAGTAGAAAATTCAAGTGTCGTAGACGTTCGACGAGTTTTTATTTTCATCCGTGGCTCGATGAAAACTCAGGAGAGTAACTCTCAG
Source organism: Arge pagana (assembly GCA_963969455.1). NCBI lineage: Eukaryota > Metazoa > Arthropoda > Insecta > Hymenoptera > Argidae > Arge > Arge pagana. The sequence continues at coordinate 2,315,670 of OZ018309.1, forward strand.
ATTTATCACGTTTGCCAGCTGTTCGTGATAATCGTATTTCTCGCTCGAATCTTTCGACGTGCTTTCACGCTCGTTTTTTTCTCTCCTCTATCGAATAAATCGCAGCCATCATCGTTTCCTATAATTATACCACATGATCTTCGTAATCATTCGACAGTTTTTCTACCCATTCGTACTTCTCGGAATAATTTCGCGTCTCGTAATTTATCATCGCTCCCGTAATTAGTTGTCACGTCCATGATTACATTTCCGTAATTTTTCTTCAATATTTATCGTTCCTCGATGTTCGATTTTTCAAATTTCCCGAGATATTCATCATCTCGCGAACTATCGATCGCGCGCTCATAATCGCTGCATCCGCTGGATCAGTTCTAGAATTTTCTCCACAGTCTTCCTAATTATCCATGAAAAACATTGTTATTACCGAGCATTATTCGTCACCGTTTCCAATCTATTCGAGGAACTATCGACGATTCCGCTCAAAATTAACGAACCAATTAATCGGAACACGCGCGATTATCGTACAACAGTCTCGTAAACGTGCGACCTAGGGAAAATCGCGAAAGAGGTCGTAGAAAATAAAACCTTGGAAATAATTGTACGAGCCACGCTTGTAGTCGGGGGGCAAAAAAATGTGGGAAACATTTCTGGCATCCAGGAACGATCGAATTGTAAATTTCCCAACAATTACCTTTCTTTCGTTGGTCACGATCAGCTTTTCGAATTAATTGTCCCAATAGTTTATAGATAGAAAAGTACATACGTGAGTTCCAGAAACATACTGACGACTTACCGTTTCCACGTAATAGACACTCGACGCTGTCGCTCGTCCGGCACGCCGAACGTTTCCTGTCCGAGAATTCCTCGATACTTTTCTGTTTTCTTGAGAAAATCCTCGCCAAATCGATCCTCGCGCGACATTTTCTCCCGACGATTTCACACGCCTCATCCAAAATTTTCCCCGCGATAATGACGCCTCGACTCGAAAAACAGGAAATTACGAAAAACAGGAATAAACAAAACAGACGAGTAAATTTTCCTTGGAGAAGATGCGTACTTTATCTAGGCGTTTTACCGCAGATTTCGACTTTACCGACGCGCCACCGATTTTCGGGGGATTTTTCGGATTTCTGTGGCAGTAGGTGTAGCAGCGATATACGGCGGCGTGCGCCTATCTTCGAGTGACGCGGCACGCGTGACTCGTGATGGCACGCGGCGGCCTACTTCGATCATTTTCATATTCTCGAGTATTCTTCGAGGCCTACGCGCTGGCCGGAAACGGCGGATGTATCTTTTTGCATCTCGTGGTAGCTGTCGCGTGGATGCGCGTAATAGCGGGAAAAGATCGGCAAATACCGAGAAAAAATGTGGTACGAGGTGAAATGCAGGGAGGAGACTCGAAAATAGTCGTTGGGGAGAGAGGATGATTGCTCCTCGCTGTGCGTCGGCAATTCGTTGGTCGCATGCAAATACAGCAGTCGGCGAAAGCTCGTTCGTATACCCAAGAGGTTAAGCGCCACTCGCAACGCGCTCGGCAAATCTAGTCGGAGAGTTCTCTCGCGTAGCTCCTGGAAATCCAACCATCCGCGTGGAAGACTAATAAGCTACGCGGAGATGTGAAAATTGATTGGAGAGATCATCGTCGATAAGCTCTCGCGATCGTTGCACGGCGATGACCTTGAGATGCGTTTTATAGGAATCGCGGTTCACCTTTGGAAAATGTAATTCAACTGACACCGAAACCCGAGTGCATTTTCGAATCAGGCGAAGATGAGATGGAAGACCACCGCTGCTGAAGACCTGCCCGATGTAGGAATACACCGGCGTTCTTAGTTTTTCGTTACGAATTGAAATTGCGATTCCAGTTGGGTGAACCTATACGAGTCGGCGTGTTGGTCGATCGGAATCGATTACGTGGCGCGAATCGCAACGAAGTCTCGCGGCGAAACGATTAGACGAATGTAGATCCGGCCTGGATCGACTGAAAATTCGGGCTGGGGGAAACGCGACCTCTCCCATGGCGAGGTCACGACGTATTCGATCGAAGAAAGTGTCGCGCAGAAGTCCGGTCCGTTGACCCGAGGAGTCGAGCCTTCGATTAAATTTCCAACGAATAGGGGAGACCGGGGCAAGTCGGCCCCCCTGGGGTAAGAAGGCCTACCTCAAAAATTGACCAACAATTTTTAAAATTTTTAAATTAAAATCCAGTTGTACAGTATTTGGTAATACGTTTGGAAAAAAATTAAAACACCTAATTTTTTTCTACAGAAGCGAACAAATTACTCGTATTATATCAAAAAAGGTTATTTCGAGTAATATAAAAGTGAATACAGTTGTTAGAGAGAAAAATATAAACATTTATAACGCGGGAAATTTTTTTACAATTAAAAAAAAAATCCTTTTTTTTCGGAGGGGGCCGTCTTGCCAAAAAAAAAAAAAAAAAAAATTCAGGAGCTTCACCAAAATTTTGGTGAATTGAGTTAAAGTTGGACGAGAGTAAATCGACTTGATGGTTAAAAGCCGCAAAGAATAATAATCGGCTTAGGTGGGCCGTCTTGGCCCGGTCTCTCCTACGTTTGATTCCAAGCTAGTTTCACTTGTTGCAGTCGAACGGCCCTACCGATCGGGCTAAAGTGTGCCCCGGGAACCGAATTTGTTTGGGGTGTAGAGGCGTCGTTGACGTTTTTGGCGGAACTATTCGATTATCGTCTCGTTATTTGGCAGCCGCCATCTTATCGTCGCCATCTCGTTGGACGGTGAGTTTGGAGCGTATAGATTCGAAATCGTTGGAAATCGGTTTCGTCGGCAAGGGACCAACGATTTTTTTTGGCCAGCCTCCGCAATGGCCGATCGTACGACGCGTAGCGCAGCTGTCCCGGTGAGATTCGATCGGAGAAATAATGGAGAGAGTTTCGTTCTCGATTTTTATGGTTTTCGCGGTCCTTTTTACGAGCGGATGATCAAACCGATCGCAATTGTAAATGAAAATCCGGTCTTCTCTCACCGCGGTCGCGGATAACGATCTCGGGTTCGAGTTTGCCACAAATCGGTCACCAGGGGGCGGCCAAGCCGCGTCCACCCACCCGCTGTTCTTCTCCTCCTTCTTCTTCTTCTGCTTCGTCTTCCGGATCCCCAAACTCCGTGCCGCCGATGGTCGATGGGATGATTCCCATAAACAAGCGAGGGCGCAACATACGCAGGCGGCTTTGGGCCTCTCATTACTCGGCCCGGGTTCACCGAGGCGATCTCTCGCATCGGCCGCATCTATCTGGAGCACCCGGTTGCAGGGAGCCTCTACAGGGTGCTCGTAAAGTTCCTCGCCTCGCCGAACAGAAACCTCGCTGCTGCGCTTTTCGTTCGACTTTACCGTTCTTCCCCCATGAGACTTTCGCGTACCGCCCACGAGTCGCAACTTCCACGACATTTTTTACCACCGAAACCATCCGATTCCAAGCGATAGCCACCGCCTAAAATCTCGCGAATATTCAGGCATCGCGACGAAAACGACGCCCAGTGGAATGGACGAATTTTATCTAAAGAAATACGCGTTTCAAATTGATGATACGTAGAAAGAGAAACTTGCAGCAGTGACGATATATCAGTACTGCCTGAACGTCCTTGATTCTTGAAAAACTGAATTCTCAGTTGGAAAAGTATTCGACTCGGGTGAACCGAATATTCGACGAGGTTGAAACTGCGGTTTGCCGCGTATAACGTTACCTCCGCGTTTCAGAGATTTTCCCGCGATTTAATGGACGCAGAAGGAAACGACGTGTATCACTGCGCGTCGAAAAAGCATCTCGTGGATTGATCGTTAGAGAGCTTAGGTTTGGCGCGATCACCGTGGACTAATCTCAGGTACGACGAAAACGAGCGAGAGAGCTCATTAAGCTAATCACCAAATATATCATCGCGCGTGTCAACGAGTTTCGTCGGAAAATATAGCTTCTAGCCTCGGTTTGTGGTCGTCGCGATGTTGGGATCTTTCGATGGTTCGCCAGCTGTGTTTCACGGAGCGGAGGTGATAAAAAATAACCGTAGATAGTACGCTTGTTATGTGACGATCAAGTCACATTTGTACGAATCATGAGACTTCGTACGGCACTTGATACGCGGTTCCATTTTTTGTTTTCTCGCGAATCAGTAGCGTTGCGTCGGTATTATGAAACTTGGACCTGCTTTTTCCGGACGAATTCTTCCTCGATATCGAATCTACATTTTTCTGTACTCTCTCGCATGCGCGTCGATCTCGAGTGGAAAAAAAATTAATGGAGCAAGTTAAATTTGGAGGAAGAGTAGTAGAGTCGCAAAATGAGACGTTTGAGAAAAAAATCGACAGGCAACGAAATGTGATGGAAAATTTGAGTGGGAAAGAATGGAAATCGAAATTGAAAAGTTAGCATCGCAAAACGGAGATTGGAAAGGAGAACAAGGGATAATCGCATTGAGAAAGGTTCGGCAAATATTTGGATAGGGAATTTGTCGAGGCGAGAGGTTTTTAGATGGAAGAAAGATTACGAGATCAAAGTTTTTCGAGGATTTTACATAAAACGTGCGACGATGAGAAGTCGTTCAAATTGTGGTCAAATCAACGAATTTCCAGCTAATCGAATTTCATTCCTCGATACGTTTTCATTCCTCGGTGTTTTGCATACGTAGAATTCGATATCCGCTCGAGAAATAGAATAAAATTTTCATAAAATGTTGGTAATAATTCTCAACGATGATTCATGGAAATCCAGTATCTAAATTATTTGACGTATCGCGTCGTTAGTCTCAAATTTACACACCCATGACGATCCAATAATTTCCAACAAAAAAAATTATTACAAACTTTTTTGTCCTAAATTCAAATCTAAATTTTTTAAATTTAGATTATAGTTTAAAAAAAATTAAAAAAACAGGCTTTAATAGTAAACCGAACTGAAGAGTAAAAAATAAATTTCGGTATAAGAATAAATTACTGACGAGAAAATTAATGTCATTGTAAAAAAGCATAGGATGCTGGATGTTAATTGTTAAGAATATAAACAATGAACAATAAATATTATGAAAACAATAAAACGACGTGTTTTTTAGAATGACATTAATTTTCTCGTGAATCACTTTATTCTTATACTGAAATTCATTTTTTACTTTTCAGTCCAGTTGACCATCGAAGCGTGTCTTTCAGTTTTTGGAAACTTTAATTTATTTTTTATACTTGTGATGCGAATCGTGTGGGCTCGATATTCGTATCGCGGGGGAGACGAGACGAGACGTAGTGGATTCCCCGTACCTACTAATCTTAGCCCTCGGCAATGTTCTCTATCATCGAAGTGTGTGGTCTTTTTTTTCTCGCCATCTGACAAAGAGCAGCTTATATTATCAACCGGATGCGTAATTTCGACGAACGTTTGTTTACCCTCGCCGAAAAAATAAATAAGTAAACGAATAAAAATAAACGGGAAGGTTTTTTCCCACGCAGACCCGTGTCCGTAATTTGCGCTTCGTTGACTCGAAACGCGACGCGTGGAAGATAAATGACTTGGCCAACGATGTAGAATTACGGAGACCGAAAATTGCAAATGATAATCGCACTGCGTGGGGTAAATCGAGCTGTGCGGTAAGAATTACCGGAGGTTCGTCCGTAATCCGAATTATCATTCGTGCAGCGCGTTGTTTTATTTTTTTAATTAAAGAATGAATAAAAAACTATTATGTATCTTTCTTTCTCAATTTCTCAGCGGCGCCTGCGATCGACCAGCTCACAAAGCCTCGATTTGTACACCGACTCGCGTGTATGCAGAACTCGGTGGTGGCAAAATGGGAAGGTAACTTCGAATTGTAATAACAAACTTGCAAGTTGAAAAAAAAAATGTTTCACAAAAATTTGACTCGGTTGGGGAAGCGAAAGCTCGAGGATCTTGTATCTTCTGTTGGCAACGTCGTACCATTGGTGGGTAGCCCCCCATTGATTTGAAAATATTTGCTGTAGGTAGGTACCTTTTCTACCCACCGCGGGTATTGCAGCTAACTGCAATGATGACTGCGAGTAATAGAATCCACGCAACTTCCGTCTTATCGACGGCGCACAGTGGGTGATTTTGAATTCGGCCGGTTTTGACCTCGCTGACAATGCAATTCTCAGTCGAATTGAACCATTCTGGTTTTGAAATACTTGTAAGTTATCGTACTCGTTGTGAGTCCAGCTCCTTTCCCGTCCGAGCAAATTCTAAAAAAATCAGTTTCGAATTCACTTGTGTGTTCGTCGATCGTATTTTATCGAGTGTCTCTCAACGAAAATGGCAGCGGCGCTCCGCGATTCCGATTAAAAAACGGCGATGAGCGCATCAATTAAAATCGAACATCTGGATAGAACGAGCGGGATCTATCGACCAAATTAGCTTTTTGCGATTAGAACGAATGACGAGATTCTCGTATGAAATAACGCAAGTCAACATCACGTTACAGCTACACACGTTTTATTAGCACAATTACATACGTGGGTTTGAAATCATGATTCGACCTCGTAAAATAACGATTATTGTAGTTGTAGAATTACAGAATATAACGTTACAAATATATTTATATCACAGTCGTATGTAGATAAAGAAACGATAACTAAGGTTAGCGTAGTAGCTCGATAATACCAATCGATTCGACGTTGAATTACGATGAAATCGTCGGAAATTCTAGCTCGTTTCTACCGCTCCGCGAACATTCGAGGAATCATTTCTCATTTTCGGGAAAATCAAATTCGATACGGGAATGATCTCTTTTTTTTATTCGAACGAGAAACCAGGACATTTGGACAAAATGCAATCGAATCCGGAGACATTGATTTCGGTTTCTTTCGCATCTCAAACAACAAACTTATCTCCTATCATGTATATATATATATATGTATGTATAACGTATGCAGTAACATAGTTGGATCTTAGAACTAAGTAGACTCGGTGAATCTAACTATTTCATTTATATAATTACGAATGATCTATGCCTAAATTCTAGATGGTAAAACCAGTCTTCGTACGGTCACTGATGAACATCCAAAAAGCACGTGTTCTTGACTCTTCGAAATTCGCAATTCGCTGCCCGATTAAAAATAACTATCATAACCGAAGTAGCCATGATTACTACGCTATCGTGGGAACTCTGCCTCGCCGAAGATTCAAAGCGCATATACTTACACGGACATCTCTTCAACTTCACAGCTAATCATCTCGCAAACGATGCCGGAAATGGAAAATATATTTTTGAAAATATTTGTATTTTATATTCCTGTAACTTTTTTTTACCACTCGTTTTACATGTAAAAACTTTCTACTCGAATCGTCTGTTTACCGCATTCTGTATCTTCCATAAATAGAATACTCGTGGATGAAGCTATTTTTCGAATTATTGCAATTTCGCAGGATATTTGATAACGACACGACGATAAAGTTGCACGGCTTATTTTCAAATGTGCTTCAGATATTTCGAACCAGGTGTTTGAAAATATTTGAAAAACCACTACAACTCCTCTGCACGGTGCGCAATTTATCGGTGTGGCGCGCAAAATCAAAATCAATTCCAAGCTCCAGTCTTTTCCGAAAGTCGTGATGCACAACGAGGCGAAACTATAAACTAGATTTCTATATATTCGTACAGCTGTGTGCCACCTGAAAATACGAGGCCTGCTCCGAGCTGCGAATTTTTCTATTTAGCCACACTGTTTCCGGGAGTTTTTTACATTTTCGAGACGAATAGCTGCGTACTTTCTTTAAATAATTTTGATGCGAATTATTGTAGAAACGTTTTCGACAAAGCCAACTCGTAACTAAGTATAACATTGAAACTTATAGTTAGTCGATTAGCGGTAATGATCGTTTAAAATATATCGTTCGATTCGATCATTCGTCGATAACAACGACAAAGAAGTCGCGAAGCAGAATATTGAACAGTTTTATTTTTCGTTTCGATACGTTCGATCAGCGATGATCGAAGGTCTCGCGCGGAAGATTTACTTTGCAGTGTCGTTCCAACTTAAGTGGACGAATACAGAGAGTTTTTACGATCTCGTCAAACGAGGATGGCGCAGAAAGTGTCCTCCTGCAAATTGTGGATCGTAACGATTAACGAGGACCGTGAACTCTTCGGTCTCGCCCACGTCCCAAGTTTTTATACTCGTACTCCTAAAACGTTCGTGTCTTCGTAAATTAGACTATTTTTGTGCTCGAGTTATTTATTAGACGAGCCACTCGGGATGCCGTCAACCATTTTAACGCTTCCAACAAATGCCGCCACTTTCATCGCTCGTGATGTCAACGCCGGATGACTCGAATTTGCATAAATATTCGCCTCGATCAATTTGTATCCTCCTACGATTGAAAAAATTCCGATTCCGCTCTCTCGTCTCTACGAATTCACAACGTGCCGTATTCATCCGTCAACGTGGTTTCTGCGTAGTTTCGATTTTTGGATACTCCTGAGATCCGTACCTTTAGGTTTTTGGATCTTGTAGAAACCACAATTCCTCACCATCCTCCTCCGACTTTTTTGGACCGATCCAAAAATCCTGCACTGTCAACTCCCTAGAAATTTTCTCAGCGATGTCTTCAATTTACGTCTCCCTTTTTATCCAAACTGCTAATTGATAACCAATCGGAATTCTTTCTCATATTTTACCTTCTCCCTCCTGCAAACTTTTTCTGTATTTACCGAGACTGACTTTTCCTGCCGCGAAAGAGCGAACATCTGTTTTCAAATCTGCGCAAAGTTAGTAGAAAGAAAACTAGAGCTTGCAACGACTGCTTTTTTTATTTGTAAATGGTTGCGTTTTCTTCGTGGTTTTTGCTGGGTGGAATCGAGTCGCTGGGCTCGAGGTTTACGGATGTATGACACGTGTGAAGCGAGCAGCGCATATGCCGTCCGTTTTAATTCGTTGAAACGACGATTTCTCGAGCTCTTATGTTAGAGATGCACTTGTCGCCGAGTAATTGTTACGTATCCAATTTATGTACTCTGGTCGTCGTGCCCAGCCGACAGCACTCTACGAATTGGGATCAATTTATTTTCCAGCAATCGTTTCAATCTCGTTTCTCTCTATTTCAATTTTCTCAATTGCGTCGGTTGTGTCTCTCCACTGTAACATTTCTCGCGAGATCGTTTCCCTTCTCCGCCCAAAATTCCGCGGACCATGAGAATATTTCCAAATTATCTCTACAATTCTACCTACTGGACGACGTTTTTCCCGAGTCATCCGAGAAAATGAGAGAGAGAGATCGTCTCGTTGTCGTTGTCACCGAGGAATTTTCAATGTTTCTTCCTATCATTTATCCCTGCGTTGAAGCTGATGCGAGACATTGGAATAATTCTGCTTCTATTCTTATCTCTAGCCCTAGCACGTATAGTTTGTACTGGAGAACAAAACAAACGTTGTACACGAGAAAAAGATGGCGCGAGATTAACGGGAATATTCTCTACCGTCTGCGACGAGTAGGGAGAAATGGGCGCGATGAAATTCATCCGCGGATGCGACGCCATCTCAAGTTTCTGATGAAGAATCGAATGCGATTCGAGGATAGGAATGATAATAATAAATAATGTACCAGGGTCGCCGTGGAATCAGGAAACTAACGACCAAGGAGACTAATAAGTCGACTCCAAGGTGTTTTCTACCTCGGTGAGCACCGGTACCAAAGTTTGGAGCGAGAAATAGCGCGATCTGTCGGCCGCGTCGACGTTCGTCACGTGTTGAAATTGACACGGTTGACTTATGTTGCTTTTCGCCGGCAGGACGACCTTTTTTTGGGCCGTTTTTTTCTTCTTCTTCCCCGGGACGGACAAGCTGATGTTCTCCGGGCAGGACACGAGGCGCTCGATGTGCTGCCACAAATCGTTCGCTGCTTTCGAATTGTCGAAGCTGAGGCCGGCCAAACGCGTGTGATCGGACGACAAGCACATGGTGTGGAAAGCTGCGCCGGAAACCTGTGGCAAAAGAAGACGGAGATTGCATTTTTCCTGCGTTTCTCGCGAGGGAAGATTATCCCGCCATTTTTCATCCGACAAGCTTGTGTTTCCCGCTAGCCACGTCGTAGAGGAAGTCGAGACGAGTCCAACAACCCGTCGCACCCTACCTTTTTCTTCCACGGTTCTCGAGATACCGCGCGGAACGACGGATCAAAAACGGCGAGTTGTATTTTGAGTCGCTGTAACTCGAGCGCGGTTGATCGCAAGGGTACGATGTGACGGGTCGTTGGATTCGTTTCGAAACGTTCTACGCATCGCGCGCAAAATAGTCCGCGATTTCCCGGTTTGAAAAATCCGTCGAATCATTTTTTCCTCCCGACACGCGCGAGCGACATCGAATGTGAGACCCAACGAGCTTGGGAACGGTGTTTCCAAGAAACTTACGATCCTACGCAGAACTAAAGTCACCTTGTACGACGATAGGTTATCGATGGTTTCTCGCCATAACGTGAAACAGGATCCGCGTTCGGCTAGTATTATTTGTATGCGTCGTTTTGAACGTGATCGCGTCTCGCCCAAATCGAGAACGACGACTGGAATTCCAGTGAAGCGAAGTTCCCACGTTCCAGCTTGACACGCACTTCCCAAATACAAATTAGCCAGAGATTCGCAGACGAATATCTAAAACGAGAGATCAACGGGAACATCAGTTGCGTCAGGATAGGATAATTGCTGTGTTTTTCACGGTACAAAATTGCTCCAGCCTCAAAGTCTCACCTGTGTTTTGAGACCTCGGAAAAAAGTTTCGACTTGTTCTCGTTCCAACTGGCTCACAGGATCCAAACGTGTCTCCTCGCTGTGTTCCGAACTGTCGCTTCCCTCGTAGCTCGAAGTGGCCGAAGTGTCCGCTTCGCCTGTGGACGACAATCTTCTCCTTGCACTGCCACTATACTCGCTGTAGTACGAAGAGCTGTGCAACGATAAGTTCGACTGCAGAGCTGGACACGACGAAGCGTAAACCGTTCCATTCATTTTCATCTGCGAACCAAAACGAATGCAGAAATTATTCGCAACTTGCGGTATGAAAAATAAAATTAAAGGTCCTCCGCAGTTCGCTGGTAATTTAAAAGTGCGAGAGGTGCATTCGTCGTCCGTAGAGCTGATAGGGACGTGAGAAGTTAATTTCATTTTGCTAGAGCGAGAGATACGGGGAATCCCCATTTTCCAAGTTATTACAACGCGCCGCACATCCGGCAGCTCGCGTTACAGGAGGGGCTGAAGCATAATGCATTTCCTGTAAGACTCAACGAGGCTGGTTGTCGAGTGTCGAGTCGAAGTATGAGAATGCGCGAAAATTCCCTGCAATCTTTTGTTCTGGAGCCTATAGAAATAGAAACAATTGGTCGTAAACGGAAGTGGCGGGGCGAAAAAAATGGCAGAAGCTGGAATTACAGACTTGATTTTGTTGGGATCTCTCGTTCGGTTGGGATGAAAAAAAGAGGGTGAAAATTGATCGTTAGGAACGGGTTGGTTTACTGCTCGTTAAGATCCTTTGTACGCTCGTTTATCACGGTGATAACGTTTTGGCGTTGATTCGTTGCCGAGAGATACGGTCCTTTGAAAACGCTACTCGATCCACTTTTCAGAAGGACGCGCTTCCGCCGAACATCTCTCGTGCGTGTCGAGTGCGTGTGAAACGTGGTGTATAATACTCGACCGGCTCACGTTACGAATTGTATCGTGGAACGTTTGGAATATTCTTGAGAGCCTCCGCCGGGTCGACGCAACGGTATGCGGGAACATTGTGAAATGTTCGACGAAATCACGTGGATCGTCGACTTTATTTTGTAATTTCATGAATATTAGGTAACGCGGAGCGACTTATGCGGGCGACACGCGTGCGGGGAATTCCGATGCAGAATTAAGATGACCCGGTATGTTTCACTTTCGAACACGTTTGGAATGGAACTCGCTGACTCGCGTGTCATTTGGCTCTCGCGATAAATCTCGTCAAACGCTGTGTTTCGCAAATTTCTTGCGGCGAAACGATCCGCGGTGAAAAACTCGTCGCAACGAGTCCAAGAACGACGATCGTGCGACGCGTAGAGGCCGAGTATCGGGAGCATTGGACGCGACGAATCGTCGCGCGCGTTACAACGGCGCCCTGCCCATCGCGTCAGTAAGGCGCGCTGCGGTTGGCAGCCACCTTCAGTGTCGGATATCTCGAAAACTAGGCGTCCCACGACGATCGTTCCTGAACATTTCTCGTTCAGGTTGCCGTCAGGAAATTGCTTGTCAGTTCGTATCGCAAAATAGCGGAGTTCGCGAAAATTCTGGCGATAGCGGGAAACGCAGTAGGAAAAATCGTAGCACATCGTTGTGAGGAATAACGCTAAGATCGGAAGTGATTAGAAGTTCCCTCGGATCTGCACACCGGATTTTTCACTTCTCGTCGCATCTTACGTAACATAGCTCGACGTATTCGTAACGTAACGAGTTATCTCGTGGAATCGACATTTGCCTCATCGCTCCCGTCGCTAACCACAATACCAATCCCACCTCGAGTCGTGACGTTTGTACGTAATCCGACGTGACAGAGAAATATCGACAGAAATGACATATTTCTCGCGGAGCGATGAGCCACGGATCTTGATTTTCCACGAGTCCGTCTCGTTTCGAATTATGAGTCCGCACGGAGTCGTCGCATTATCGCGAAGAATACCACGAAATATTCGCGCCACGATCCGGTAATATCTGTGACCGAGTTATCGAAGCTTCCGAATCGAATAACGACCCTCATACGATGCAGGAAAAAATAGTCGGTGGACGGCGCAGGTGAGGGTGGTAAAGAGTTAATCGGGTGGCAACGCCGACCTACATCGAACATGATTATCTGCTCGGTCGAAGCAAAAAAATCAAAAAATCCACGCCAAGAATTTTATTACTCACAAAATTATTAAACCAAACCAAAGACAAACTCGCGAAGCAGATATATTTTTGGAAACGAGAATAAAACGTGCCACAGAACCGCGAGATTATTCTGTACCCACGTAATAAAATCAACACAGCTCCGAAGAATGTCTGGAAAATGTGCGTTAGGAACATCGATGCTCCGTTATTTCCAGTTTCCTAGTCACCCTGGTCATTCGTTGCAACTATATCTCCGCCCACTGCAACTTTTTTCCCGAATTCCACGATTGATCGGTCCTCCGTAACTGTTTTTCCACCTCCATGGACGCCACTAATTCGATGTCGTTCGCGAAAGTGGAAGTAAGTCGTCGTAAAAATATTCATCATAACCGTTAACGTTTATGGTAGTCTCGTGTGAAATTGCAATAAGTATGATAGCCGTTGTTTCAGTGTCGAATCATTCCGCGGATGAGCCGATGCGTGGCGAACATTTTTCAAGGTCAATTAGGTCTACCTCGAGCACACTTGACGGACCATGACCCGGCGTTGAGATAAGTCTGTGAGAAACATTTATTGCCATCGGAAGTGGAAAGTAGGACGAGTAGTATAGCAGACAAATGGGATCTGTTGCGGTGGGTACTTAGCCGACTGTTACCACTACTTTGCGGCGAGGATTTGGCGTTAAGTCCTAGAAAGAAAAAGAACACTCGTGATAATGAGACGTGATTCGTAATTCGTTGACCTACTGCTTAAAGCTGCTGAACAATAATTTCATTCCATAATTTGGGAACATCTACTACGTCTTCATCGTTTCGTTCCACGAGTCCTATCGGGGTACGGTATCTCGGAGTGTTCACGGTAAGTAGAATGGGCGAGCTCTACGCTGCGAGGCTGATCGCACGCATCTGATTCGCGACGTGATGCATGCCGAGACGCGCAAAGTAGATCTGGTGATTCGCAGAATCGAGTTTTGAACCTCGCGACATCCTTTACGAGCTCTAACGTCAGGATCAACGTTGCTCGGTCATGTCTGCGATGACGAAGTGTCGGTGAGAAATTATAATGAGGATGATTGCAATCGCAATTTGGCAACGGTCCTTCCTAGTTTCGTTGGAAGTCGTCGTTGGATCTAGCTACGCATTGAGAACGAGTAACGTGGCAGGTCATTTGTTATTGCCGAGAACTCGAGATGCGTCACAGGTCCGAAGGCTGTAGTGGCAGTTGAAAGAATACGTAATTCATTGCGTGGTTTGTTGACTGGTAGAACGTAAGCGCCCTTTAATGAAGATCGATCGGATCCAAACGGTCGCGTTGTGACGCGTGGAGCTTGGAATATTGGAGTAAAAACTCGACGGGTCATTTGTTGGCTGTGCTAGGAAAATCCGGGGTCTGTTTCGCCTGTGAATTTGATCTGTCGCGGAACCCAGCTGATCTGGTTGTGATCTGTGATTCATGAGTCAGTCTGGTTGGAGCTAACGACTCCGAATCAAACCACTTGCTAGGAAACCACAGCATTGTCGTTTCCACGCGTAGGGCGTTTCCGAGGAAAGCGTGCAACCAAACCGCGGATGTGCCGGCTTGTCAGCTAGGATTTCCGGTCTTGAAATTTCCAAGACTCGAAGTAATCGAGATCCGAGTGCAGTTCTACGCACGAGTCGTGGAAAATAATATTGTACCGGCAAAGTTACGTTACGACGAGTCTTCGTCGTTAAACTGACGTCAGTCAATTAACTCGGTGAACCGAGGCGTAGCCGAAGCTTGCGACGCGGCTGGAAACTGATATAATTATAACCTTCATTGTCCCTATCGTGAATCGAGGTACGAAGGCGTATGGGCGTTAAGCGCCAGTTAAGACAAAACTGGAGTCATTCGGACCCAGCACCGAGAGATGGAAAACCTTCGTGCGCGAGCAAACAAGAGAAAACGAGTTGCTCGGCTCGTAAGCCGCTAATTGGAGAGTCCCTTCGGGCATGGCGTAGCTATTTCGCGGTTCCCTTCCGCTTACCGATGAGCGTTTTTCAAAATCGCATCCAATCCGAAGTTCTCCGGGGTTTTCCGGTAGACTACTTCGAGACGATTCCAACGATACCCAACACGGTATCGTTTTGACTCGCAGTTTGTGAGAAATCACGAAATCGGTGAATCAAAAATGCGCAAAAACCGGTTGAGCGTGTACTTTGAGTAACGATAACTCGCGAACGAAGTATCGTATAACAGGCTGCCTAGAACGGTTGGGTTTGTATGGGAATCCTCTATGAAATGAGCACAGAGACGATTTATTCGAATTGTCGAATGCCAGCTTCGAGCGGAAACGAGAGTGCTCTTCGGGCGCGTGACTTATCGATTCGCGATTACTTCAGGTCTACTGGTAACGAGTTTACGCGAGGTCTCGAGAGGGCCGCGGCTTAATCGTTGACTAAGCAAAGAATCGGAGTTATTTCAATGATTTATTTTCAGCGTCGGCAGACTCGTATTCTTTGTCGTTGCACGTGCGCGGCGTAAAGGTTACCACGGGCGCGAACTCAGGGGGGAATCGAGTCGAGCGTGTTACGATTACGACGCACGGCGGAATATGCACGTTCGGGCAATTATTGCCGACCAACAATTGTTTCGCAAGGTACGAGTTCGGAGGTAGATTGTACCGCTCCTGCCACTCGGTCGGAACTCGAGTCGCTCCAAACCCTAGCAGTGCCCTAGTTGTAACCTCAAGAGAGCGTCGAATCGAAAAGGCAATCGCAGATGTACTTCAAAGATGACGCACGAGCATGGCTCGAATAACAGAAATGCTCTGTTGCAGGCCTGGAATTTTCGCGAAACACCTCTTTGCGCGTCTGGTATCAAGCGAGAGCTTGAGTCGTTCGGCCAAGGATAGGCCGACGACGGTAAGGATCGAGCTGCCTACACAACTGCTATGCTTCGACGTCGTTACGACTGGAGCTATAAAGCAGAACCAGCTCTGCGAGAGCGGCGGAACGGGTCTTCGCACGGGCAAAGTGGGAGTCTAAATTATAGTCGCGAGAACACTTCATTGTTCGGGGAGAAATGTTGCGGAGCTCCGATCAGATGGTCGAGACTTTGGATCGGAAGAACGAAGTTGGGAACTCGCGAGTGGCGTGTGAATGAAGAAACGCCCACGTTCTTTGACACGCGTCGAGATTGAACGGAAAACGAGGATGGAGTGGAGAAACTTTTAGGTGTACGATAGTTCTGCACCGAAATGAGGTCCTGGACAACGGATGAAAAATTGCCCCGACGTTACTTCGACGGGTGAACAAGAATCTGAGACGATTGGTTACTTGGAGCAAATCAGATTCGAAGAATTTGGAAAGCAGCTCAACGAACGCGTCGCATCCATTTCGAACAACGACGGTAAGGTCAGTTGTATTCGCGCGAAAATTCGGGACTAAGTATTCAGCTAATACGGTTCTGTTCCGGTGAAATGATTCGCCGGGAAAATCTAGCTGTAGCGTGTCCAAGAACGAACCTCGTAGCGTTCGTCGTTGCCGAGATAATCGGCATCGAATGCGACGAACCGCGGCGCGCGTTACACCGACGCCCCGCCCAACGCGGCAGTAACGCGCGCTGTAGTTGGTGGGGATCTTCGGTAGCGCTTATCTCGGAAACTATGCGTTCCACGATATTCGATCCTCGACGTTTTCCGTTCGATTTTTCACCCAGAATGTTTTCGTATAATCAGATGTTGAATCCGTGGAAGTATAGACAAATAAAATCGGGAATATTATTCTCAGGCAAACTGGATACAGCGTTTTCCTCGAGATTTGTACGACACGAACGTCGTTCTATCTAATTTGAGCTGAACACGAATGTCAACCAGACGAAAAATCAATGAAGATCCGCGACGTCGCGAAACAACTCCCACGCGATAACGATTCGGTGGTAACGATACTGTTTTCAAATCCAAGACGTCGCGAGGCTGCACCTGCTTCTTTTTGCTCGTAAGTCACTTGAGCGGCGAGAAAAATACTCGTTATACAACAACCGACTCATGGTTTCTACCGAGCTCAACAAGTAGTTTAAAAATCGTATAAATCTCTCGTTGCAAATCCGACTGGGTGGCGAAAAAGTTGCATTCGCTCTCTCGCATCCAAATGGTTTGAGGAAAATTTCAGCTAAGAGAGACTAGATTTTTGAGGACAAGAAAAAAAAACGTGGCTCGAAATTTAATCGCATAGTTCGGAGACGGCGAAACGTCTCGTGAGAGAAGTAAGCTTGACGTTCGCGAGGATTCCAGAAGTTTCGACGCTTTTCGCCGTTTCGCAGTGAATAAAGTACGTATCTACGGCTCGCTCGAGAAACTTACCGCCCCGTGAGAAAAGGAGGGCAGCTTCGCATGAAAATTGTAAGCGCTTCGGAGCTATCCTTTTTCATAATCGCTTCCTCGTCTGCGATCAGACGCGAATCTTCGTGAGAGATTCACATGCATCTTTCTGGGCGAACAATGCTTCTTCGTTACGCGGAGCCTCCGAAGGGAATCCGTTGGCCGTAGTTAAATCAACTCTACTAAAATGCTGGCAGACAGGAAATAAGAATTTCTCTTTTCTTTTCACGACGCGTAACAAAGTGTGTCTGCGAGATTGGATGTCCCTGTAAACTTCTCGCGCGATATGCAAATTATATCGCGACGATGCTTTCGCATTAGCCGAACAAGTACGGCGAACTCTTTCCGAAGACGCGTAGAGGAAGGCTTATTTTAAAAGCTCACCCCGCAACACCGTAATTGAAGCGTCGGCGCTCGCAATTTTTTTCGTTCCCCAGCGTATTAAACCTCGACAACCCGGTTATATTGCCCATCCTACGTAAGCATCAGGGCTATAAAATCGAACCAAATTCTCACGTAACGATCACTCGTTTCGACGAGTGTCGGCCCACACGTGAGAAAAGTGAAAATACTTTCATGACGGAGGAAAAAAAATCCACGGATGAATACAAGTCACCCAGGTCGTTATATAACGAATGCTCAACGCACGTTCAACGTTAATTAATCCCATTTGAAAATGGAATCGTTGGTATTCGACATTTCCTAAGATTTGTTAGTCCCTTCATCGTTTCTGCGTTTCGCACATCACATCACGACGAGACAATGATTCACGTAACGAAACCTCAACGGTTAACAGCTCAGTCACGCCGATTCGCCGGTGCGAACGTCGTCTCTGAAAATCTCTTTTCCTCTTTCGAAAATGCCGGAGAGTGGCACGGTATCCGATTTTGGAATCAGTCGGTCCCAGCCTCGCCGATAACGCGCTTCTCATGCTATCACGCTTCAAGGTCACGCTAGCCTCCGACTACTCCTGACGTTCCTTGGCGTGTCACGGCGATTCGACGAATAAAAACCGAAAGGGAGCAAGCCTCTCGTCAAGTACGACTAGTTACGCGGATTTTAAGACCAGAATGGTTCAATTCGGTTGAGAATCGCATTGTCAGCGAGGTTAAAACTGGCTGGATGGAAAATCGACCACTGCGTGTCGTCGAACGGTTATGTCACGCGGCGCGTAGAGGGAAGATGATGAAAACGTTTCGCGAGTGAATTCAAATTTGGAAAATTACCGCCGCATGGTACAAATTGGGGTCGGAGTCGTGGGCGAAACTGACGGGTGTACATCGTGGGTGCGGTTGAAAATTGGGGGATGTAAGCTGAGAGCTGGGGTGAGGGAGTTTCGTAGTTTACGACGCGACACAGTCGAGTTGGCTTATTCCACGTTTATCCGAACGTTTTCGGTCGAACGGTGACGTGACTTACAGGTACTTATTGTTTAGCACGTGGATCGCACTTCTTGCGACTGTAACGATTTGTCATGGTCGTACAGGCTTGCTCGAGCGATAAGCAATCGCACAATGCTCAATGATACACTCGCGATTCAGAGTTCCCAACGCCTTTTGATAATGCTGCCATTAGAAGCGGAAATGACAATTGTGTTCTGCCGTTACGTAACTCCAGTCACAGGACACGCTTCGTCTCATCAAACAGCGGACATCTATATCGTGCAGGCTTATCGACGATTCTCTTCACCGACCAACAATCGTTGTGATATCCAGCTCTACGAATAATGCCAACCATTTTTCACCAAAAAACGAGCAAATATTCGTGATCAGAAATTTTCGCGCAATTTCAGTCGTCACCTTATTCTATAACCCAAAACTTATTCCGCTAACTAAAATAAAGCTCGAATAATAAAATAGCCTGAAAGTTGAAACGAGATTTGAGCTTTTTGTATACCAATCCTACGCAGCTCATTTTTCGTCTGTTTGCCAGGGAAAAACATCAGAAAAACATCATCATTTCGTCTGTTTGCCAGGGAAAAACTGACAGAGTCGGGTGACCACAAATTGGGCGACAGTTCTCGAGCCCGCATGTAAATTGGGCAAGGGAGCAAAGTCCACCGATCTCATCCTCCTCCCAAGAATGTAAATAGAGCGCAACCCTTCCTAGTTTATTCAATTCCGCACCATGGATTAATGGACTTTGCTCGTTCGCCCAATTTACACCCGCTCGCAGAGCGCACTGTATTTGGGGACTTTGCTCGCTCGCCCAATTTGTACCCGCCCGCAGAGCGCACTGGATTTGCGGACTTTGCTCGCTCGCCCAATTTACACGCGCCCGCATAATCTACTGGTATCGTTTCGCTCGTAGTTCACGACTTTCGTCTTCACGCGCGTGCCTTGAAAACTCCGGAGCATTGCGAGGGTCACGTGTGTCTTTGAGGTGCGTAATGGGAGGACGTAACGCGAGGAAGATAACAATTTATAAAGAAATTCTCCGATAGTGAGTCACTCGTAAACGCACGACGCGAATGAGGATGAACGATGATAGCATATACGTTCGAATCTAAACGAGCGATGACAAATGTTCGTTCGCTGATTCACAGAAGAATCGTCGATACTCGCATCTCGTCGCGAGTATACGAATTAAATAATAACCCTCGATCAATCGACTTCCGCTACGTAGTCGACTCGCTCCGGAAGTCGACATACGAGAATAAAGTGATTGCATCACTATGCCCGTCTTATCAACTACTCTCCGAATATTTGCTCTCTCCAACGAATTCCAAATCTGTTCCCAACATCGTGCAATTTGTAGAGAATCTATATCGCGAGTTTCACAAGACCTGTCTAAATCTTCCACAGAAAATTCATCTTCCGAATTTTCTCGTCCACACGTGGATTTCTCGTGAGACCAATTTCTTCACCGTCGAGATGTATTTTTATTTTTTATCCCGAGAGACCAGTTCGTCAAATTTTTTACACCGCCAAATTTACGACTAGCTGGTTGAAAATAGTTGGAACGAGTGTGCTTCTTCACAAGTTTTCAGAAAAATTGTAAACACACGAAGATAGTAAATTTAGGGCGATCCAAGTCGAGTACTATTTCATGGTATAACTAATTCCCGGGTCTATCGATGTGGCCCATCGGTTTCTAATTTTCAGCCGAGGAGTCCGAGGAGATGTGAATCGTGGGAGGTTACGCGTGCTCTTGATGATCACGTAAGAAAATTTCCTGAACAGTCGCGTTACGTTGGAGCCAATGGGCGATAAGATCCAGCCGTACAGGTTTACTCAACCGGGTGTGAACGCGATAAGATATTTCCACGTGAGATTTATTCACACAAACCTCACCGCTAACAAAGTCCTTCGGCTAAGAGGTGCTCTACAAAAGTTATCATCATCGCCGTCGCGTCCCAGGTTCTTCGCTTAATTAAGCTGGCTGCTTATCTGCTCTCGTTAGACCGCCGACGCCCGGGTTTCGGACGGGTCGATAACGATCTCTCAACAAATAATAATTCATCCCGTTTTCAACAACGGCGTCTCGACCATTTTCCCCGTCTCCGTTCGCCAAACTTGCTTCGAGGCGCACTTGTCACCGCGATGACCGTCTCAAAATTCCGTTTCACCACGTGTGAAAATACAACTCGCGTCTCTCCGCACGATGCTATCGAATTCTCACGCATCGATGCTGCGCTAACAAGATTCTCGCGAACGAACAACGCGATATTATTCGCGAGAATGAGTGGAAGTACCGACATTAGAAGTAGTCACGATGAATAATGTATCGTTATTGGCATCAGCATTGCTAATATTATTGCAGACCCAACGACAATGAAACGTCGCGGCGCGCAGTCTCTCAGGCGTTTTCTAAAGATCTACCGACTGATAGGAAAAACTTGTTAATTGTGGGAAAAACTTGCTCCACGCGTACGATAAAAAATAACACAGCGACGTTAGGTACCAGACTTCTCGGCCATGCGGCTCGCGGCGACAACTGCGATTCTCAATCAACGATGAATCGCTTCTGGATAAACAGTTTTTTTGTAAACGAATGAACTCGTAAAACTTTGGCCTTCCAAAACGAACAGTGATAAAGTCGTGGCGTGTGCACGGACTAGTCCACGAATCGCAGCCTGTGATACCTACATCTACGACGAACCTTCACTTTCCTTCAGCATCCGCTGGCTCGGGACCGCGATGTAACGGCAAAAATGAGCGATGGGTACATTTTGAATACATGAATCATTCATGCAACGAATTTAAAGCTGAGCCAGGCAATTGCATGTAAAAATTCCCGGTGATTCGGGTCGACGATGTGATCTAACAAAGCTCCGTTATGATTCGTGATTTGATAATCGTCGTGAGAGTAGAATACGTTTCGCCACCATTCCACAATCTGGGCTCGCCGCGGGATTCCAAGATTTGCGGAGGCTTCTTCCAACATCGAAGACGAGGGCAGAACGGTTCCCAAATTTCTGTCGGAAAATCGGTTGGAAATCGTGGATGCCGAGATTGGTTTATTCAACCGTGTTCATTTGAGACGTTCGTCGAAGTCTCGCCGTGTGACGAGATGCAAAACTGCATCCGTCGTCGGTAACCGAAGTAGAAGCTGCTTTTGCGCGTGAGTCAATCGCGAGAAGAAAACAATATCGAGTCTCCAAACAAGCTCGATTGCGTCATTCGCTTCGCGAAGTCGACAACAGATTCGTCAGCAGCATCTCTGTCAGCTCTGCGAGGGCGGAGGATCCTCCGTGGCAAAATAAATCGATGGGGTGCAGACGAGCGTGGGAATGGGCAGATTAAAAACGAAAGGACAAACGTGACACGTGCGATTTGTTCGCGTGACTCGCTTTCACGCGAAGTTATCGTCAGACGTGGAGTAATTTGCTTACGAGGAAGTTTCGCGCTCGGCGATGACTTCATCGGCTTTGTTTGAAAACGACGTCGTCGTCGTTCGAGTCAGGCGATTCGAAACTCGCGAAAAGTTGAGGGAATTCGCGGAGATTCGCGAGTTGGGATCGCCTTGCCTCGCCGGAGCTACGCGCTTTCGTTCGTAATCCAATTCCGATTCTCCCAAATTTCTTTTGCACAGATTCGCCCGGTGCTATAGTGAGATGCCAGCTCTTCCACAACCATTTTCCGAGTGGTTGGCGTCGTTTGCATTCGATCCTCAAACCTTTTCTGTGTTTTGAGATCAATGCTGTACCCAAGAATGAGGACCACCCGAAGATGGGAACGGTGATTTGAAGCGATGAGAAACCGCGTAAAGAGCGTGCACCGAGCAACGAGGAAGATGCAGTTGTGGAAGAAGCAATTGTTGGGTAGAAAATTCCTTTGGGAACATTTGCTACTTCGCGGTGGCTGTTGAACATCTGTCCGCGCGCCTTCGTTTGGATGACGTGAGCTGACCGGATATGGAACAGACCCTCCGGGTTAACAGGCTCTAAGGGATTAATAGGGACGCTAATGATTCGTTAATTCGTGGGAGACGATCGCTGTAGAAATTTCGGTGCAAGCGATGCACGGCAGCTTTGGTGTCTCGGAGTCGCGAGGGAATCTGAGTAGGTATCAATGATGAGAGAGCATCCATGAATCGTCGAGGCTCCTCCGCGCGAATGCGCAGCCTCGAACGACCCGTTAAAAACTTCCATTAGGGAACATTGCCGAAGGGCTTTTTGGCATGAAGGTACAGTCGCCAACAAAATTCTTCCCGATGGACGCGTCGCGTGAAAACTCCTGACGTTCGAATGTAAAAACTGACGAAGTCGGAAAGATGACGCACGCCCGCGTGAAATAATTGTCGTCGCATCTGGATAGCGAGGAAAATTGTGGAAAAAAACTGGGTTGCAGGGATCAATTTCCGTCGGGTGGTGAACGCGATGAAGAGATGAGCAGAAATTGGTTACAGCATCTTTGACAACGGAACTGCGAGGATATTTCTTTAGAAAACTTCTAGACGTCGATACGATAGAGGAACAGTCGTTTCTGAGCTCCAAAGTGGTTAGCGAAGAGCCCCTCGCTCGAGTGGAAGAATTCTCGTGGCATATCCTTTCAGAAACGTGAGGATAGTTACCAGTTTCCGACGCGTCAAGGTCAAGCCCGGGACCTCTTAACGATTCCGATCCTAAATCTGAAGCGAAGATATTTTAGTGGCACCCTACAGCCGCACGTATGAGTCAGCAGAAGTCTTGACTAACGCTCGACCGACCAACGCAGGTAGACATTCCACGCGGACTCCGAAGAAAAGAATATTTGAACGGTTTCCCACCCTCGGCTTATTTATCTCACGTTTATATTCCTCGGGGTTCGCCGTCGCAGCGTATATGATCGGGGGGAAACACAAATACGTGATGAACATAAATACCGTGTAAATTTTTCGACTTCGTATCATCCGTCTGGAAGTGAGTCGTACAAAAGCCTCGGGACCAACCGAATCAGGAATGTTTCGGATTTTTTTTCTAACCCCACTAGTTACCGAGATAACTCGAGTGGAGTCGCGAGCCAATCGGCGAGAGCGTTACAGCGGCGGCGCTCCGCCTCGCGCGTGACGCGTCCGAGTAACGCTTCCCCCCATTGGCGGGGATTGACACGCGCGTATCTCGCGAAGTACTCGACGTGTGATAAAAATTTTCAAACTCTCTCGACTCGATTTTGCGAGAGGAGCATCAGGAGGTGAAATGATAATGGAACAGCGACAACTGCTTCCCGTTTTATCAACAAATTCATGAATTCAGTAGATAGAGAGAGAGAGCCGGAAGCCATTTTTCAAGTAATTGAAAACCGGTAAAGCGGCTTTGTATTCGAGGTGAACGCGTCCTCGTCGTGATTTATCACCGCCCATGGGATATAAACGTCGATGCCGAAGTCGCGCTGCAGCTCCGTCGATTTTTTCCGCAGGAGAAGAGAAATTAGCGAACACGTGACGTAAATTGTAAGAAAAAAAACGGCTCCAATTATTTTCGAGCCGATAAATATTTCGTTTTGAGAACGCGAATATTGAAAAAAAAATGACACTCGCGAAAATAAATTGGAGTGAATTTTTCTTGGGTGGTTTTTGAGAAAAATTGTTTTTTTTTCGATTCTGCGTCGAGCGGAGAAAAGAGGAATGGAGAAAAGACTGCTTCGATAAATTGGCCACGAAAATATTGGAAAACCGAGGAGAAAGTCGAACGACGTCGACGTAATGCGAAACCGTAAAGAAGAAGCGACGTTGCGATTCGTCGTTGCGATGGTTTTAATCAAGTAAATGCCAAAGATACAAACCTGCGCGATTTATTTCGCTGAATTTGGGTTACGACCGGTCAATTGTTTCCCGACGGCGAAACGGTCAACGAACTTTTTTGCCGTGGGCATAATCGAAGAGCGCGAACAAAAACTAAATCACCGTCGAGAAAGTTTCGCGCGCGCTGCATCTCCGAATTTGAAAGAACGTCTGCCGATAAATCGTCGCCTCCTTTTTTCCCGACTCGACAAAGAATTTCAGACTCGACCCTCCGGAGTACAAAATTCTGTCCTGAAATTATTCCACGTTCGCTCGTATCCATCCGAAATCAAGTGATGAAAAAGGGTAAATTCCGCGGGGCATCCGCTTTTTCATACGGACAAAAAACGAGCGTCGAAGCGTGAGAACGAGGAAAAAATGTACTGCCGAGGCTCGAAGCGATGAGAAAAATTGGTCAAAGGATCGCGAATTTGGGAGAAGGATATTTCACTTATCAGTCTATCGGGCAACGCGACCTCGTGAACTTGAATCTCCTCGGTATACCTTTAGGTACGTGACGTTGCAACGTAACGTGACGAAGTTGCAAATAACACGGCGTACCCGTTTTTTTTCAACGATGCATGGATTTATTCGTGAGAAACCGTCGAACTACCATTTTCAATCCTAGACTGACAAATTCTCGCGTGATCTCAACCGTACGAAGAGGCAAATAAGAAAATCAACATTCGAAGACAATTCAAAGGTTGAAAAACTCTCAATAAAAATTTCACAAATTGAAAACATTGATCGATAAGACAGAAACGAGTCGAGTAGATTTGAAAAAACTGTTGCTCAAAATTGCATGGAGCAAAGTTTAGCCTGGCGGAAAATAAAATAACGAATCGCTAACAAATTTAAGTATATAATTTCGCAAAGCAGAGAAATTTGCACTAATTCGAAGAAAATTGCGCAAAATGTTTAAACATTTTCTGGAAATTCGAGGGTAGGTGGAAAAAAGTTGGGAAGGGAAATGTGAAATGCCTGGGGAAACGGGGTATCGAGTTATTTTCTTACAGTTTTGGAAAATAAGTCGAAACATAACGATCACGATCGATTCGCGTGTTTCTCTTTCTCTCGTCGTATTTCTAAGCGTTGTAACCGTGACTCTGCCCCAGCGGTATAGCAGATATCTTCGGATTATATTACGGTTCTGCAGCACGTAGATATATCTACAGAAACGTGACAAGCGAAGAGGAGGTCATAGGTCACGTGACGCAGCATCTAGGATATGGAGTCTAATTGTACGGCCCAAGGTTCAACGTAGCTACGTGCTTTTTTTTTAATCGTCGAGAAATCCCATTTCTCTTGCGCCGAGAATGTGAAAATCGATTGTAATTTCAGATCTCGTTCGAGAAAAGCAGCTATGGAAATAGTGATAGAGAAATTTCGCGCGATCCATTTCCCTCCAATAATCGCGAAGCGCGTCTTGCTCCTGCAAAACTTACTCGCGAAACGAGTAAAACCTTCGAGTTAAACCGGTAACTACGCACAAATCATTTTTCGGTCGAACGAAATTGACGAGACAGAGCGACAAGCATTATTCGATGCAATGCAGATTTTTACGAATATCAGGTAACGGATTTCGACGATCATTTTTGAAGAGAAGAGAAGAGTTTTGTCGACTTTTTTAGCGGTTGAGCAGTTCTTGATGGCGATTCCTTGTTTTAGAAAAATAATTCGAATCCGAAAAAATGCTGAGGATTGTTTGGAGCGAATTTCCAATGGATCGGTGTCGGGCGAATATTCAAATCCGGACGAACGCATGACGATGTTGTTGCGATCGGAGTGGGAGGAAAAATCGTTTCTCAATCAAAGGTTGTCTCATGCTCGTCGGGTAATTGGTTCGCATGTAGGCGAAATGGAGTCGTAATTCAAATTAGATTGGAACCGGTACGAAACGAGGTTCGAGGTCAGCGATCTCCTTTGGAGAAATAAGGACGCTCCAATTTAAAATTGAAGAGAAATTCACCCCTGGCCAAGGAAGAGACGCGGCCTTGGATTTGAGGCGGAGGCGCGAGTGAAGGAATGCGTTTCTTATCCCCACGTCGATAACAATTAATTTAACCCCTCCGTATTTACTTGCGCGAGTGATACTTTTCACGGTCTAGCCGGTTCTCGGGGAGGCTCGAATTAGTTTTTCGGCAGGTTTAAGGGCGCCGCGCAACCGTACGGATTACCAGGTAATTAATTCCGCCGACGAGTTTCAAGGGTCGAGTATCAAGGGTGGCGTAGAAACGCGTTCGCAACAAAAATAAGCCTAATGGCGTCCATTTTGTTCGCCGCCATTTCGGATCCATCAACTCGCGAATTCCGCTCGAATTACTTCGGAGATGCGATCGCGTGCGATTCGCGGCACGACGGCGAAGGAATCCACCGACGAGGAACGACGAGTTAATAAATCGGTAATGGGCGGCCGAACGCCGATGAGTGACGCGCCGCCATCTTGCGCGCTCATCGCCACCTCGAAACTTCTGATCGATCGGTTACGCGCATAACTGTGACATTTCAGGTGCGGCTACGTCACTTTTGTCGAGGAAACGTGAACAAATCTAGGGACCAGCGTCGATGAGTTCGGAAATATTCCCGCTCCACGGGAAATTTGATAGTTTTGCGGCATGGCCGCCATTTTGAATCCGTTCCATCGACTCCTAACCCCTAATTTCTGTATTCCTCGCCTGATATGCCGATTTCAAATCTGTCTCCGCCGTTTTTTAGTCCAAGAATCGAGCGACGGTTCCTCGAATCTTTGTTTCTTCGTCGTTTCCTGGATTTTGGCAGCGCGGAGAATTAACCGAAATTTTTTTCCTACGGAAAAGCAGAGGGGAGGCGAAGTTTCTAGGTGAAAATCAGCAGCTATTTCTGTTGGCTCGTTAGCGCAAAAAAATACAGCGCACCTCTCAATATCGCGATCAAATTGACAAAAGCTCCGTTTACAAAGGCTTGGCATCTTGTCTTCTAACGAGCATAATATCTGGAGAGACGCGAGTTCAATATCCGATTACCGAACTTCCGAGGTTCCCATCGAGCTAGATTATCTGCCACAACGCCGTAATCGTTATCTATTTTGACTCGACCCGCCGGACGTTCACCGCGATAAATCGTTTCCGGATTCGTGCGACTGCCGGAAAATTCTACTTCGCTGAATCATTTTCCCTGCTTCGAAGCAGGAAAATGAGGAAATATTGAGAAATCATGTTTCGGTATTCTGCAGAGGAAAAATCGTAGTTTTCTTGGAAAATGGAAAATATCGTTGAGAAATACGGTTCTGTTTTTCTCGCCGAGACTCTACGGAGAGGATAAACAAATAGGAACATGTGTCGATCGTGGATCGCGATAAAATTGGATCAGTATGTCGTACACAGTCGATCCATCGTCCGATACGCTTCGTAGATATTTGTCGAGCGGCGAAGAAAAAAATTATACGTATAGATCGCTTCTAAACAAAGCGGCCGACGCGACGTATCACTTGCCGAGTCATCCGTACGGAATAACCTGTCGGTTATTACAATTCTCTAAGTTGTACGCATAGTTAGACGCGCGTTCGTTATTATTCGCCGGAGAAATTCACCTGTAATCTCGCGCACGGCGATATAAATAGACTTCCAAATTTACAGGTCACGCGAAAGTGTACGGAAAAGAAACCAAAAACAAAGCAACAAAAAATTAATATCCACGTGTTTGCCTCGTCTCGTCGTTGTTCCGTGAATCTTGCGATCGTGTTCTTGATATTTCTCGTAATTTCTCGTCACCGCGTTATTCGCGACTCCTGCTATTCGCCTCGAGAGTCCAGATTCGTTTGCAATTATCGTCGAAATTCGGGATTGCTTTTTTCCACAAATTCCCGACCATCCGATATTTCATGCGACCCCAAAGTTGCCTAGGGAAATTCCCTAGATAGAGCGCATACGTGGCGGCGATGAATATCTATCAATCGACCTTTGATCTCCCGCAGCCCATTTGATGTATCTAATTATCAATCAAACAAATTCCATCAGACGAACTTCGCATCGCGGAGGGAAACTGATCGCGTTTGGACCGATGCATCGACAAATAGCAAAATATCGAAACAATCATCAAAGTAACGAAGCATAAATCATACAAGAGTTGGAATACTACAAACGGAGCAAAACGTACCACGAAAAAATGCCGGAGAAATTGCGAAACGAAAAACGTGACGATCAAAATTCGACCACGTATTTGACAAAAAGAAGAGAAAAAAACACTTGGAATGACGCACGAAGGGTGAGCAGGACGAAAAATATGGCGATGGAGAAAGAATGCAAATATATTTCAGGTAATATCTCCTGTTTCCGCCCAATCGCAAGCTTAATCTTATCTCGGGAACGACGCAACGTTGCAGTTGCAATGGTTTTATTGGACACCCGAGAGACAGGCTTGAAATACCGCGTGGAACGGTCGAAGAGCCTTCAGATTTTTTCGCGCCTTCATTTCTGGCCTACGAGAAATTTTCAAATCACAGCGTCGATGATGCAGACCTGTTTTTGAAGAAGCGGCGAGATGTTGAGAAACTGGAAGGTGGAAATTTGCTTGGGTTTCCGCAGAAAGGACGAGGTTTTCGCGGAACAAATGAACCGCGGTATTATAATGTCAGGATTCTCAGAGTTACTGCATCGAAAACTTCGCCATTCGCGGAGCCACTTCGCTTTATTTTCAACCGACGATCGCAGACACCGAAGCTAATTCATTGCTCGCCTCCCATCCCATCGGCCTTTGAAATAATCCCCCGAGATTCGCGCAGTCATCGAATTAAATGTACGGGGACGTCTATGCGGATGCAATTTTCTATCGATATGAAATCTTCCATCGGCAAATCGATGTCACGTCTTTGGAAAATATCGTAATTCATCCGTCAATCTTGTCATCTGTCGTGGGAAAATAATGGGACAATAATCAGGTTTTCTCCATCGGAAATCCAGAATAAAAATCACTTTTCATACTGAAATAACGAATTTGAAAATTGGAAATTGTGAAATTCGGCGGAAAAATAATAATTTGGAAGTCAAAAAATGACGATTCAGTTCTGAAA
Organism: Arge pagana; assembly: GCA_963969455.1. Lineage (NCBI taxonomy): Eukaryota > Metazoa > Arthropoda > Insecta > Hymenoptera > Argidae > Arge > Arge pagana. Next base: position 2,345,102 of record OZ018309.1, read on the forward strand.
GTTTGGAGAAACGATTCGAACTCGAAATACCTCGCGATTGGAATCGGTGAGCATTCGTCGTAAATTTGATGCACCAAACTCGATGATCGTCGAAGCTGCCTGTCACAATTTTTATCGCAACGTGCACAGATTTTTGAATATTTCGAGAAAGAGCGGAGAAAAAGGGCCAGTGTCTCGCGAATCCAACGAAGAACGAGGCGCAGAAGTGGGCGTAAAATGGGCAGTCGGAAAATGCAGGCAACTTCGAGCGGAAATGTCGACTGCGATTAGCGAAAAGCTTTGCGAATAGTCTCGTTTAAATCGTCGTGATTTTTTGTCTTCCACGCTGACGGAGTCTTTGGTTCAAGGTCTCGAGTGTTGAACTTGAAATCTATTTACCGGCGAGCAAAACCGGTCGAGCGGAGGAAAAACAAAGGGAAAAATCGTGGAAACGCGTCCAGCAGCGACGTCCGAGCAAAAACAATTATTAGCAGATCGAAAGCAAAAGCGAAGCGATCACCGTTTACGATCGATGCGATCTGTCGATCGAACAACGACGGAAGATAAATTTGTTCCTCCAAAATCGCTGAAAAAAAAATTATCGTTGCGAAGTTTTCGCGCGAAGTGCGGAACGAAAATCATGAAATCATTATTCGCATTTCGTTCGAAATTTCCTTGTTTACGAAACGATTGAGAAAATCAGGAGAGTCGTACTCACGAGTCTTCGATGTGTTTCGCCGGGTGTTTGACAACGAGGGATCTATAGATCATCGACGATAGTTTCGAGTTAAAGCTTCGCTCCTCCTTCTTCCGTCGAAAGCATGATGATGGCACGTTGGAAACAACAGAATCACGAGTTCCACACAAAAATGAAGAAGCACCAAACCAAAATCAGTTTTGGAACCACACTTTTCGAAGAAAAAAATCTCTCCTCCACTTTTGCGTTGGCGAGCAAAACTCGTCGCTTTCGTGGAAACGAGCGGCGATGGATGCTCGTGACGCGTGAAACGTCAAAGTCGTACTCGACTCCTCGATATGACGGCGACGACAGAGCAGAAGTCCGCGCGCGAAGACGGTTCACGGTGAACTGCGATCCCGCGAAGACTCCGGCGAGCTGACAGCCAGGGTAACCCGGGCCAGAGCCGAGGCCGGGCTGCGGCTGTAGCTCGAACGTAGGCAGGCGATAGGTAACCAACTATCGGACGGAGCTTACGCCGGAGCGTGGAAATTGACGAGTTAACCGCGCGAAACAAATAACCGAAACAAAAATTGACGACGAAAAACGTGGAAGCGAGGAGTTCGATTACGAAAGAAAGGGGGAAAACGGGAAAAATGAGCGACGCACACGAAAGAGACGACGAAATGGTGGGAAAAGACGAATAGAATGGGAAACGAGAGGGAATGGAAAAGCAGAACGAATTATTGATAGCATGAAATGAAATACGAGAAACGAGGAGGAAAACGAGCGAATGGTAATTTTTCGAATGGTCAACGTTGATTTGTCTACTCTGGACGATCGAAAACAAGGCTATTTTTCGCAAATTATTTTGACCTCGTTACGATGAATATTAATATAAAAGTCGCGTGAGCAATAAATACACTATTAAAATCGATTAAAAAACGCGTTTTTCTCATTTATTTCGCGCAGTATTTATTTAGATGAAAGGTAGGTCGGGGAAACTCTTTGGGAAGTTCTCGAGTGACTTGAGTTGTCGATTTCGCTGCAAGAAATCAACCGAAACATGAAAATCAGATATTAATAGATGAAGGACAACGGTGGCTTCGGCCCGGACTAGAATTATTAATCGTATGCAAAATCAACAATATGGTGGACCGTTTTTGAAAATAAAAAGATTTTTTTGAGAGATATTTAAATCACGTATGTGGTAAAAATCAAAATTTTTATATGATCCTAGTTGGGTTCTACTTTCCCCGTTGATATTCGAGTTTCATGTTTCGGATGATTTGTTGCAGAGAAAACCTTTAAATTGCCTTTTTTGTAAATAAATATTGAGCAAGGATAGGATTTTTTTGAAAATATGTATATCTATTGAGCCCAACAGCTTATATATAGATATCTATCTTAGCAAGGTCAAAAAAAATAAATGTCAAGATAGTAATAATAGAATAATCCCTTTAGCTGATGGATTGACTGCGAATGAAAACGTGAGAACGAAAGGCGATGGACGAGAAAAGAGCAGAGGATCGAAAAAAAGCGATTGGAATCAATGAGAGCGATAACAGGAAGGAGAAGCGAAGAAATGGTGCGGAATTGAAAGAAATCGAGGGGATTGGGAGCAAAGTCGTGAAACGAGAGAAGTAAAAAATGGATGGAAGTGTAAAAGTGAGAAGGTAAGGGAAAAGTGAAGATCGGAAGATCAAGAAGGGGAGAAAGAAGCGAGAGAGAGGGAGAGAAAATATTTGGAACGTTAGAAATGGCGGAATTTGTGTAATTCTAAAATGACAACGTGGGTTGGAATGTGTTAGAAGTAAACGGAGACGCGAGGGAGACGAGATAAAAACGGGAGGTACGCGGCAGAATTGAAAGGTTGCAAGTGGTTGCCGAATAAACGAGAGAAGGGCGCCGAAAGAGGGGGTAACATTTTTTGAAACTGCTGAAAACAAGTGAAAATGTAAATTTTCGCGCGTCGAAGTGCATCGCGAATGAATAATTCATCCGCGGTTGCGTCTGCGCTGCCCGCATTTATTTTTCTCGCCGAGAATTATGCAATCTTATTTCTTGCGACGAGCATTTTCCGGACGAGCAAAACTTCAGGGTGATTTTGAAATTGCGAAACTTTATTTCCCGTTCGTAACGACGCGTTTATCTCGTTCGCGGTGCGAGCCGTTCTCTCGCGAATCGATAGACGACGCTCATTTTTTCCCATCACCGATCTCATCTGCATCCGCAGTCGCGGCCTTGGAAAAAGCGGAAATCTCATCTCGTACCTCGACGCGTCTTGTCCGAAATTTCTACCGGCGTTATTAAATTCTTGCCGACGTTCGTCCCGAAAGCGCGAGAAAAACGAGGCGAAGCTTCGTTATTTCGCCATATTTACGCGATAATTTCGCCGCCGTTGTGGCAAACCTGCCAAATTATTTTTCTCATCCCGCCGCGAGCAACTTTCTTAACTGGATATTCCTAATTTTTGCCAACCTCGTCCTCGCCTCGACGTATTAGCAAATCGCTCTCTTTCTCTCCGAGCTTTCACCCGAGCTTTCACGATTCCGCGCCTCTCTCGCCTCCAATTTTTCGCGGACTCGTTCCCCCGTTTTGTTACATTTTTATTCGAGCCTCCGCGTCGCGCCGTCACGTTGGGGAGGAACAGAGGGATGAGCCGAGGGCGGCTAGACGCTTTGTCGATTAAACTCGGCTCAGCGCGCTTCGTAGATTCGTTAGAATAATTAGGCCACCGTAGCCTTTCATTTCGAAGCTCCTGTTGCGCGGAAATCCGATGATTATATCCAGTCGCTACTCGATCGCATTCCTCATTTTTCGTCAATTCTCATCAGATTCATGATTTCCGGCTCGTCGTTCGTTTTTCTCTTGCTTGCATCGCATCATCAACCCGCGACGTCTGACACCAAAGGGGATGTTCTCGTGCAAAGTCCCGACCAATACCATCGTTTCACGGAATAATTATTTCCGCATCACACAGTTCGGTTCTTCCAAGAAAATTCGAATTTCCTAATTCACATTTCTCGCTGGGAATTTTTTTTTTTTTAATGAAAAACTTCAAGTCGACTTCTCCAATATTTTCCCAATATTTTTTCCAACTCCTTTCCGATTTCTTGGTATCACTTTACTGTTTTCCCTTCCTTTTCGTTGACATTCATCGAATATAAAAAAATATCACGTGTGCGGCGTCGTTCTTGGTTTAGACGTCATTCTATCGACGTTTTTCCCACGAAGCTCGATATTCGACGAAAGAGAAAAAAGCTTGTCAAAAAATTTGTGACGTAAAATTCAGGGGATAAATTTGAAGAACAGTTCGATCGTATTAGGCGTGGAATTTCTGGCCCTTGGATCGAGTCGTATGAATTTTATTACGTATTTCAGTGACCCACGTGTTGACTCGAGCGTTTCATAGCAGTCGTTACATCGCTGGACTCTGTTTATTCGTTTCTTCCCATTCGTTTCACGACCCAACGACGATGGATCGAGTGAGTATTCCAAGGAGCCTTCGAACATCTTGGTCAATCGCGAATTGGATCGTTTGTCACGCGACGGCCGATAGAAACGTGGGAATTTCGTCGGGAAAGAAAGTAATTCGCGCCGAAAATGTCGAAGCGACCCTGACAAAGCGGGGAAGAAGGTCCGTGGGAATTTGGCGGAAAAACGAAAAGCGGGGCGGAATAAAACGCACCCTCGAACGCGGCGGCGGTGGCGGCGGTAATATTAGAATTTTATTAAATTTATGGAATCGAGATTTTCATCAGGCAGCAGCGATGCGACGGAAAATGAAGTTTACCTCGCGTTGGGTGGGTCCGTTGCCAAGAAATTCGATCGGGCCATCGCTGATGCGTTCTCCAAGTTAAATCGAAGCTGACCTTCACCGCCGGAGCAAAACTCGATCTAGTTCACTCGTTCCGATCGATCGAACAAACAACGCAATTCTCACCCTCGCGCCAATTGCATCCCATCATTTTACGAGTACACGAGAAAGTATCATTCAACTAAAATTGATTACGCAGGCGCGCAAAAAAAAAATTGGACCGTTGCTGAGCAACTTAGACTGCTTTTCCGGGCTTTGTGCGAGATCCTAGCGTGACACATCAAACTATACTTTATTCTCTCATTTTCTGGCTCTTCAAAAATTCAAAATTTGAATTCGAAAATAAAAACGTTTTCATGTTTTTCGTCTCAAATTATTACATTGTCATCGGTTTTGCAGTGGATTAAAATGTATACGAACAAACATACGTACCGAGCTGATAAAAGTGCTTTTATTAAAAATATTGCGCCTCCGTCGATAATCAAGAACCCGCGTGATTTTCAGTGCAGGTTATGATAAAAACGGAGAAAACGCGCAATAACGAGCTAAAAATGAGTGAAAAGTGAGTAAAAATGAGTAAAAATCTGTCCTCAAATCCGCGGTAGAACGAGGCGTGTGGGTTAACTGGGCGGAACGCGAGCGCGGTAAGTATAATGGTAAGTAGCTGCGTTTAATTACCTTTTGCAATTAAAAACAGCTAACCACCCGCGTTACGTTTATTGTCTTTTCCTTTCCGCGTCTTCCCAACGCGCCTCGGATAGTTCTTATTCCCATTTATCTATCCCATATCCTTTCGGTACGACGTTCTCGGCCGCTTCTCTGCTTCGTACCTCGGGACACCTCAACGGCGTGAGATAATTGGCAATTACGCTTTTTTCAACCTAACAATCCGACGAAGGATCTCCCGTTGTTTCGCGCACGACGAACGGTCCGAAATAACGTGTCGCCCGATTTATTCGACGGCGTTTAGCGAAGCGCGATCGCCGACGTTCATTTTCCAATTTTCCAAAGCCTAACGTTATTCGTGTCAAAAATAAGAGATCGCTAGAAAAACTCACCTGATTTTTGGCACAACGTTTGCTTCGTTCTTCTGCGCCGTTCACGGCGATTCATGATTCCCGAATTGGAGACAGCTTTTTTGGTACACATTTTTTTAAAAATTTGTACTCCGTGCATTTTTTCGCAATTTCATTTGCTATCCGCACAGCGTGGGCGCGGAAGTGAAAAGGTAGTAGCCGACGTTCCGTGGTCTTTCGAAATTAATTAGAGAAATATTTTCTACGACCGCGAAATTTAATTACACGTCGTAGCACTTCTGGTGGAAAATACAACGGCATCGCGAGAGATCCGCGGTGGAAGGTAACATTTACCCGTCGTTTTCCACTCCTCGTCGATGTGATACGGTCAGGCACGTTTTTGTAGCAGTTTGATCGTGGAAACTCATCTCGCGATGTGTTTCCTTCCTTGGAACGAGATTACGCGAAGTGACGGTGGGCGCATCGATTCTGGGATGTAGACCAGCGACGGCCTCGAACCTGGGGTAATCCTTGCGGAATATACTCCCAGGCACGACGGTTCTCCGAGATATCGGTGGAAATTCTATGAGCCGTGGGCTAGAGAAGAGATACAATTGACAGACTCGTGGCCGATGCTTGCAAGGTGCTTTAGTTCGTGCCGCGACGACCAAGGGAATTTCCTCCGACGTCGGGATGCGATACGGTTACACTTTGTCCGACGTATTCGATATAAATGTTCGTAAAAACGATTATAGATCGTTTTCTAAGCGATCGTTGTCAAATACTTGGCAGAAGAAACGTAAAACGTTGCTGAAATCACTTGCACGATGGACGAGTAGCGGTAAGTTTCCTTCGTCAGAGGAAAAACCTGCGCCAATCACCGCGAAGAGTCACGTTGCGGAGGATTACGAACAATTAGACGAATTTATCCGTGGAAACGGGAACTCGGAGGCGACGTGTGAAAATTCATTGATATTCGACACAGCCGCGATTGTGTTTATGTACAGGTACGATGATATTGAATGGTATCGCAAATGAGGTGGGAGGTATCAACGACCCGTGTGAAATTACATTAACCTACATTCATACATGCTACACGTGTCAATTCCGATGAAAAGCTCGAGGCTAAGTCATCGCGATTAATTCGAACGAACTAAATAGAACATGCGAAATCTCGTCGACTCTCCCATCTCGCAGGTGGGGAGAGAAAAATGGACCGTAAAAATTGCAGGTACCGTCAATGCTAATTTACCGTAGGAAATTTGCGGAGAAAATTGTGAGGATGCCTTCCCGACGATATTCTCGCGACGAGTGCATCAAAATAAAAGACGGAGGGTGAATCGATGGAGGATCTTGAGATTTTTGTAGAAAAGCTCCACAAGGAAAGTAGAACCATTCGCGTAAATTATCCAGCCTCGGTTCATGCTATAGGTACGTTGAGGGAAGTTTCAACGGAGACACGAGGATCAGAACCCACGGCGACAGTTTACGATAACGTGCCCAAATGTTGGAGCATGAAACTAAAAACAGCAGAAGCCACCCACGAAGAACGAGCGAAACATCAGCTGACGACGATAAAAAGCCACTCGGCGACGATTCATCGCTTCTAACGCCACGACTGTTCATGTTTGTGGTCCGTTTTTTCGTTTCGTTAAACGACGATGGGGATGCTGCTTCCGTCTTCGCCGTTTTGCCACGGCGATTCGTCGAACCTGTCAATTATTACCACGAAGACTATCGCTAGCCTATTAGTCATCTTTCCTCGGTTCAAGGTCTTGGATATCGTTGGTTCGCGAGCTTTTCGTACGCGGTGATCAGCGATAGCGAAGCTCTTCTTTCCGGAGCAGCGATGCAAACCTCAACGACGACTGACTAATGGGAAAGCCACTTCCGACACGCAGCTACACGCATGTCACGTGGAAGCAAACTAGAATTGCGATTAATTTCGTTGTAATAGATCGCGTACCGCGCTGTTTCTCCGTTTCGAAAAAAGCTCACCGCTCGTGATGATTCCATCGGAAAATAAAACGTGGACCCGAAGAGCTTTAAGACCGCTGAAATAATTCGTGCTTCATAGTTGAATATCCAAGCTGCATCGTAACTCGAAGTATCCTTATCAGTTCACCAGACCATGAAAGTACCCATTAAGTAAGAAAAACTGACCGTTCGTCATATTTACCACGCACGGAGTGATATACTTCCAGTAATTTATCGCTTTTTGTGGTGGAGGGACTGTAGTTTTGTGAGATGTTTCGTAATTTTGTAACATCGATATTTGAGGACTGGTTTGTCGTTAGGTTCGAGTTGTCGTGGCTACTGGAATTATCGTTGCGCGATGACGCTAGCGAACAAATCGAGGGTTCCTCCGTTATCGAAGGAGCTGATAAGAGGACCCGCGAAAATCTCGGTGAGAGAGGAAACAATTCGTAGCCGTTGAAATTTAATGGCCGCGTTGGCTGCCTCTTCGATCTCCTACTGCAAGAGTTCTCCGAGTCACGTGCAGACTTTTTGGAACGAAGTGAATTCTCCCCGGGGGAAATTCTTCGGCAATGGTCGAGCGATCGAACAAATGAATTGTTAACGCTGTTTCCGAGATAAAACTCACTACGCGGTATACATTTGTGTTTCGAACAACGTTCCGTTGGTAGTCATGCGTGGAATACGAGTGACACGACGCCTAGTGAATGCAAATGACGATGCAAGCTGCCGCGTACCGAGCGATTCATACGTTCCGAAGTGCAACGACCGTCTTCGACGAGAGTTTTTTTCGAACGAGACGCGTTTCGACTACCTACAACTGACGCCCCGCGCGAATCAAACTTGATACGACTCACGCGGCGTGATTTATCTTCTCCGTTCGAGAAAAGCACGCCGGCATATGTTCCCGCTAATTGCACCCCGCTCGTTTCCCTTTCGGTTAAGAAGAACATAGTTTACCATTCGTCACGAGTCGTCGAATCTCGCGTGACGAATTTTACGTTCCTCTCTATCGATTCGTCAATTTCCATCGCGCTAAGGTACACGTTTGCCCGCTTCCATTGTTCCCTCTCTAGCCGCTCATCTCTATTATATCATCTTACCAAATATTTCGAAAGCTCAATAATTACTCTCCCCCGTATATACAGAGTGGTCCATTTTAATCGCTCCCAACGGAAACCTCGAAACACAAAAACTAATTCAAAGACTAACGAACCAAAAAAAACATTTTTTTTTTTGCAATTTCTGTTTGCTTTTTCGTTTTCCTCTTATACGTTTTTTTATTTAGCGTCGATCAAATCGAAAAAGATCTTTACCGAACTTTGCAGGTCGTTTTACCGAACAAACTGCTGCTATGCAGAACTGAGCTGATGTATCAACGTTGAAAATACTGAAGAAAATGTAAAAACAAATCTAAAAATCCGAAATTCCACCGAAGTCGCGGAAGTGGCAAAATTCGGAAGTCGACACGTATCATCATCGTCTTTACCCCTCGAACCCCTTCAAGTTTCGTATTCAACTGTTTTGGTTCTCGATATATTCGTCTTAAAATGGACCACCGCGTGTATAAAATATTTCAAAATGTAAATATTTTTAACTTCTACCCAAATATCGGTGATAAAAATTTAAATATGAATAAGGAATAGAAACAGATATCAGTGGCATGAATAGATGGCACAAGTATCTCGTCAACCAATTTGTCATCAAGTGCACCCAACAAGTGCACCGATCGATCCGGATTGCAGTGAGAGAAGTGAATTATATTGTGGAGATTTGTCGATTCTAATAAATTATTTGACACGTGACGTTATTTTCGGTCAGTCGATTGTTCTCAACGGGAAAGGTGAAACGTGAAAAAAGAGCGGAGACTCGGGATGGTCGGAGGATCGTGTGGAGCCTATATTCGGGAAAGATATTGTAGCGATTACCATTCGATAGATAAACGGACCCAGCGGCTGATGGTTACATCGAAATTGATGGGGCACAGCTATAAAACACTGCGGTGGTTTACGTTACGCAAGAACTAATATCATAATGGGGCGTAAGGCAAACATCTATCGTATTGTTCCATCAAGAAGATTACCAACAGCCACGTCGACCTGGGCCAAGCTATCGCAGGCATCTTTCTTACGGAACGATTTTATTTCCGTCAAATATCTTACACGCTGCACGTTCGTCCAACATTATAATTCGCAGCCGCGAACATTTGTTTTTTTTTTTCTCTACGATTGTCGAATCAATACGGAAAGACGCTTCGCGTTGGAAATATTCGGTTTTTCTGTAGGACGGTGATCGCAGGATCGGAACTTTTTCTCCTGGCTCCATAATATTACACGTCAAATGACGATCTTACGCGACATTTCAAATACTTGGGATTCCATCGAAGTTCGGTGAGTGAATCTTTTTTTCTACTTCCATTAAGCCGTCGCCGACTAGTCGCGGTAATTAAATGGGAAAAGTTCGTCTTTGATCTTTGATTATTCATTGGCTTGGCTTCGTCGCGCTACAGCTTTTTCCCTCGTATTAGTTCGGTGTGACGCCATTTTTTCCCGTCTCGACGAGACGCGAATTTTGGAAGCAAGAAATTCGTTTTATCCGTTATTTTCAAAAATCACGTTTTCCCGCAGAATTGCCAGATGGTTGCAAAATCGACTTGGGAAAAAATCGGTTATTGCCTTCTTTCGATGAAGTGTCTAGCAATTTACTTTCGCATGAAATAGATATTTTTAAAATCTGTCGAAGCAGCCAAGTCAAATAGAAGGCTCGGGGACGATGGGATTGATTAGTGAAGCTGGATCGTTCCAAGATACTGCGAATTTGAATATTGAGGCGAGCTTAATGAAGTGGATTCAATTCCGATCGTCAGGCTTTCTTCCATCCAGCGATCTCTTGTCCTCGTAATTTTGTTATCTCGTTAGATATATGACGAGGAATGGCAGCGCGATGGACACGATTCCGTAGATATTAATCGACGACGAATTACAACCGTCGTGTGTACATGTTGCGCAACTGGTTTTGTTGTAGTCTGGATATTTATCCGCCATTACATCGTCGCACGTTGCAGTTGTGGTTACGGCGCAGCCTCTGTCGGTGACAGTTGTACCATCGACTGAAAAGATGAAATAAATACCGTATTATTATCGAGTCGTCGAGTGAACAAAAGTGGTATGCAGTTGAATACTTCGCGATAATAAATAGCCCGGAACTGATGCTTCGAAGAATCGTGACTCAATAATTAACATTCGACCTGAAAAAATGTCGAGCCGAATAGATTTTTTTTTCTTCGATTTTTCGATTTTCCCCGTCAAAATTGCGGGACCGAATTTTGGGGCACAAAAGTGGGGAGTCTATTATCTCTAACAGATTAAAAACTACCATTTTAATGCGAAACTGCGACGTTGCGATGGGGAAATGGGAGGTCAGATAATTTTCTTCCCATCGAGATTCGATCAGAACGCCTGGAATATTTTTACTGCGAAGAATTATCCACTGAATTCTTTTTCTAAGAGTAAAACGCGGTTCTTCCGCTTCGCAAAAAGACTATCTCTCCATTGTCCTGCGCGCTATTGATTTATCGGATAATATAGAAAAAGTCGAATCACAGTGCCACGTTGAAAAATTCCTGCCGTTAATTTTCCACGCTTCCGAAACTTCTCAACGAAGATGTTTGCATTTTTTTTTATTCCATCGAGTACTTTGTTATTTCCTACCCGGAGCTTTCGGCTCTATCTTCAGAAACTTCGCGCGACACTCACCAGTTAAAATCAGCGTGTAACAGGAAAATTCCGTTTCAGCGGTATCCCTCACCAACCGAACATTAACGTCGGACGCAGAGTCATCGGTATTCGAGATCGTCACCTCGCTGTCGCCTGAAACAGAGTTTTTGTGACGAAGGTGATAAAAAAATTTGGCAATTGTTTTCGGGGCAAAAATAGTACGGACTACATTAGTCGTATGCTATTTCCGTTGCCTCTCCATTTTCCGATTTTATCATTCTTATCACGTCTGACATTTTACGATCCTGAATTTTTCCACTTTAGAATGACGATTTATTTTATTCTATTCAGTTCATTATTTACTCATCAAAGTTTTTTCGTTGATATTCTCTTGAAATGTGTTTCCTTATCTTCGTGTCTGTCTGCGTCGGCCGCTTCGTCGTGTATTCGGTATCTCATCGATTTCGCGTGATTTCGACCAAACGATTTTTCATATCTCTCATCATTTTTCCACACATTATCAGTAAAGTAATTCTACGTCGAACGATCCTCACCAGTTCGGAAGATAAATTTACGGGTACATCGTTGTACATCACGCGTATCAAATTGCGACAGAATTCGAATCACATTCTCGAATTGCTCTATGGTGGAGCGTTAGACGGTATGGTAAAAGTTACGTAACACTTTTCCAACGAGTAAGCAATACGTAATCGAGTTCCAAAAGACGTGACCGGGGCGATCATGTAACTGGACAAGAAGTTACAAAAATTCTTTTTTCGCGCTCCAATCTGTACTTTACTTCCACCAACTTTGCGGTCAGGTTCCATAGAAATATTTCGGGGTAGGATGCTGGTGCGAATCATATTTCGAGCAGAACTACACAACTTCCGCGAATAAAAGGCTTTCAAGGACCAAGTGCGCCTAAAAAGACGATTTTTGTGCTCATTCAATTCTCGTTCGTTCGATCGGTTCGACTCGAATTTGTTGGATCGAATTTTTCTGCTTCTTCTGCTTTTCTCAATCCTGTCGACACGTTTCGCTTACCGCTATTCGTCACCGTGGACGAAGCTTCCGTGCTCGTCGTTTCATCGGACGCCGTCGTTCCGGAAATTACTGTTGTTTCTGAAGTATCCGATGAGTTTTCCATCGAAGTGGATTCGGTCGTCGCCTCGATAATCGCGGTCGTCGGAGAAGAGGAGGTCGCCTCGGAGTCGGTGGTACCGGAAGCGTCGACGCTGGTGGCCGAACAAGTGGTCAGCGAAACTGTGCTCAAGCTCGACGAGCAATCCGGATTTTCGAGCGACGTGCAGACGTAGCACTGCAGAGGCGAGCCTGGAACGAAAAAGCAAGAAATCTCGGATCCACCGCGTATTTTTCCCGCACACTCTCCGTTCGCTGTCCGAACAACGGAATCGTCGATTCGCGTCTTTTCGTATTTTTATCTACTTGCCGTAACGAGCGCAGATGATCAAGAGGAAAATCGATATGGAGTTATCGAGCATCATGGCGAAGCGGTGTCGAACGTGGCTGATGGAAGTCTGCATAAATTTGAAAACGTAACGAAGCTCGCGCTATCGGGAATTTTCCCGATGACCGATAGATAAGTTTCCCCACTGGCGAGAGTAACCGTATCTGGACGCGATCAATACCATTGCCTTGGTGAAACATGATCAAAGTCCCTACAATAAATTAAATATCACACCCTTGTTTGTCGATCGGTTCAGATAAGCCGCCTATCGTCGTAATTATAACGAATCGCAATCGATGCTCTCCGCAATTTTTCAACTCCCTTTCACGGGCTTCGATCATTGTTCCGTCTCACTTTCACGATGCATCTGAAAAATCTGATAACAAGTATACCAATGTACCAATTAAAAAACCAAAAAAAAATATTTTTTTTGCTCAAAATGTACCTTGATGCGTTGAAAATAACGGGGCAAAGTTTTATGTACGGCACTAATGCGGAAGGGGTAGAATTACGAACCTATCGCGGTCCCTTGCACTGTTAGATTCGAGTACTTCGCACTCCAAACGCGTTTTTCTCGAAACAGCGAATTTCAATCCGGTCAAACCGATATCTCGAAAAGTTTTCGTCCGATCGGCATGAAATTTGGACTGTGTATTTGTAACTACTTTCTCCACAATAGTACGCAGGATTTCTTTTTAATCTTGCATACTTCAATTATTATTAACAATTTTCTAGTGAATTTTTCGCGCTTTCTCGACTTTTTTCCAATATGGCGCTATTCAGCCAAAAATGAATTTGAAAAAAATCAAATTCGATGTGTATCGAACGTTGTGAATAAAACTCTATTAGAATGTCCCCTGAACGTCGGATAATTTTTTAAACGTTTAGCTTCTATAAAAGCGTGGGATTCAATATTTCCGGATCATTTTTCTCAGCTATTTCGGTTGCAACTGAAAATTTGGGATATCGATTTATCGTTGTTTGTTCTTGTCGCACGAAAGTCGCGCGACGGCGAGATGCTTCGCACGTGATGCGTATGATTTACGAAGGTGAAAGTTTCTCCGCCGGTTGTGAGGAAACAGAAAATTACGCGGGCGTAGCCACGAGAGTCATATTTCACGCGCCAATATTAATTTATCGGATTGAAAAAGAGATGTTCGAAGGAGAATGACGGGAATGAAAAGATTCAACGATCGGATAAGGTATTACATTCTATAATTCGCTCTCAAGGTCGGCGTGAATTTTTCTAGTGACTAAGCGAACGGAAGACGTTTTCATTGAGTTTGGCATTTTTTCTATCTTACAAATCTATGTAGAAATTTTACCAATTCTGTTTGTCCAGAAATGATTCGTTTCCGATTCGCATCTTCGATATCGTTCCGTGCAAAGATGCGAATCAACCAATCGATACGTCGAGGTCTAACAGTTTGTCGAATAACCGATTCGTTTGAGAGCTTTTTTGCTTTTCATCGTCGTGATTTGTTGCCCAGGTTTTATCGCTCCTCGCTGTATCGTTGTCAAGCCGCGTAATCTGAATTATCGACGATGGACGTACGAGAGAAACGTGGTCTCCGATTCACCGAATTATGTGCTGTCATAATTCGTAGATCGGAGAAAGCATCTAAAAAGAAATATTTTCCGCTCCCCAATCGCCAATCGATTGCAGTGAAATGCATATTTGGGTTACGAATTCGTAGCCTGTGAGAAAAATATCTCGGTATCCACATCTCACTTCGTAATAATTATGACAAGTCTTGTCATCGATTCGAGGGAAGCAAAATTTCAAATCTCGTGTCCCATTTCGATCGCTCCACACCGCAAAACTTGTACGATGCAGAGGGGATGAGATAATAGTGACCCCGAATTTGACCTTGACGATGATTGTTACGCTTATTTCAAAGTCACGGTGAATTTTCCGAACGGTGACCCTATTTTTTGTATGTTCGTATTTTTCGCGTGGTAACGAGCAACTCCTCGTCGCTTCATCTTCCAGCTGGAATAAGACAAACTTTTCCGCAGCTCTCATCTTTTCATTGGGATGATAAAAAGAAATGGAGACTCGTTTCTTTGATTGCAAGATTTTTCATTACTTTCGCGAACGCGATTTTACAAGTAAGCGAATGAAAAACCGAGCGTCTAGACGGTGAGATCTGTTACCGAATCGAGGACCAGGTCCAATCAATCGAAATATGATACTCAACTCTTCGCAAATTGTTGTCGAGATGATTTTGTTCTTCTGGGCTTGTTGATCTGTGCTCTGAAAATGTAACTGGCTCGAAGCGAATTCGAAGCTGATTCGTATTTCTGTATTATCGAGCGTATCTATCTTGTTAGACGCCCTCGGCTATTACGCGGAGTATCGCGGAATATTGCGCCTCAATTTCGCACGAATTGATATACCAACAGATGTAGGTACCGGGCATTTCACTCCGATGTTTCGAGTTGGTTCGCTGCAACGAGTCAGAAAACTCGAATCTTGGACTGGAATTTGTTTCAAATTCGCAGGTTGTTAACGTCAAAATTAACATCCATGGATATTAGCATCCGTACTGCGATGGTCGCATCGTCGAAACAACAACGAAGCAGAGACTCTCGTCTTACAGATGGCGAAGATTTTATTTACCGATTTGTTCGTTTTTTTTCCAGAAAGGCAAAAATGAGTTCGCGAAGCCACGATATTTTAAGATGCCACGAAAATTCGATTTTATGTTCGCCCTCAGGAGAATCGTCGATCGAACGCGAGATTTGGAGTTGAAAATCGTTGTGATCCGACACTAGCGTATCTACTCCGCTTAATGGCTTCGGGAAGTCGTTGTTATTCTCCCTGTTTCTCGAGTCTCTCTGTACGTTATCGGTAAAGACAATACGATGGCGGCGATCTTCGCATTTATCGCAGGACAATCGATTCGATATGTATCCTGCGTACAGAAATCCTCCGCTTCCCAAGAATCGCCAGACGTTGCCGTATGGATCACGCAGCGTGGTGAAACGTAAAATAAGATAGAGAGACGACGATGGCTTTGATTTTTATTACGAATTATTATTTTACTCGCAGACTCGACCAATTTATTACAACTTTCAGCAAGAAAATAATTTGCTTGGCATGTCAAACGTGAAAAGATTTAGGCAAGGATTCTGCGACGCACAGTTCACTAGCCGATTTCATAGAAACAGCATTCAGCATCAAAAACCGCGGTGAATTTAGTCAATTTTCAACCGTACTGAAAATTCTGCGTGGATTCCGCCGAAACCTTGATAACTTATCCTCGGCGAGGCGCGAGGATAAAATGAAAGGCAGAAGCTTTCGAGCTTTATTGTGAATTTTTTGATGTTTCGATGAGTTGGAGAATTTTTTATTCGAGCTTAACGGTGATCCGTCAATTTTTGTCCGACCTGTACACCGATAGCAATTTTTATGGTGAC